>JAJOZX010002352.1:665000-673204 GCA_023014485.1 Bathynomus jamesi | reverse complement strand
TGTTTGTATTTTAACTAATTAAAGCATGGCACCCCGTCAGTACTTGCAGTCGCTGTGAAGGGAAATTTGCCGCTTACGCGTTTACACTGGCTAATAATAATGAACAGTTAGTTTTGCAGGTGGTGCTCAAACTTGGAAGTGTTGAGGAACGAGTTAGAACGTGAGAAGGAGGCCAGGGTAAGCCTTGAAGAACGGGTGATGCTCCTGACGGCTAAATTAGAATCCCTTGAGACTCCAGTTGCGACCCCTCCTGCCTCAGTTTATCAATATAAAATAGTATTAATAGCCCTCTCTCTTCTCCTAGTTCCCAACCCTTCGTTCGAGTGCGTAATGGAAGCCCCATTGAGAAAACCTAAGACATGTCTACCAGTAATAACACACAATAATTTTTATGTTTTAGGTTTTGAAGATGATGAACCGAATACGACTAGTTGGCGATTCATTGTTCGAGGACAGCTCGAGGAATTCTGTGGGAGAAACCCTCGTCGTAGGCGCCGTTACTGCTACTCTGGTGCAAGGGTGGAGGATATAACTAATAGTGTTGACCAATTTACAGATGGTACCTCCGAGGCCAACGTAATGTTATTGATGTCGGTACTAATAGTTTTAAATTCTAGTCGGAAGAACTGCTTGCTAGTACAGGGACTTACTAGAGCGATTAAAGGAAAAAAACTAATAAATTGTTTTAACAGGTATACTTCCTCGCATTATCCATCGTAACGATTTCTACAGCAAGGCGACCTATATTAACAATAATCTAAAGTCTCTTTGCCAACAGGAAGGAGTGCATTTTGCAAATTCTTGGAACAGTTTCTGCGGCAGAGGGACTTTTTCCTCGAGATGGACTTCATCTTAATGACGTAGGAGCTGCGCGTTTAGGAAGACTCTTTCATAATACTGTGTCTTCTTTTCAGGCTCCCGTACTCGAACGGTCCCAGCGTAAATTCCATAAATTTCCATGCGCTCGCGAAGTTGTCGCAATTACAAACAATTTGAAGGTTCTATCCTTAAATGCTCGTAGCCTACGAAATAAAATAAACGATTTTTTTTCTTTAATTGCTTGTAAAGACTATGATATAATTGCGATAAATGAATCGTGGCTTAGCACTGAAACTCGTGACTTTGTAGGGGAGTATCAAATTAAAGTTATAGACTTCCTTGTTAAAAACAGAATAGGTAGGCGAGGAGGCGGTGTTATGTTGTATATCAAAGATAGTATAGCGAACGTTATAGAGTAAAGCACTCAATTCCAGAAACGATAGATTCGACTATGGCAGAACAAATTGAACGATTTCAAACTGTTGTTGCGGTTATATATAGGCCCCCTAATCAAACAGCTGATACGGACGAAGCGTTATATCGTGAACTAAAGCGAATAATCGGTAGTAACAGGCTTTAGTAATGGTGACTTTAATTGCGCCAACGTAAATTACGATACAATGCAGGGAGACGCGGAAGTTCATCGTTTAGTTAATTTTCTCGAGGATAGCTTTCTTATTCAAAAGGTTGGGGAACCTACGAGGTTGGACAGTATTTTAGATTTGTAATAACTACGGACAGGCTAATTACTGATCTTCAAATAATAGAACCATTAGGCAACAGCGATCACAATATGGTAGAGTTTGTCCTCTCAGTAAGTCACTCGAAACCAACTAACTCGACTAAAATTCCTAACTTCCAGCACGCAGACTTTAGTAAATTTCGAAATAAATTGTCACACGTCAATTGGGAAAACGTGCTGGGGAACTCCACGCAAACTAATGTGGGAATCGTTTCGAAACAGTATTTAGGACTATAAATGAGGAATGTGTTACCGTACAAAATTAAGCGTGCGAAAGTAAACAACAAGCCCTGGTTTGTATTGTGGTTTACTTCTAGAGTAGGAGACATTATAAAGAGTAGAGATAGGGCTTATAGGCTATATAAGTGCGATAAAGATAATCTGTTGTTACGAAACAACTACATATCTCTAAGGCGTGAAGCAAAAAGTGTAATAAAAAAGTCCAAGCGCGAATTTGAAATCTCCATAGCTCGTGACGGTAAAGAAAATCCCAAGCGATTCTTTGAATACGTCAATAATAGAAATCCAGTAAAAAGCGTCTTGGGGCCTTTGAAAAATGTAAACGGAAATCTAGTTTCTAAAAAAAAGGAAATGGCTACCTTGCTAAACGAATTTTTTACGTCAGTTTTTACTATAGAAGATATAACAAATAGCCCTACGGTCACAGACATAATACCTTTTGATAATGGTAATATTTTGGATAATATAGTGGTTACTGAAGGGGAGGTAACGTGCTATATTGATAAAATGAAAACGCGTAAATCACCGGGGCCGGATTCCATATATCCGATACAACAAAGAATTAAAAGATAGCATTGTTGTGCCGCTAACAAAGATTTTTAATGCGTCTATTTCTGAGGGGTGCGTACCAGATAATTTCAAGTTAGCAAACGTAACACCTATCTTTAAGAAAGGCGATAAAGGTGCGGCGGGAAATTATAGGCCAATCAGTTTAACGTCTGTTGTAGGTAAGCTACTGGAATCAATAATTAGGGGATAGACAAAATCGAGAGAGTTCAAAGACGAGCAACTAAGATGATTCCGTCGCTTAGGTCAAAGTCGTACGAGGATAGGCTTAAGGAGTTAAAATTGACAACACTCGAGACCAGGAGGTTAAGGGGTGATCTAATCCAGGTTTTCAAAATTATGAATTGGTTCGATAACGTAGATAGAGATAGCTTTTTCGAAATATCTCGATATAATAGGACTAGAAATAACGGGTGTAAGTTGACAAGTAGAAGGTTCGAGACAGCAGTTGCGAAAAACTTTTTTACGCATAGAATAGTAAACAGCTGGAATAGTTTGCCGGTAGAAGTAATTAGTAGCACGTCTATAAACATGTTTAAAAATCGATTAGACGCATATGTTGATAGAAAGGGTATAGTTTAAGGTAGTAAAATTAAGGCTTTCTGGGGATAGATCCCACAGCTCAACCAAGTGTTGTGGGATATAGGGAGCAGCGTCTTGGGTTAGGGGATACTCTCTGTCCTTACACACCCATTTAAAGAGATTCCTCTGCCGAGCGGTGCCCCCCATAGTACTGTGAGGTATTGAAAACTCATGATCTTCACTTGCCCCAAACACCTTTAAATGGAGACCCAAAATGGGTGCACACACATTTCTACATTACTGTACAGTCTTTACAGCCACACCTACTCTTTTTCTCTTAGTATATATTGTAATGTATATGATTGTAAATTTGACTTGGTCCGCTATCGATATGGACCGTGACTTGATGGATACCGTAATGAAATTGACTGGATTCTTTGGATCCGATATATTTGCATGTCCTTTATAAATAGATATAGAGTGTAACATATTTGTGGATAGTAGTCTATTATGACTTGATCCTCTGGATCAGAGATTCTATCTTTAGTTTTAAATCGATAATTAATTAGTTTTAAATTGATAATTATTTAGTTTCGTAAAAATTGGTCGTTGCCAATTTACCGGTAGTTTTTACATAAATTTCTTATGTTCTTGTGGTTCGGAACCCACGTAAAATTGTAGGTCCCTCCGCCACCACGGAGGACATACACGAACACAGTTAGGTAGACCAGCCATGAGTGGATCCTAGGGTCTTTGTTGGTCTGAAACATTAACATTATTATTATAACATTATTATATAGTTATATATATTATATTATCTATATATATATATATGTATATATATATATATATATATATATTTATATACACGGTGAACCAAAAGTAGTGGACAGTAGGTTGAATACGGTTTGTGTTATATTATATTATAACTATGGTGTTCATTATAACTATGGTGTTTGTGTTATATTATATTAAATATTATAACGAAATTTATTTAAATTTATTTTTGTATTATAGTATACAAAAAATTAAATATGTATTCTCAAATAAACGTTATCATTTACTGTCCACCTACATTTGGTTCACCCTATATATATATAATGTTTATGTTTCAGACCAACAAAGACCCTAGGATCCACTCATGGCTGGTCTACCTAACTGTGTTCGTGTATTGTGTATGTCCTCCGTGGTGGCAGAGGGGACCTACAATTTTACGTGGGTTCCGAACCACAAGAACAAAGAAATTTATGTAAAACTACCGGTAATTGGCAACGAACAATTTTTACGAAACTAAATAATTATCAATTTAAAACTAATTAATTATCGATTTAAAACTAAAGATAGAATCTCTGATCCAGAGGATCAAGTCATAATAGACTACTATCCACAAAATGTTACACTCTATATCTATTTATAAGGACATGCAAATATATCGGATCCAAAGAATCCAGTCAATTTCATTACGGTATCCATCAAGTCACGTCCATATCGATAGCGGACCAAGTCAAATTTACAATCATATACATTACAATATATACACTTAAGAGAAAAGAGTAGGTGTGGCTGTAAAGACTGTACAGTAATGTAGAAATGTGTGTGCACCCATTTTGGGTCTCCCATTTAAAGGTGTTTGTGGGGCAAGTGAAGATCATGAGTTTTTCAATACCTCACAGTACTATGGGGGGCACCGCTCGGCAGAGGAATCTCTTTAAATGGGGTGTAAGGACAGAGAGTATCCCCTAACCCAAGACGCTGCCTCCCTATATCCCACAACACTTGGGTTGAGCTGTGGGATCTATCCCAGAAAGCCTTAATTTTACTACCTTAAACTATACCCTTTCTATCAACATATGCGTCTAATCGATTTTTAAACATGTTTATAGACGTGCTACTAATTACTTCTACCGGCAAACTATTCCAGCTGTTTACTATTCTATGCGTAAAAAAGTTTTTCGCAACTGCTGTCTCGAACCTTCTACTTGTCACTTACACCCGTTATTTCTAGTCCTATTATATCGAGATATTTCGAAAAAGCTATCTCTATCTACGTTATCGAACCCATTCATAATTTTGAAAACCTGGATTAGATCACCCCTTAACCTCCTGTCTCGAGTGTTGTCAATTTTAACTCCTTAAGCCTATCCTCGTACGACTTTGACCTAAGCGACGGAATCATCTTAGTTGCTCGTCTTTGAACTCTTTCGATTTTGTCTATATCTTTGCGCATATGCGGATTCCAAAATTGGACCGCGTACTCCAAATGGGTCTAACTAATGATTTATAAAGTGGAACTATATATCGCGCGATTTGTACTCAAAATTTCGAGATAAACCTAACACTTTGTTCGCCTTATTGACCGCTGCTGTACTTTGTTTCGCTACTTTTAAATCACCAGTGACTATAACTCCTAAATCTTTTTCCTGCTCTACGCTTGTTAAATCTTTCCCTGACATACTATACGCAAATTTACCGTTACGCGAACCTATATGCAAAATTTTGCACTTATCACGTTAAATCTCATTTGCCATGTGACTGACCAATCAACGATTTTATTCAGATCTTCCTGAATTTTACCTCTATCTTCGTCATTAATCGCCCTACCACCCACCTTCGTGTCATCCGCAAACTTTGAAACTGTACTGACTAGGCCGACATCTAAATCGTTAATATATATAAGAAAAAGCAAGGGGCCCAATACAGAACCCTGAGGAACGCCACTCGCTACATTAGCCCAGCACGACTCCGCTCCATCAACGACCACCCTCTGTTTCCTGCCTCGCAACCACTCTTCTAGCCAATTTATTACTACACCCCTGATTCCATGAGCCTTAGTTTTTTTCAATCAGTCTTTTGTGCGGCACGGTGTCAAACGCTTTTTGAAAATCTAAATACACTACATCAACCCGCCCGATGTCTATCGTAAACGTCAACCACGCTTTGGAAAAATTCTAAAAGATTAGTTAAGCAAGATTTGTTTCGCTAAATCCGTGCTGCGTATTTCTAACAAGTTATGGTATTCTAAGTGTTCGACTATACGATCCCTAATTATTGATTCCAAAGCTTACCTACAACAGACGTTAAACTGATTGGCCTATAATTTCCCGCCGCACCTTTATCGCCTTTCTTAAAGATAGGTGTTACGTTTGCTAACTTGAAATTATCTGGTACGCACCCCTCAGAAATAGACGCATTAAAAATCTTTGTTAGCGGCACAACAATGCTATCTTTTAATTCTTTTAGTTGTATGGGATATATGGAATCCGGACCCGGTGATTTACGCGTTTTCATTTTATCAATATAGCGCATTACTTCCCTTCACTAACGACAATATTATCCAAAATATTACCATTATCAAAAGGTATTATGTCTATGACCGTAGGGATATTCGTTACATCTTCTATAGTAAAAACTGACGTAAAAAATTCGTTTAGCAAGGTAGCCATTTGATTGTTTTCAGAGACTTGATCTCCATTTACATTTTTTAATGGACCTAAGACACTTTTTACTGGATTTCTATTATTCACGTATTGAAAGAATCGCTTGGGATTTTCTTTACCGTCACGAGCTATGGAGATTTCAAATCGCGTTGACTTTTTTTACACTTTTAGCTTCACGCCTTAGAGATATGTAGTTGTTTCGTAACAACAGATTATCTTTATCGCACTTATATAGCCTATAAGCCCTATCTCTACTCTTTATAATGTCTACTACTCTACAAGTAAACCACAAGGGCTTGTTGTTTACTTTCGCACGCTTAATTTGTACGGTACCATTCCTCATTTATAGTCCTAAATACCGTTACGAACGATTCCCACATTAGTTTTGCGTTGGAGTTCCCCATTACGCTTTCCCAATTGACCTGTGAAAATTTATTTCGAAATTTACTAAAGTCTGCGTCCTGGAAGTTAGGAATTTTAGTCGAGTTAGTTGGTTCGAGTGACTTACTGAGAGGACAAACTCTACCATATTGTGATCGCTATTGCTCAACGGTTCTATTACTTGAAGATCAGTAATTAGCCTATCATCCGTAGTTATTACTAAATCTAAAATACTGTCCAACCTCGTAGGTTCCCCAACCTTTTGAATAAGAAACTATCGTCGAGAAAATTAACTAAACGATTACCTTCCGCGTCTCCCTGCATTGTATCGTAATTCACGTTGGCGCAATTAAAGTCACCCATAACTAAAGCCTGCTCACTACGATTATTCTCTTTAGTTCACGATATAACGCTTCGTCCGTAGCAGCTGTTTGATTTGGGGGCCTATATATAACCGCAACAAGAAGTTTGAAATCGTTCAATTTAAGTTCTGCTATAGTCGAATCTATCGGTTCTGGAATTGAGTGCTTTACTTCTATAACGTTCGCAATATTATCTTTGATATACAACATAACACCGCCTCCTCGCCTACCTATTCTGTTTTTAACAAAAGTCTATAACCTTTAATTTGATACTCCCCTACAAGTCACGTGTTTCAGTGCTAAGCCACGATTCATTTATCGCAATTAAATCAGTCTTTACAAGCAATTAAAGAAAAAAATTCGTTTATTTTATTTCGTAGGCTACGAGCATTTAAGGATAGAACCTTCAAATTGTTTGTAATTGCGACACCTTCGCGAGCGCGGGGGAATTTGTGGAATTTACGCTGGGACCGTTCGGTTACGGCAGCCTGAAAAGAAGAGACAGTATTATGAAATAGTCTTCCTAAACGCGCAGCTCCAACTTCATTAAGATGAAGTCCATCTTCGAGGAACAAGTCCCTCCTGCCGTAGAAACTGTTCCAAAAATTAGCAAAATGCACTCCTTCCTGTTGGCAAAGAGACTTTAGGTTATTGTTAATATAGGTCGCCTTGCTGTAGAAATCGCTTCGTTGGATAATTCGAGGAAGTATACCTGTTAAAACAATCTTATTAGTTTTCTCTTTTAATCGCTCTAATAAGTCCCTGTACCTAGCCAGCAGTTCTTCCGATCTAGAATTTAAAACGTTATTAGTACCGACATGAATAACATACGTTGTGTCCTCGGAGGTACCATCTGTAAATTGGTCAACACTATTAGTTATATCCTCCACCCTTGCACCAGGGTAGCAGTAACGGCGCCTACGACGAGGGTTTCTCCCACAGAATTCCTCGAGCTGTCCTCGAACAATGGAATCGCCAACTAGTCGTATTTCCGGTTCATCATCATCTTCAAAACCTAAAACAGAAAACTTATTGTTTGTTATTACTGTAGACATGTCTTAGGTTTTCTCAATGGGGCTCCATTACGCACTTGAACGAAGGGTTGGGAACTAGGAGAAGAGAGAGGGCTATCAA
>JAJOZX010002352.1:320000-660000 GCA_023014485.1 Bathynomus jamesi | reverse complement strand
CAAGATGAATAAATACAAATCACCTGGTCCCCGACTTATTTCTTCCAGGGGTATTAAAAGAGGTTAACCATAATGTTCTTGACGACTTAGTAACCATATTCAAACAATCAATCGCGTAATCGAGTTAGGGAAAGTTCCAACCGACTGGAAGTTAGCAAATGTAACACCAATCTTTAAAAAGGGTGATAGGGAAAATCCTTGTAATTACCGCCCGATCAGTTTAACATCAATTGTCGGCAAACTGTTGGAATCCATCATTACAGAACGTATTGTGTATCACCTTGCATCTAACAATCTATTTTTTTATTCTCAACATGGGTTTAGACGACATAGGTCCTCTCTGACAAACCTGTTAGAGTTTTTCCATAATATGCATACACTATACGATGCAAGTAGGGTAATAGATATAGTGTATCTCGGCTTTCACAAACCTTTGACGAAGTCCCTCACGCGAGATTGATGGCTGAAGTCAGAGGACTAGGAATCACGGGCTCGTTTCCAACTGGATTGAGGATTGGTTAAAAGATAGAAAGTAGAGAGTGCTAATAAATGGAGTGGCTTCGGAGTGGGCGCCCGTTACCAGCAGAGCTGGGCAGTATTTAAATACATTTGTATTTAAATACGTATTTAAATACATTTGTGTATTTAGAACTGTATTTATAAATACATTGTTTTTCATGTATTTAAATACAGTATTTAAATACTTTAATGAGTATTTAAATACAATGTATTTAAATACTCAAAATATAAAAATGTAAATACTTTTACTGGTTTAATACACGTTCTGTACTAGCACAGTACGACGCGTCGACAGTGTAGTACAGCATGGTTCATGTTTCAACGTGTCAGTTCAATCAGTTGTGTGCCACTCTTAGTCGAAAGCGGTTGATTTCTTTTCGTGTGCGTGTCATGGCTTAGTGAATTAGTGAATGCATATGTTAAAATTTGTATGTATTTAAAATGTATTTACAAATGTATTTAAATACAATTGATGTATTTTGTATTTAGTATCTAAATACATTCGTAAAATGTATTTAGTATTTAGTATTTAAATACATTTCTCCCATGTATTTAGTATTTAGTATTTAAATACATTCAATGTATTTATTGCCCAGCTCTGGTTACCAGAGGTGTTCCACAGTGTTAGCATCTGCAAAAGGACTTGGATTCACTTGTAAGATGGTCTAACACCTGGCCGCTCAATTTTCACCCAGAAAAAATGTAAGGTTCTGAGTGTAACAAAAGATATACCCACATTTGATTATACATTAAATGACAATGGGCAATCAATAGTATTTCAGGAACACTAGTTTTTCAAAATTGGCATCTGATAATCCTCCTCATTTGGACGAGCTAACAGCTAATTAACAACTAATAAATGATACTAGTTAAATGATCATTTTGAAAGTAGCGAGTAGCGAGTAGCGAGTAACGATTGAAATCGTTCTATAAACTACTAAAAAAGTAACATCGTTACGTAATACCGTTACTCTTAACACTGGCCTTAGTTAGGCCTCATCTAGAATATGGAAATGCAGTGTGGCACCCTTATAAAATCAGGAATATAGAAAGTATAGAAAATGTCCAGAGAAGGGCCACACGGATGATTCCGGGTATGGCAGGGTTAAGTTAAGAAGAAAGATTAAGGAAACTCCAGTTGCCAACACTAGCATACAGGCGCATGCGTGGCAACATGATTGAAACGTACAAGATAATTCATAACGTATATGATAGTAAAGTGGCAAAGAAAAGATATTGCCCATGGGAATGGTGACAAGAGAATCCAGAAGAAACAGCTTGAAAATTGAACATCACTATTCAAGACTCAACTTCAGAAATAATTTTTTCACAGTAAGGGTTGCACCAGCTTGGAATGACCTCCCAGATAATGTGATAGTAGCCCCAAATGTCAAAGCCTTTGAAGTACGCCTGGATAAATACTGGAGTAACAGATCTATTAAATATAACTTTAAAGCCACTCCCACTAACCTGAGCGACCTACCAAATACAGTGTCCTAGGATACAGTAGATCTGGCGCAAGAGACCTCAACGGGACCTGACTGCCAGAAGCGGTGCCTGTAAACATACCTGTAAGCTGTAAGCAAATATGTAGGCATTGGGCCTACATAACAAGAAAAACATATTTTCTCATGTCAAAATTTTCCATCGCTGATTCATGAAAGTTACTTGAGAAGAGAAATAATGAAAATACAACAATTAGAAGTCTAGAGACTTTGCTAAGTAAGCGAATTTAAGACAGAGCTGTCTGGTGACGAGCATTGCTGTAGGCAAGGAAGATGTGTTTAATCTTCCTACAAGTTCTGAGTGAAAAACCAATAAAATAAAACTAATAACACAAAATGATAAGTCTATTCCTTCAAGTATTTAGGCAAAGTGAATTGCCTATATTAATTAGAATAAACTCCTTGCGTAACCCTATCGCCTACATCGAAAGAGAGGCGCGATAGGCAGCCGCGCGCCCTACAACCAGAAGCGAGAGCCAACGAAAAAATAAGGTATGGTAGTTTCCTTTTTTACCATTAGGCAGCGCTAAATATCGAAGGCAAATAAATTTAACATTAACCAAAAAAACTACTTAACGAGGTCTTTTGAAGACTACAAACACCCAATTTTTTTAATGAAAAGACAGGGTTTTTGCCGTCGACGCAGCACCAAAGTCTGTGGTTAATTTTCACCGGATCGCCAAGTTGATAGCAATTAACCCATAACCCTATATAGTTTTTTATACCATTCTTGTACATAATGATCACTGAAACAGAAAAAAAAGGGTTAAGTTACAATGATTTAATCTCAGAGACGTCAACCTTGAAGTATGGAAATCCGTGAGATTTCTCAGTCTCCCAAGATTTTATTATTATTATTATTATTATTATTATTATTGGGTCTTTTCCGTTTGGGGCTAGCAGCGAATTTTAATGAAAATCAGTATACTAATGTAGTTATGGTCACTGATTTCAAAAATAACTTTTTTTTTTTGGAGAAATGAAAAACAAACATGTTATAGCACTTTAAATAATTAATGTGTTTTAACTAGCTTAAACTAGTTACAGAGGATTGTATTAAATTTAGCCAGAGTCACAAACTGCGGTAAATATTTGGCTGGACACAGGGGCTACATTTTTTATCAAAGTTACATTTTTCTAGTGTAGTTTTCTCTGCTTTGTTCGAATCTGATACCCATTTCTTGTGCAAATGAATAGAAACTATTTTTTTTCCATTCCAAAATACGGAGTGTTTCTACTCATTTGCACAAGAAATGTGTGTCAAATTCCAACAAAGCAGAGAAAACCACACCAGGAAAATGTAATTTTGATAAAAAGCTAGCTAACCTAACTAAATTAACTAACCTAACCAACCTAACCTAACTAACCTAACCTGCTAACAGGTTTGAGTGAAGTGTTTCTGCAGATATGCATTAATAAACAATAGGTTTTGCCACGGCTGAATGCGAGATTTCCCTAACCACGTCCCAGAATAGGCACTCACGGAGAAATTACACCGGGTTACACGCTTATTCTTGGGGTTTGTTTTCTGCCGGTGACAATAGTATATATGTTGATCCGCGCGATAAGAACAGGAATTGTTACATTTCGGGCATTGCACACAAACGAGCAGAACTCCGTGGCGTTTAAAACAATCCACCGCTGCTTCGTTATTTTCAAAATATTTAGAAAAGGCGCGGTAATACTCAATCTCGCAACCGTCACATTCAAAACCTTCACGAACTTCAGCCATTGTCCTCACACTGCGTGAAGCAAAGGAAATTCCTATGGCGCACGTCGCAAAAAGTGTCTAATTGGCCAAATCTACACAAAACGTGTCTAATTGGCCCAATCCAGCCATGTGATAATCTGAAAACATTTAAAACAAGTAATACGTCCATGAAACGCATTACCGTACATACAAACACACGGAGCGCTAACATAGACATACATACATACATACATACATACATACATACATACATACACCACGGAGTCTCCATGTAAAAATTATATATTAAATGAATTTTATAACCGCGCACTAGCACAAAAAATGATTAGTACCATCGTAAAGAGCATGAAAAATAGTGCTAGTGAAACACAACCTCTCATTTCTCGTTAGCCCCTGTGTCCAACCAAATATTAACCCAAACTGCTACTGTTTATGAAAAAGTGCTCTAAGTGTGGGAAAGTGTGTTCCTTTCATAAAAATACCCAGTTCTTTCGTTGCCAAAAGCGTCGGTCAAACGGTAAAAAGTGCAACTTTACGAAGAATACGTGTTTTGAAGGATCCCGGCAGATCTGTAAAAGTAGCAGAAAAAATAAAGAATTAATGCCCAGTTAGGTCAATTGAATGCCAGATTAGGTCAATTGAATGCCCGGTTATGTCAACTGTACGCCCTTGACGATTGGTTAGGTTAAGTCATGATATTTTCGTTAAAAACACATTAATTATTTAAAGTGCTCTAATATATTTGTAAATATGATTTTATTGAACATTAGGATTATAAATTATTTTGATACAGTCTATTAAAAATTCAAAATAAAACGCAAAATATGATTTTATTGAACATTAGGATTATAAATTATTTTGATACAAAATATCGCACTGGTGGGGGATAAAGTAGTTTGGCCGCAAAAAAAAAAAAAACATAAAACCCTATACCGATCAATTTGTGATGCTTAATCTTTACGGGGGCTCCGCCCCCGTACCCCCGAGACCTAAATTATACAAATGATAATGTAATAACATGTGCCCACCTTGCCTAGGTAGCCGGAGCCATAAGGACTAATGTAAAGGATAAAAAAGTTAAGTGCACTTTTTAAAATTTATTACAAACCAATATTTTCTCACCATATTGAATATTTTTATCAGAAGTAGAAAACCATGGTTGTTTTTTACTAACAAAAAGCACCAATTGTTTAATAAAATATATATACGAAACTATTTTGTAATAAAAAAAATGTGGGGGGGGCAATACGGAACTGTAGCCAAAGATCCTTATTATTATTATGGAGCTTTTCCAAAATTTGGACTGTTTCCAATTTTTTTGAAAATAAGATATTTAATGTAGATTTTTGAAAAATGTAAGTCTTTTTTTTGAGAAATGTTATAATGATGTTATAATGTTTCAGACCAACAAAGACCCTAGGATCCACTCATGGCTGGTCTACCTAACTGTGTTCGTAATTGTGTAGTGTGTATGTCCTCCGTGGTGGCGGAGGGGACCTACAATTTTACGTGGGTTCCGAACCACAAGAACATAAGAAATTTATGAAAAAACTGCCTGTACATTCGCAACGACCAATTTTTACAAAACTAAATAATTATCAATTTAAAACTAATTAATTATCGATTTAAAACTAAAGATAGAATCTCTGGATCCAGAGGATCAAGTCATAATGGACTAGTATCCACAAATATGTTACATTCTATATCTATTTATAACCGACATGCAAATATATCAGATCCAAAGAATCCAGTCAATTTCATTACGGTATCCATCAATACTAGTACCTTGCCAACCAAAAATAAGTCACGGTCCATATCGATTGCAGACCAAGTCACAATTTACAACCATATACATTACAATATATATATGTGGTGCCGCGTTTGTTAGCGGGCTAAAGATAAAGTAAAGGCCAATTTGAGGCTTTATTCAACATAAACATAGCATAGATCTGAAACACAGAAAACAATAATTAGTAAGGACTTGTTACACAGAAAACAATAATTAGTAAAGACTCATTACATTCCTCTCTTTTATAATACGTGATCACAGAAAACAATAATTAGTAAAGACTTGTTACACAGAAAACAATAATTAGTAAAGACTTGTTACACAGAAAACAATAATTAGTAAAGACTTGTTACACAGAAAACAATAATTAGTAAAGACTTGTTACATTCCTCTCTTCTTTTATAATACGTGATACATTGCACGGTAAGAAACAAAACGACAAGTTCAAGATATTTTGGAAGAAAGAAGAGTCTACAAGTTTAGGCGTTGAGCTGGGTATCTGATTCGAGTGCTTCTTCTCAGAGGGGGACTCGTCTCGGAGGTTACTGACACAGGTGGGCCTCTCTCGACTTCGACTTGAGTCGCTTCGACGGGAGCTGTTGGGACCGTGTGTCGGCGGATCTCAGCGGGTTCTGAGTCGTCCGTTAGCGGGGTGGAATTGATTGGCGGACTGGGTACGGGGGGTTCATAGTGATTCGTGTCATCCGTATTGCTACGTCCCGCCGGTGCCAGGTCCCTGATGGATACGGTATCTTCTCCCATTCGGATGCCGTATAAACGCGTAGTTGGGGTTTGCCTCAATTAACTCAACTTCCTCGACGAGGGGGTCGTTCTTGGATCGGCGAATGAATTGGCGAAGGAGTACAGTTCCCGGAGAAGACAGCCACGTCGGTAGTGCAGAACCGGTAGAAGTACGCCGCGGGTGCGTGAATAGACGCTCGTGAGGAGTTTCGTTCGTGGCCGTACACAGCAGCGATCTAATCGAGTGCAGCGCGTCTGGTAGGACGGACTCCCATTGCGACATTGACAACCCGCGATCTTCTATGGCTAGTTTGATCGTGTTCATGATGATTCCATTGTAACGTTCGCATTGCCCGTTTCCTTGGGGGTGATACGGCGTTGTGCGACTAGTCGCGATACCATGTTTAGTTAGGAACAGTTTTAGTTCCGAAGACATAAACGATGTCCCTCGATCTGTGTGGATGTAAGAGGGAGTTCCGAAGGTAGAAAATAACTCGGTGAGACGGGCGATAACGGTTGACGTGTTCGTATCACGGCACGGGAAGGCAAAAGGAAAGCGTGAATACTCGTCGATTACTGTTAGGATGTAAGGTCGCGAAGTTGCGCTCGGAAGCGGGCCTTTAAAGTCGATGTTAAGTCGGTCAAACGGGGACATGGCCCGTATTAAGTGACTAACTTCTGGTTTATAGTACTGTGGCTTACATTTAGCGCATGTTTGGCATTCCGACGAAACTCGTTTGATGTCATCCACTGAGAATGGTAGGTTCCTAGCTCTCACAAAATGAGTCATTCGGCGGACTCCTGGGTGTATCAGATTAACATGCAGCTGGGCGAGGGATATTCTTGGAGTAGCAGCGCAAAAGGATCGCGACAATGCGTCTGCGGCTCGGTTCTCGGGGCCCGGTCTGTATTTTATTGTGAATGAGTAGCCGGCTAGTTCTACACGCCAACGGAGAATCTTATCGTTCTTAATACGACCAGTAGCTTTTCCATCGAACATGAAAGATACGCTCCGCTGGTCGGTGACGACAGTAAAGTGTCGATAAGCTAAGAAGTGCTTCCACTTGCGAATGGATTCGATTACAGCGTATGCCTCCTTTTCAACGATGTGATGGCGACGTTCTGTGTTATTCAGAGCGCGAGAAAAGAACGCCACCGGGCGGCCGTTCTGGGTGAGGGTGGCTCCGATTGCTGAAGAGGAAGCGTCCGTCTCCACAGTGAACGGCAGTTCTTCATCGATTGAACCGACGACAGCTTTCGAGATATCATCTTTGAGTGTTTGGATCGTTGATACTTCCTCGCGAGTTAATGGGAATGATGAAACGTTGAGCAGAGGTTTGATCTTGAGGGAATAGTTCTGAATCCATTTAGCATAGTATGCGAATAGTCCGATTACGCGTTGTAGAGACACTTGTTGCGAGGAGTTTGAAGTTCTTGTAGTGGCCGGAGGCGTTCGGGATCGGGCCGCAATACGCCATGAGAGATAGAATATCGAGCAGGTGCACTGATGTCATCGAAAGCTTGCATTTTTCCTTGTTTAGACTCAGATTTACTCGTTTAGCGGCTTCCCAGAAATGTCGAAGGTTCTCATCGTGCTCTTCCCAAGTGGTTCCGCAGATGGTGAGATCGTCGAGGTAGGCGTATGTTGATGATAAGTTGTTCGAGGATATGAATTCGTTCATGACGCGCTGGAAGGCCGTGGCTCCGTTAGTTACTCCCATAGGGATCCTTCTGAATTGGTATAGATTTCCGTCAGCCTCGAATGCTGTGAAAGGTCGTTCAGACGGATCGATTTCTACCTGGTAGTATGCGCTTGACAGATCAATTACGCTGTAGTATTTGTGTTGTGAGACTTTGTTGGCTATATCATCGATTCGCGGAAGAGGATATGCATCTAGCATGGTAAATCGGTTGACGGTTTGAGAGAAATCGATTACCATGCGTTTTTTTTTTGTTTCGGTAGATGTGATGACTACTTGAGCACGCCAGGGTGAGTTACTGGGTTCAATTATCTCATCCCTGAGTAGCTTTTCGATTTCTTTCCCAATTAAAATTTTGTCCTCAGAGCAAAATCGTCTGGACTTCGTGGCGATGGGACAACAATCAGCAGTTAAGTTGCCGAATAGTGGTGGGGCTGAAATTCTTGATCGAGTAAGGCCGCATATATGGAGTGCTGGCTCCGGACCTCCGAAATTGATGTTCAATTCCTTGTGTCTGATTAAGAATGGGGTACCGAGTATTATGTCAGCGCACAGATCCGACAAGACGGATAGTTCGAGCTTTTCGTAGTCGCGGTCTCCCATCGTAACCTTCACTGTACATCGACCTGAGATGGCTGCGGATAGATTAGGCGAAGCCATTGATACGACGCCCGAGTGCGGAAGAATGGGCAGCTCTAAGTGTTTGGCTAGATCCTCACGAATGAAGTTGTCCGAGCTGCCAGTATCCAACAAGGCGAGACACGAACGGCCGTTGACGAGGATATCGACTGTTGAGTTGGTAGGCATGGAGGAGCTACACGATAGAGTGGTACTAATGGTCGCTAATGCTGCGGCTGAATGAGACGCTGTGGTTTTATCCTGTTTTTGACGTGCCGAGGAAGTACTTGAGCGGCATACTTTGGCCCAGTGGCCGGTCTTTTCACATTTCGCACAGATAGAATCCTTTGCCGGACACCTGCTTCGTGGGTGGCGTCGAGACCCGCAGAAGAAGCACAGAGCGGCTTTGTTGTCGAAATTCGTAGCGGCTGAAGAGTTTGAGAGATCGTCTCCTTGGACGCAGGCAGGCCGGGCAGAGTCAGTAGTCGGCGACGGTTCGTGGCGAGAGCCAGTGGCTGCAACAGCACCGTAATGAGTGAGGTACGATTCTGAGTCTTTCTGGGCCTGATCTAATGTTCGAGCCTGGACGATAGCCTTTTCCAGTGAGAGTGTGTCATTTTCGAGTAAGCGGGTGCGGATGGCGCTATCTCTAATTCCTCGGATGAAAGCGTCTCTCACAGATGAACTCCTGTATTCGTCGGCGGAAACCGATTTGAAGTTGCAGTCATTGGCTAGTTGTTGAAGAATTTGCAAGTACTCATCGAGGGTTTCCTCGGGCTTTTGGTGATGGGTGGACAACAGGTGGCGAGCGCATATCTCGTTTGGCTTCTTGACGTAGGTGGCCTCTAAGGCTGCCATGGCATTCTCATAAGTAGAGCAGTCTTGAATGATATCAGCGACATCGGGGCCGATATGTATGAATAGAACCTCCAATTTATTGGGGTTGTGTTCGGCGATAGTACTCAAGAAATATTTGAATCCGCGCGATCATAATTTCCATAGTTTCCCAGCTTGGGGAGAATTCGGAGAAGTAATAAATTTATCCGGGCGAATCACCTTCTCCATGATATAGTAAGATTACTGGATGAATATTTGCTTGCTGTATCTGAAAGGCCGACTGAATGGCTGATTGAAATGTTGAATAAATTGTGGTGCCGCGTTTGTTAGCGGGCTAAAGATAAAGTAAAGGCCAATTTGAGGCTTTATTCAACATAAACATAGCATAGATCTGAAACACAGAAAACAATAATTAGTAAAGACTTGTTACACAGAAAACAATAATTAGTAAAGACTCATTACAATATACTTAGGAGGAAAAGTGTAGGTGTGGCTGTAAAGACTGTACAGTAATGTAGAATGTGTGTGCACCCATTTTGGGTCTCCCATTTAAAGGTGTTTGTGGGGCAAGTGAAGATCATGAGTTTTTCAATACCTCTCAGTACTATGGGGGAAACCGCTCGGCAGAGGAATCTCTTTAAATGGGGTGTGTAAGGACAGAGTAATCCCTAACCCAAGATGCTGCCTCCCTATATCCCACAACACTTGTGTTGAGCTGTGGGATCTATCACCACAAAGCCTTAATTTTACTACCTTAAACTATACCCAATCTATCAACATATGTGTCTAATCGATTTTTAAACATGTTTATAGATGTGCTACTAATTACTTCTACCGGCAAACTATTCCAGCTATTTACTATTCTATGCGTAAAAATGTTTTTGGCAACTGTTGTCTCGGACCTTCTACTTGTCAACTTACACCAGTTATTTCTAGTCCTATTATATTGAGATATTTCGAAAAAGCTATCTCTATCTACGTTATCGAACCCATTCATAATTTTGAACACCAATTGGACCGCGTACTCCAAATGGGGTCTAACTAATGATTTATAAAGAAGAACTATAATATCGCGCGATTTGTACTCAAAATTCCGAACTATAAAACCTAACACTTTGTTCGCCTTATTGACCGCTGCTGTACTTTTTCGCTACTTTTAAATTACCAGTGACTATAACTCCTAAATCTTTTTCCTGCTCTACGCTTAACTCTTTCCCTGACATACTATACGCAAAATTACCGTTACGCGAACCTATATGCAAAATTTTGCACTTATCGACGTTAAATCTCATTTGCCATGTGACTGACCAATCAACGATTTTATTCAGATCTTCCTGGATTTTACCTCTATCTTCGTCATTAATCGCCCTACCACCCAGCTTCGTGTCAGCCGCAAACTTTGAAACTGTACTGACTAGGCCGACATCTAAATCGTTAATATATATAAGAAAAAGCAAGGGGCCCAATACAGAACCCTGAGGAACGCCACTCGCTACATTAGCCCAACACGACGCCGCTCCATCAACGACCACCCTCTGTTTCCTACCTCGCAACCACTCTTCTAGCCAATTTATTACTACACCCCTGATTCCATGAGCTTTAGTGTTTTTAATGAGTCTTTTGTGCGGCACGGTGTCAAACAAACGCTTTTTGAAAATCTAAATACACTACATCAACCGCCCGATGTCTATCGTAAACGTCAACCACGCTTTGGAAAAATTCTAAAAGATTAGTTAAGCAAGATTTGTTTCGCCTAAAACCGTCCTGCGTATTTCTAACTAGTTTATGCAATTCTAAGTGTTCGACTATACGATCCCTAATTATTGATTCCGGTAGCTTACCTACAACAGACGTTAAACTGATTGGCCTATAATTATTGGTAAATTTATAGTATTACACCCGTCTCCCTTTGGAGGTGAAATTTATGTTTTTCCTATGGTTTTTGATGTGTTTTGAACGAATCTGACCTTCAAAACCGTCGGAAATGACTCGTTTTTGAGATACCCCGCCCCAGCCGGCAATGTGGGGGAAATCACAGAAAACGAGTCATTTCCGACGGTTTTGAAGGTCAGATTCATTCAAAACACATCAAAAACCATAGGAAAAACAAATTTCACCTTCAAAATTGACCTAACCTAACCTATCCTGACCTAACCTAACCTAACAACCTAGCCTAACCTATCCTAACTTAACTAAACCTAACCTATCCTAAAAGAAAAACAGGAATTACCTTTAAAATCTAAGACAGAATAATCACAGTACCGTCTTTTCTTCGTTTTAAGCACAACGTAACTTTTTCTACAACGTCACAGTTTCCGGTCTTGACGATATGTACACACCGTTTTACAATGTGGACACTTCACTACTGTCGGTAGAACACCGTGAGCACGCAGAAACTCAACACTTTTTTCTAAATTTTCATAGAAAGCGACAATACAGCGGTAATAATCGAACGAACACATGTCACACGAAACTATTCCAGTAGCAAACTAATTCAAATTCGAAATGGATGGAGCGCTCTGATTGGGCAGACATGTGACGTCAACACACACGAACACACAAACGAACCTACAAACACACACTAAATACACACCAGAAAAACGTTTATATCTCGAAAACGAAGCATTTGCGACGGAAACGCTATAGAAGAAAAGTGTCTTAGAATTAAAAAATCTACCTAATCTATACTATAATAAGAGAGCTGTCCGTCCGTCTGTCCGTCTGTCCGTCTGTCTGTCTGTCCGTCCGTCACACACAGAAATTGTAAAAAAAATTCAGAAATTGTATTACGGGCGGCAATGTGAAGCTCAAGATTTTCATGACTGTGTTCTTTTCTGTAGTTTAGCAATGGGGGAAGGGTGAGGGTGGGGGAAAGGGTGGGAGTGGGGGGAAGGCTGAGGGTGGGGGAAGGGTAGTAGCGGGGGAAGGGTTGGGGTGGGGGTAATGGGGGGTGGGGGTGGTAATGGGGAGGGGTGGGGGTAATGGGGGAGGGGGTTAGCCCCCAAGTTGTATGAATGGGGGTGAGGAGGTTTTGGGAGATACCAGATTCAGAAATGTTGACACAATGTGAAGCTCAAAATTTTCACGGCTGGGTTCTTTTTTTGTAGTTTAGCCTGTCTAACCGTCAGCGAAGTGACGGGAACTGTACTAGTGAATATATAATAATTGCTGAACGTTAGACGGGTGTAATACTATAATAATATCCTATAATTTCCCGCCGCACCTTCATCGCCTTTCTTAAAGGTAGGTGTTACGTTTGCTAACTTGAAATTATCTGGTACGCACCCCTCAGAAATAGACGCATTAAAAATCTCTGTTAGCGGCACAACAATGCTATCTTTTAATTCTTTTAGTTGTATGGGATATATGGAATCCGGCCCCGGTGATTTACGCGTTTTCATTTTATCAATATAGCGCACTACTTTCCCTTCACTAACCACAATATTATCCAAAATATTACCATTATCAAAAGGTATTATGTCTATGACCGTAGGGATATTCGTTACATCTTCTATAGTAAAAACTGACGTAAAAAATTCGTTTAGCAAGGTAGCCATTTCCTTGTTTTCAGAAACTAGATCTCCGTTTACATTTTTCAAAGGCCCCAAGACACTTTTTACTGGATTTCTATTATTGACGTATTGAAAGAATCGCTTGGGGTTTTCTTTACCGTCACGAGCTATGGAGATTTCAAATTCGCGCTTGGACTTTTTTATTACACTTTTAGCTTCACGCCTTAGAGATATGTAGTTGTTTCGTAACCACAGTTATGTTTGTTATTGTAATTTTGTATTAGGTCAAAAACTATAACAATACAACTGAAAACTAATACAAGAGTTATTGTATTCTTTAGTAATATTGGCTTATGTCACTAAGTATTTGTGTGAATAGATTTCGACCGTTATTTTTCTGTCGCCACATGAATTTGCACAAGTAGGTATCACTCATTTGCCGGTGAGTCCCTGACTGTCTCTTATTCCTTCGTTTGGCCTTATTCCATAGATTCAACGCCTTGTGTTAGGTTAGGTTAGGTTAGGTTAGTTTCTCCCAAAAAACTTACATTTTTTAAATCAGCGTAAAAATCTACATTAAATATCTTATTTTAAAAAAAATAGGAAACGGTCCAAATTTCGGAAAAGGCCCATTATTATTATTATTATTATTATTATTATTATTATTATTATTTATTATTATTAGACTTAAAATCCTTGAGTCTCACGGAAAATCTGTGAGAGTTGACATTTCTGGATTTATGCATTCTCCAATGGGTTGCGTTTCTTTTTGAACACCCTGTGTTATTTGAAATTATAAAATTTCTGCAAACTATCTTTTTCATTCATGAAAGCGTCAAAATTTTTCTTAAAACTAACTAAGGAGTTAATATTTATCACAGCATATGGCAAGTCATTCCAAAAATCTACTACTCCACAATTGAATAAGGCTAAGATCATGGCAGAGCCACAGATTTTAACTCGCCACAGCTGCGCTGCCCAAACCGTGTCCTAATTTTTGACAGACAAGATTCACCCAACGGTTTCGTACACGTACGGTAATGATGTGCGACCACACGGATTCATACACAACGGAAAATGTCAAAATTACAAACAAAATAAATAAGTTATTGAACTTCAATTTAATTTTAAATGAAGAATAATTTTATAAACCGAGTTAAAATTATTGGAAATACTGTAGATAAAATATTTAAAATGATTAAAAATAAAAAAAAAGGGCATTCAGGAGATTTAAAAGCAGTAATAGCATGCAGACTTGGATAATTGAAGGCAATTAAAAAATAAGCTGAATAGTTTGATTAGGAAGAGCAAAAGGCATAGTGAAATAAATCTTGCTAGAAAGAGCAATAAAGATCCAGAGAAATTCTTTAGTTTTTATAAATATAACAATAAAAAGCTTGATAGGATTAGCCCAATAGAACATGATAGGATGTTTGAAAATGATCTGGGTATTGGTGTTTTTAACTTTTTAATGATTATTTTAACTGTTTTTACTGAAGAAAATTTAAATAACTTTGATTTTAATTCTTCAAATTATGTAAACTCGGGCATTCTTGATAATATTCATATAAGAAAGGATGATGATAAGCAAGTGATTCATACACAAACCAAATAAAGCTGCTGGACATAACATATATGCTAGGATTCTGAGAGAAAGGAATTTACCTTGAAGCGCTTTTGCCTCAAGGGTGTGCTGCTCCTACGAACTCCGCTCAGCGCCTCTTGAGGCGGGGCCACGACGTAGTTGCCACACTTCTTTCCTCTTGCTCCTGCCATATGGTTTCCACTATTGAATTTGTGAGGGCTGGTCTGGCAGAGTAATACCCTGACACTGTGGGTTGGTCAGGTATGTTGGCTAAAAACATGTTCAAATGTTTTTTAAAAGTATCTACTGGGACTGCACTTATATCTCTAAGGTACTGAGGGAAGGAGTTAATTAAACAGGTGAGGGTAATTATTCGTTTTTTGACCCAGTCTCTTTTTATAATCAGAGCAAACTTTTCTGGTCAATTTTGAGGTGTTCTGCATGAATCTGCCATCCATTTCCTGTGCAAATGCGTAGTTTTCGAGATATTGTCATCTTGAAAACTACGCATTTACACAGGAAACGGATGGCAGTTTCGTACAAAACACCTCAAAATTAACCAGAAAAGTTTTCACTCATCATTTTTGTTTAAATTAACAAATTTAAACAAAAATATCATGACTTAACCTAACCAATCATTAAGGGCATACAGTTGACCTAACCAGTGTCACATACTGAACTGTCCGCAAAACATTAGGACTGATCAATTTGTGATGCGTGATCTTTACAGGGGCTCTGCCCTCGTACCCCTGAGACCTAAATTATACAAATGATAATGTAATAACATGTGCCAACCTTGCATGGGTAGTCCACTAAATTTTGCCTGCCCTTAAACTGAAATGACACACGTTTATTTTTAGGATTTTTGTTACGGCACCTGAAGACCTTGTGGTCTTTTCTTAAAATACAAGCACTATTGCATTTAGGGCAGGTCACGGATGTCTTAATTATTCCATGATTGAAAAAAAGGTCTAAACTCTTGTCTTCATCGAAGGCAATATGGTGGATCACGTCTTCAAAATCAAATATGTATAACTGACACGTCATATTTGTAGTCGCAAAAAAATTGAACTGAACAGACGAACAATTGCTAAAAATGTTTTTTTTGTAAAACAGGACAAATTGAATTACGCAGAAGTAGCCAGAATCACCAAAAATAAGAAATATTCGGGTAATTCCAGGACAAATAGACAAATGAAAGTGCCAAATGTACACTCTACCATCTCCAAAATTCATGAAACTTGGTGTGAGGGTTGGTTTTAGTCCAAATTACAAAAATCTGATTTTTTTTTTTTAAATGATAAAATATGTAAAATTAATTGTAGTTTCTAAATATGTATCATTTTTTTAGGGTAACAAAAATAAAATTGATTTTTTGGAAAAAATGTAATTTTGATTTGTTGGCAGTGAAGATATCATTTTTCAAAAAAAAGACCAAGAATAAAAAATGTTTATTTGATGTATGTACACCATAATAAGTAATAAAAAGTCAGCTTATAGTTTATTATAAGGCTCAAAACTGAGTTTGAAATTAAGTAATAAAATCTTTTTTCAGAAGACGAAGATTTATTACAGACTTGTTAGTCCAAAAAAAGATAATTTTGAAATCATATAAAAAATACATATAGATAAACCAAAGGAGAAAAAATCTTTTAAAATATATGTACAATGTACATACCGTACATAACCTAGAGCTCTTATATTTAGGGACAGAATATATTGACAATAATAATGTTTAATTTATAAAGCGCTTATCAGAGTATAAAATACTCTTCCTAATACTACACGTACACAAGTCTTTGAGAATGAATTAAGAGACAGTATTCTCATCCAGTGAATCCAAATTTTAGACACTAATAATATAATAATAAGAAAAAAGAATTTGAAAAGATTTTTATAACTATTAAGTAGATACACAAATCTTAGATAAAAATTTTAGAAATATTATATAGACAATCTTAAATAGTATACAGTCGATAGAATTTATTTTATCTTCTTTGAAAAGTTATTTAATTCTTGAAGCGGAAAAATGTATTGTATTCTTGTTCCGCCTCGTAAACTTGCTTCAATACTCCCAAATATATTTTCTGTTGGAACGTGACAAACATCATCTTGCGCAGGAAAATCATATAAATCATATAAAATCATATAAAAAATACATGTAGATAAACCAAAGGAGAAAAAATCTTTTAAAATATATGTACAATGTACATACCGTACATAACCTCTCTTATATTTAGGGACAGAATATATTGACAATAATAATGTTTAATTTATAAAGCGCTTATCAGAGTATAAAATACTCTTCCTAATACTACACGTACACAAGTCTTTGAGAATGAATTAAGAGAGTATTCTCATCCAGTGAATCCAAATTTTAGACACTAATAATATAATAATAAGAAAAAAGAATTTGAAAAGATTTTTATAACTATTAAGTAGATACACAAATCTTAGATAAAAATTTTAGAAATATTATATAGACAATCTTAAATAGTATACAGTCGATAGAATTTATTTTATCTTCTTTGAAAAGTTATTTAATTCTTGAAGCGGAAAAATGTATTGTATTCTTGTTCCTCCTCGTAAACTTGCTTCAATACTCCCAAATATATTTTCTGTTGGAACGTGACAAACATCATCTTGCGCAGGAAAAATGTATGAGGGATATACGCCCGAAGGATGGAGAAATTTTATCAGAAAATCATCATATTCACAGTCAAAGGACTGGGCTAATCCGAGCCATAGTTTATTTTCATACATACAACCCACAAAAGAGCCTGTTTCAATTTCGCGTTGAGAGAGAGTATTATGTTCTTGATCCGAAGCAGAAACTCTAATGAGCTCTCTTATTTCAACTGACTGTGCACTCTGAGAGAGTGGATAAACCTTCAATGAATTCTTGGAAATTGGGATGAAGCGATGTAATTGTTGAGTACCTTTGATAGAAGTAATAGGTTCACTCAGACGTTTTTGCAAAGAAAGCTCTACATCTACAACTTCTGCCTCAGAGACGTAAAAAAGGTCAATAGCAGTTAGGAATTCTTGAGAGCAGAAATTGTAGAAGTCCTCAGCTGTTAAGATTTGATGGTCGAGAGGCCATCGTAAGCTTTCTCTGGCGACTGCTCTTTTTACCGTTCCGCCAATACCGTCGCAGGCATTCTTCTTCCTGTGGGATGTCGCGAAAAAATTCCACTCAGCATGAATTTTGAAGTCTTCAAAATGATGGCATAAATTTAGAAAATTTGTTTTATTCTTATACTGAGCCGCACATCCATCTGTGAAATAATGAATTTTAGTTAGGTTTGAATTTTGTTGTTGGATATGCACAGGATTAATTTTTTGAGAAAACTATGAACCAGAATTGTATCATGCCTGTGACGGTTTGAAACGAAGCAGTAACTTTTGCAAATTAGTTTTCCTACATTGTTTTTGGAAAAATAAACGAATGGGTGCACTGTACATTGCGAGTTCTCCCAATGAAACCCCTGGGCACAATCTTGTACGATGAATGAGAAGTTTTCCGCGAAATTGCCCACCAAAACACCTTCATTTTCGGGCAGAGTTTCTTTTAGATTTTTGAAGTAACTCGACTGACATTTATTCATGAAGTGGTGTCTTGTCAGTTGTGCAATTTTTTTGGTGAGCAATTCCACGTATTCCTCTGGAGTTTCGGTGATATCTTTTAACATACAGTGATTGACGGACACCCATTGTTTATATTTTATCTCTTCCATCGCCATGAAGTCCAAACTTTCCAAATAATTTTTTATTCCGACCTCTCGCAGGCATTTTTTGCATCGGTGCATCATACAATCTTCATTGTCCATGCCGCAGATGGATAAAGACATTAATTTTTTGTAGTCTAAATCTTTAATGCCTAACGCTGATATTTGTAGTTTTGGATTTTGGTGATGCGTACATACGCAGACACTGTGAGTTCCGCTTTGTCCTGCAAGCACACACCACGACGGTCGAAGATGAGCAAAGGTACTAAAGCCTATTTTGGGATTTTCATCATTTTTTGCATATTCAGCATATAACTTTCAAGTTACACAATACCAGTCTTTTTTGTTTTTTTTTATTTTTTTACCCTCTTCATTTATTGCAAACTTATAATCTTTGATTCCCAGGCACATCCTACTATATTCGTCATTTTCATAAAACTCCTGAATGATTTTTTTCATTTCAGCTGTGATGACCTTCCCTTTCGTCATGTTTGGAATGTTAGGAAGAATCCCAAACTGTTTTTGAAGATTGTGGCTCTTACGCACCATATACTTTGTTGCTCCAAAGAAGCCAGCAGTTTTTTCAATGGGATAGGGATACAATGATAGTATTTGTAACCTAAGATTGTGATCGTTACTTGCTTGAAATTTCTCCTTTAATTCTTCCATAACCTTTTGATACCTGAAATAAAGTGTATTTGACATTAAGTTTAATTAGTATATTTTTAATTAAACTTTTCATAAAATATATGTACGGTATATGTATTATATTGTCCGATTATAAAAATGTAAACAGATAAAACTTAATTTAGTATATACTTCGATGACTGTATTAAATTTAATTTAAAATGTCAAATTTCAATAACTATGTCCAAAAAGTAGTCTTGCCTCTCTAAATCATCTTCCAAACAACTCTTTTTGGACGGACCAGCTTCAGAATAGTCAATAGGAGCCCCATAAGCAGCTTCAAAACTTCGTTTAACCTTTTCCATTGTCGATCTGAATTTCGTAGAAGCCTTTATCTGTTTTTGTCCCGGCTTCAATCCAGCTGTAAAACAAATTTATAAATTTAGGTTGCGTGAAATAATCAAATATCAAATATTTTGTATATATGTATTCAAGTGCTGATGCTAATATTTAAAAACAGAAAACTACGAATTTGGCATTAAGAAACAAATGTCCTGAATGGAGTCTCTATTGTTTTATTACCTGTTTTAATAGGGCTTTCATCAAATAAAGGTAAAATATTGTCACTGAGCAAATCTTTATTGAATTGCCTGTCTTGAATGACAAATTCTTCCAATGGTGGTGGATTCGTGGAATCGCTACTGCTTCGCTCCATACATTCGTTAAGTATGTCTGGCTCAGGTATTGGTGCAGGTTCCGGCTCTCTGGATGAACGTTGAACATGTTCTAATACAATTGACTTCTTTTTAATTGTGACATAGCAATTGCTGCATAGTAATTGATTTTCTTCCAAAATTCCATAGCTTGCAGCTGCCATGGCAGAGTTTACTTTTTTGATGTTACAGAAAATTCTTCTTGAGTGTTTTTTCATAGGATCACAACAAAATTTTGTGTTTTGAGGCATTTTAAGGGTTAGGTAAATTTCCATATACTAGAAAATTAGGTATATACTGAAAATCTGGAAAGAAAGCAAAAAATTATTAAAATTTAGAGGATTTTTTTTTTTTCATTTTTTTTTTATAATAATCATCGATAAGCTGACTTTTTATTACTTATTATGGTGTACATACATCAAATAAACATTTTTTATTCCTGGTCTTTTTTTCGAAAAATGATATCTTCGCTGCCAAATCGCAAAAAAAAAAGACTTTTTCCAAAAAATCATAATTTTATTTTTGTTACCCTAAAAAAATGATACATATTTAGAAACTACAGTTAATTTTACATATTTTATCATTTAAGACTTACTACACTACCACAATTAGGAGCTGAGATATTTACGTTTGAAAATTATTGGTTTTTTCATTTGACCAAAATTTGGTCAAGCCATAAAATTTGACCAACTTGACCAATTTTCAAAAAAATTCAGAAATTTGTAATTTGGACCTAAACCAACCCTCACACCAAGTTTCATGAATTTTGTAGAGGTTACCGTGTACTTCATTTGTCTATTTCTCGTAGAATTACCCATTCACCAAATAGTCAATATATATATATTGAAAAAACACCAAAAATAGAAAATATATTTTAATAAAAAAAACATATTTTATACAAATTTGCACAAGATAATATATATATTTTCTTATTCAGTTTTGATTGGTTATTCAATATGTATTGCTGTTATAGCTGAGTGTGACTGGGTCAAAAAATGAATAATAACCCAGGTGAGAACCCTGCCTAGAGATACAATTATATTGAAGGGTTTGAATCCTCTTGGCTGTTTGGTGGGAGGTGATGTTTTTGACGCATTCTGCCAGTTCTTATTGAAGTGGGCACAATTGGTTTGGTATTGGGGGCAACTAAAAGCCCTTCTAGAATTTTCTAGGTATAGATTAGGATGTCTCTCTCAAACCCCCTCTCTATGAAATAAAGGTCAAGGTCTCTGAGCCTATACCAGTAGTTTAATTTGTTTATACTCGCCTGTTACTCATTAGGTTGTTTAATATATGAGGTAAAGGTTCTTTGTAGGCTCTCAATTTTTTGCAATTCATTCTGTTTGTGGGGAAACCATAATTGAAAGCAGTAGTTTACCTTAAATTTACCTTAACCCTTTAACCCTTTGAGGACCATGGGACATATTTGTCCCAATGGAAATAATAATATAAATTGTACAATGATGCAACATTTCTACAAATACATCTACATGTTTATACAGGTATCGTTTAGTTGTCGGAAAATTAACCCCAAAATGGGTCATTTAAGTGACTATGGTTACTAATATCTAATTGTAAATAACAATAAAACTTAAACTTTTAAGTTCAAAGAAACGTATACTTGTCGTCAAAGGGTTAAGAACGAGCCCACAGCATATGCAGTCACTCTTGTTACCAGAATGTATAGGTTTTATTGTTATTCAAAACTAAATATTTTAGTAACTAATCACTGAAATGATACACATTTTGGGTTCCTTTCCCAACAACTAAATGACATCTATATGTAAACATGTAAAATATTTATAGAAACGAGGCATTGTAGTACAATTTATATTACTATTTCTGGTGGACCTTAAGGTACCATCTGTCATTAAAGGGTTAAAGTGCTTCTGCCTCAAGGGTGCACTGCTCCCACGAAGTCTGCTCAGCGCCTCCTGAGGCGGGGCCATGACAGGGTTGGCCACCCTTCTTTTCTCTTGCTCCTGCCATATGATTTGGTCCCCTATTGAATTTGTGGGGGCTGGTCTGGCAGAGGAATACCCTGGCACTGTGGGTTGGTCGGGTATGTTGGCTAAAAACATGTCCAAGTGTTTTTTAAAAGTATCTACTGGGACTGCACTTATATATCTAAGGTACTGAGGCAAGGAGTTAAACAGGTGAGAACCCTGCCTAGAGATACTATTATATTGAAGGGTTTGAATCCTTCTCAGACTGTTTGGTGGGAGGTGATATTTTTGACACATTCTGCCAGTTCTTGTTAAGGTGGGCACAATTGGTTCAGTATTGGGGGCAACTAAAAGCCCTTCTAGAATTTTCCAGGTGTAGATTAGGATGTATCTCTCAAACCTTCTCTCTATGGAATAAAGGTTGAGGCCTCTGAGCCTATCCCAGTAGTTTAATTTGCTTTTACTCACCTGTTGCCCATCAGGTTATTTAATATACAAGGTAAAGGTTCTTTGTAGGCCCTCAATTTTTTGCAATTCATTCTGTTTGTAGTAGAGTTGCACCGATGTATCGGTATCGGCCGTATCGGCCACTTTTCACAAAGTATCGGTATTGGCCGATACTGTTCTGAAAACCGATACCGATACTTTGAATTACGGTACTGTTTTTTGAAGAAATTATCTTATTTTATATAAAATTAAATTTTTTTATTATTATACAGTAATATCTTATTTAGTTGTTTAATATATATTTTATCAAAATTAGCAATGTTTACATTTACTAACAAAACAAAAAATCATAAAATGTAACTATAGGCCCCTATACAAGATTACAAATATTCAATACAGTAATACAGTATCATATAAATATACAATTTCAAATTACAGTAATAGTTTTCAGTAAAAATGAAAGTTTTGTAAAGTTGTTCATAGATGGCACCACGCGGCATGCATAATCATAATAAACCATTCAGTTGCTTGAATGCTTGAATCTCGTGTGTAAAGTTATTGATAATACACTACCATTATATGCATTCATTGGTTTAGAACTTTATATAATAAGATATATATATATATATTCTTTTTCTTAATTTAATTTCAAATATATATATTGATAAGATAAAAAATATTTCTGGTAAATAAATTTACAATTCTTATGTATTAATAATGGTATAGGGCCCAAGTAAGCTAGACCAGCCTACAGTGATAGCAGTACTTTTACTGTATGTACCCCAATATACCAGTGTATGATAATATAGTTTACAGTAATAAGTTATAAAATTATCATCTTTGTATTAATTTAATTTAAAATATTTTTATACAACATTAAATTTACATCTCCTAACTTTATTAGTAATGGCTTTAGGGCCAAGGCCCTAAGCTGGGATTGGGAAAGGCATTTTAAGTTAATTGAGATATTATATCATTTACTTGAACTTTTATTAATAATCAATTTTAAAACTATTAATTAAAAAGTATCGGTATCGGCACTTTTTTGTAGTATTGGTATCGGTGCAACTCTAGTTTGTAGGGAAACCATAATTGAGAGCAGTAGTCAATGCGTGGAAGAATAAGTGATTTCCACAGGGTAAGCATGGTCATACTGTCCCTAGTTCTGAATATCCTCCATATATATCTTACCCTATTAGTTGTTTGCATGATGAGGTTACTTTGTCAATGTGCCTGTTGAATGTTGCATCTTCAGATAATATAATCCCTAGATCCCTTACATGATCAGTTTGTACAATATCTTTTCCTGTGGGTCCAGTGTAGTTGAATTGTCTTTCAGGTATTTATTTGGTCCATACTTGATTAGTTCAAATTTGTCTTCATTGAAGGCCATAGAGTCATTCCAGCTCAACTGGTACAGATTTCAGAAAGTTGGTCAGGTGACCATCTCCAATTTTCTTCAAATTTTCAGGGTTGATTCATACACCATTCAATAGCTTAAATCTAAAATTTTAGCTTCCTCAGTCAAAAATTTAATTTTATGGTCGCTTAAATGGCCCCCACCTTCGACAAAAAATGCCCATGTTGGGCTTGATCGGCCAATGCCTTCATTTTGAGAGGCCTTGAAAAGTGTCTTCTAATAGGAGTAGAAGTTTCAAATTTGTCATGCCAATACAACTTCTGGTGGGCTTTTCAATTTTGCAAGCTAAAAGGCTGTGGAACAAATAGTTTCTGAGTTACAAGGGCTTAAACATGGCTCCATTTTGAAGCTTGCATCAATTCCTCCCACTTTTACGACTACCATTTTCAAAAGTTTTAGTTCTACATCAATCACAGCTGTTTTAATACTCCTAATAGTCTCTATGGGTTGTAAATTTATGAGTGAAATAAAAAAATAACCAAAAAAGGATTTATTTTTTTTTTAAAAATTTCCAAAAGTTGATATTTTCACAAAATTTGCAAAATTAACATCAACTTTGGGGCTTAATATAAAGGTGTCCGAAATTAGTCAGGGAGTTGATACTTCTAGTAAAGAAAGATACATATGTGTACAAAAACATATATTAAGGAATAGATCTCAACTCAACTCCTTCATATAGTTTTGGCTATTCAAAGAAAAGTACTTTTTGTGAAAAATTCTGAATTTTTTCAAAATTTTGAAATGTTTAAATTTCTTTTTACACATTGAATTGTAATTTTACTTCCATTTTATTACTTGGTAAGTTAATTCACAAATGTTAAATTATCTAAATAAGTTTTACTCATAAAAAAGACATAATATATACCTAGATTATTACTACATTTGCAGTTAACACAACAGATGGACCAGCTTGTAGGCTCAATACTTGGATCTACCTAAGTAAATCATGTAGAACCGTGTTCTACTGCTCTTTAAGCACTTCCTAGTAATTTAAATTATGCAGTTAGTACAGATAAACTAGCAGTAACCACCATTTTCAGTACAAAACCTTAAATTTAAGTAGCTTTGTTGTATTACTTCCCTTAATACAAGTGTACAGTACTTAGCTATATACAATAATGAATTCCTGAGTTTTTAAGCATGTGAATTATTGGCTATAAGTTCATATTCTTTTTTTAAATGTGTTGTTTTATGTAAATTCGTATGTAAACTTATATATAGCTAATAACTCTTATGTTTAGACACTGACTCAGGAATTTATTATTGTACTCAGGCTTTAAGTCTGATTGTCTTCAACACTCCATGGCCTCACAGCCATAAATTGGCAATTTATTATTCAGCTTGATACAGGTCTGTAGTTACTTAGGCTTTTTTTAAAATACTCCTCAATTTTAGATAAACAATCATTTGATAACTTGTACTGTCTCCCCATTTTCCCAGCAACTGTAGGTGGTTCAATTGAACACAAAACATGTTGGAATGGAATCCAGCAAACGTCCTCTTGTTCAGGCCATTTAAAAGGATTCTTTTTCATGAAATTTACTAATAGATCCTTCTCAGTATCACACACTTCAACTATGTTTCCAACAAACCAGTCACCTTCATAGAAACAGGCCACATATGTACCAGGTTTATATTGGTAAGCCACATTTTCTTGTGTAGCATTGAGGAAGGAAAGTTGTACGTTAAAGAAATTTTCATCACTAGAAATTTTGTACAGTTTAATGCCTGTTGATGAAGGTCTAAAGCAGTGATATGAACGGGTTCCTGGGATTGTCTTAATTAAGGAATACCTTTTTTCTAACTCAAATAAATTAGCATTTTCCTCAATTTTAGCTGAATCAATGTACAGAAATTGTATACCATTAATATTAGATTTGCACCAATCGAACATCTCTTTTGGATTGGTGATGTGACCTTTACTTGTTGCTTGTAGACTTGCCCGGGCAACTAACCTTTTGACGGTGCCACCAACACCATCACAGGGGCTCTTTCCGTGAGAGGTGGCAAAAAAGTTCCATTCACATGTTAGTTGGAAATCTTTTTCATGTAACACTGAATTAATGATGTTTTTATAGTTTTTATATTGACTTGCTGCGCCATCGCTAAAGTAACAAATATGTTTTAGTTTAGGATTCTGACTTTTAAGTAATTTCAAGGCTTCACATAAAAAAGAATGAACTGCAGTTGTGTTGTGTGTAAGTGAATCTGATATTACACAAAAATTTGTAACTTTTAGTTCACCATCAACTTTTTGATAGCAGACTACCGGATGCAAGGTAGCCTGGGTATTGTCCCAGTGATGCCCTTGTACGGCATCCTGAATTATAAAACTATAGTTTTCAGAGAAGTCAACAAGCACTAATGCTGTAGAATCATTGAGGTTTTCTTTACAGTCGGACAAATATTTTGATTGGGCTTTTGCTATGAAATGGTGTACTTTCAACTTTTTTGCACTTTCACATATGTCTTCTACTACATTCGAAACACTTTTTGTCATTGTGACCAGTTGGGTATGGTCTGTATGAAGCCACTGCTTAAAGGAAACCTCATCATCCATGTCATAATCATTGTTTTCAAAAATGGTAAGAAGCCAATCCCGTAATTCATTTAAACCAGGACATGTTTTGCAGTTATTAATCATGCAGTTTCTGGTTTCAGTGTTGCAGACTATTTTCCCTAGTAACTCTCTTAATTCTACTTTGACGGGGAGTGATTCACATAAAAGTTTAAAGTTCTGGTGTATTTCACAAATGCATACATTGTGTGATCCTTTACTCCCCACACCCATACACCATTTTGGTCTCAGTTCAAAAAACTTTGATTTGGAGATTTTGTCATTTGGATATTTATTTTTGTAAAGCGTATATAATTCTCTGATATTTGTCAACAACAGTATTTTCTGCTTGTGAACCTTCCCTTGTGGTGTTTTTATTGATTTGTAGTCTTTTTTACCAGGGCATTCTCTAGTATATTCATTGTTTTGGAAAAATTCTATCACTCTTTCCTTTATTTCATCGCTTATACCCTTGCTACTCTTTTTATTTCTCATTATAGGAAGGATACCTTCTTTTCTCTTTAAGGCCCTCACAGCATTAACCATTCTGGCTGACACTTCAAATTCTTTCATAATTCTTTCTCTGGACCAGGTTTTACCAATTGGAAGGAGTGTTAGAATTTGTATCTTTTCTTGTCTGGTACTAGTTTTACACTTTTCTTTCAGTTCCTCTATCATATGCTGATAACACTTTTCTTCCTCACTCTCTATAGGTTTCTCCGCTTCCTCCTCCAAAATGCTAGGCTTCATATGAAGTACTTTTGACAGCTTTGATTTTGTTGGTTTCAATTTGCTTTAGTTTCCTTTTCGCGTAAAACTTTCGATCTCTTGCTCTTACATACTTAATGGGTGAGCATTCTAGTGAACCTAACATTTCGTCAAATGTCTCCTTAACTATTTCTTCTGGAACATATTCATCACTACCGGAGTCTTTTTCATCTTCAATCGTCTTGGCTCTAGAGAAGCATGTTGAGCAAAGTTTCTGTCCTGTATCAGATTCAGTCTAGTTGCTATGTCTTTGTCAATAATTTGTAGTGATTCTGCAAATAAAGTAGGGTAATGTAAACTCTAAACACATTGGAAAATAATTTTAAAACCTCAACATTTGGTTATAGGCTATTCGTATAAAATATTCAAAACATATGCATTCAGTAGCACAGTATATAGCCTACCCTATTAAAATTAAATAGCTAATTTAGGTTACAATTTACAATATAAACTTCTTTATGAAATATAAATATATTAGTACCTATATTTACTTATCTTTCGATGATTTCTCCATGGATCTTGGCAGCTACGTTGCATTTGTTGGTAATGCATTCCAAACATTTTTTCATGGTGGTAGCATACAGTAGCACTATTTGGGTTGATTACAGTTGCTTTTGTTCTCCACAATAGCAGTTTCCTTGTTTCATCTGTCAGCTCATGTAAGTATACATACCCACCTTCCTGGTGAGTCTGTGTTCATGACATGGATCATCCAAGTACATACCAAAGCTGCACTTTGATTCTTGATTAGAATAAGCCATTATTACAGGCAGTAAAATTAAGTTAATTGCTCTAGTTAAATTTTCTGAAAATAAAAGATCATGATCTATAAAATAGGCCTGGACATTAATGATTAACCATCATGTTTTACATTTATAAGAATATACAAAGCAAAATGAGCTACCCAGAACCCTTTGAGTCGCTGGTTGTTTTGACAGACATATTAAATTTCTTGTATGTTTTAGACTTATTTACATATTATTACAATTGTAAATCAACTTAATAAGTAATAAAATGGAAGTAAAATTACAATTCAATGTCATAAATAGAAATTTAAAAATTTGAGATTTTTCACAAAAAGCACTTTTCTTTGAATCACCAAAACTATATGAAGGAGTTGAGTTGAGATCTATTCCTTAATATATGTTTTTTTACACATATGTATCTTTACTAGAAGTATCAACTCACTGACTAATTTCGGACACCTTTATATTAAGCCCCAAAGTTGATGTTAATTTTGCAAATTTTGTGAAAATATCAACTTTTAGAAATTTTTAAAAATAAAAATAAATCCTTTTTTGGTTTTTTTTTATTTCACTCATAAATTTACAACCCATAGAGACTATTAGGAGTATTAAAACAGCTGTGATTGATGTAGAACTAAAACTTTTGAAAATGGTAGAGTCGTAAAAGTGGGAGGAATTGATGCAAGCTTCAAAATGGAGCCATATTTAAGCCCTTGTAACTTATAAACTATTTGTTCCACAGCCTTTTTGCTTACAAAATTGAAAAGCCCACCAGAAGTTGTATTTGCCTGACAAATTTGAAGCTTCTACTCCTATTAGAAGACACTTTTCAAGGCCTCTCAAAATGAAGGCATTGGCCGATCAAGCCCAACATGGGCATTTTTTGTCGAAGGTGGGGGCCATTTAAGTGACCATAAAATTAAAAGTTTTTGACTGAGGAAGCTAAAATTTTAGATTTAAGCTATTGAATGGTGTATGAATCAACCCTGAAAATTTGAAGAAAATCGGAGATGGTCACCCAACCACCCCTGTACCAATTGAGCTGGAATGACCCCATATTGTTTGCATCTGCCCATGCATATATAGTTTGTAGATCTTTTTGTAGCTCTACACAGTCTTCTTTTTCTGTAATTGGTCTTAGTATTCTGGTATCATCTGCAAATGACAGGAGAGAGCTTCCTAGATTACAGTTTATATTGTTTAGCATTATAATGAATAGGATTGGTCCCAGTACTTTACCTTGCGGAACTCTACTAATCACTTCTTTTTCTATAGATTTTGCTCCATTTACAATTGTTATTTGTTTTCTGTCAGAGAGAAAGGCATGGATCCATTTTCCTATTTTTTCACAAATACCAAGTTCTTTTAGTTATGGAATAATATACCATGGTCAACCTTGTCAAAAGCTTTTGCAAAGTCTAGATAGATGACATCAATGTTGCGGTTTTCTCCCAAATATTGTAGGATTGTATTGCAATGGTCTATAAGTTCAGTAAGGCAGGATCTCTTGTGTCTGAAGCCATGTTGAAAGTCTTCTAAGAGATGTTCATTTTCTATAAAACTGACAATGTGCCTTTTCAGGACTTTTTCAAATATTTTGATAATATGGGAAGTCAAGGATATGGGTCTGTAGTTCTTGGCTTCCTTTCTTTTGCCTCCTTTGTAGATTGGGGTAATATTTGCTTGTTTCATGATTGGTGGTATTCTACTGGTGTCAGTTGATGCTTGGCAGAACAAGTGATTTCCACAGGGTAAGCATGGTCATACTGTCCCTAGTTCTGAATGTCCTCAGTATATATCCTATTAGTTGTTTGCATGATGAGGTTACTTTGTCAATGTGCTTGTTGAATGTTGCATCTTCAGATAATATAACCCCTAGATCCCTTACATGATCAGTTTGTACAAAATCTTTTCCTGTGGATCCAGTGCAGTTGAATTGTTCTTTTAGGTATTTATTTGGTCCATACTTAATTAGTTCAAATTTGTCTTTATTGAAGGCCATATTGTTTGCATCTGCCTATGCATATATAGTTTGTAGATCTTTTTGTAGCTTTACACAGTCTTTTTTTTCTGTAATTGGTCTTAGTATTATGGTATCATCCGCGAATGACAGGAGAGAGCTTCCTAGGTTACAGTTTATATTGTTTAGCATTATAATGAATAGAAGGTAAATTTTTACAAGTGTACCGTACATTACAGGCTTTGTAAATCAAAACTATGTTTTTCTGATGGTTTTTGATACGGTTTGAACGAAGGTTAATATCATTCAAACAACATCAAAAACAATCAGAAAAACAGTTTTAACCTAACAACCTAAAATTCCAAAATTCCTCAAAAGCCTATAATGTACTCTTGTAAAAAAAAATACCAAGTAGAATTGGTTCCAGTACTGTAGCTTGCAGCACTCCACTAATCACTTCTTTTTCTCTAGATCTTGCTCCATTTACAATTGTTATTTGTTTTCTGTCAGAGAGAAAGGCATGGATCAATTTTTCCTTTTTTTCCACAAATTCTGAGTTCTTTTAGTTTATGGAATAATAATCCATGGTCAACCTTGTCAAAAGCTTTTGCAAAGTCTAGATAGATGATGCCAGCATTGTGTTTTTTTCCCAAATATTGTAGGATTGTATTCAGAGGTGGGGAGTCGGTAAAAATGACTGACTCCCGACTCTTTGATTCAATTTCTATATGCCAACAATTTACCAGAATACTACTATGCCCTAAATAAATATCTTCCTGAACTAATTCTAGATTCACATTTCCACATTTGATTTATTGTTCTGGTAAATCTTAGCAAATGAATTTCATATTTCTATTTTAGGATACTAGGTACCATATCAAAATTAGCAATATATTAATTATTAATTTAGCCCCTATTAGTAATGAGTCGTGGACCTAGTAGAAAATCAGCAGTCTTTCAATATTTTAAGCTAAATGAGGATGAAAGTATTTTTATTTGTCAAGTAGAAAAGGATGGTAAAGAGTGTAATGCAAAAATTAGTGCTTACACTGGGAAACATGCTAATGCTCCAACTAGAGCCTCAAACTTGAAATGCCATCTATGAAACAAACATCCCAATATTTATAAGGTTGTAGATCAGCATGATAAGGAAAGAGTCGGGAGTCGGAGTCGGTTTTTAAAAATACCGACTCAGGAGTCGGGAGTCGGTTGTTTTTGGCTGACTCCCCATCCCTGATTGTATTGCAATGGTCTATAGGTTTAGTAAGGCAGTATCTCTTTTGTCTGAAGCCATGTTGAAAGTCTTCTAAGAGGTTCATTTTCTATAAAATTGACAATGTGGCTTTTCAGGAATTTCTCAAATATTTTGATAATATGGGAAGTCAAGGATGGGGAAGGAAAGCTTGGCAATATCCTATTTTGGTGTCCCAAATTATTCAACCATCCAGTTAGGTCAACTGTACACCCTTCACGATTGGTTAGGTTAAGTCATGATATTTTTGTTTAAACTAATGAAAATGCAAGACTTAACCTAACCAATCATCAAGGGCATACAGTTGACCTAACTGGGCAGTCAATTAACCTAAACAAGTAATTTGAAAGTGTTGGAGTGCTTCTTATTTTTGGTGGGTTGAATAATTTGGGATGCCAAAATAGGATACTGCCAAAAGCTTATCTGAGTCACTACTCACTAACTATTTTGTTTGCTAGATCTATTAATTATGCAGAGGTACCAGATGAATGAAAAAAAGCAAATTACATTACATTAAATTTAGTTTTGAAAACATGAAGCCACTGGGGCCTATCAAGGTAATCCAAGTCATGAGTGATATTTTAATAATAATAATAAAATCCTGCAAAATGGCAATCTCAAGTTCAACCAATTAACATACATTACATTTCATTTGGAAAACATGAAGCCACTCAAGCCTATTGAGGTAATCCAAGTCATGAGCTACATTTATAATAATAATAAAATCTTGCAAGATGTCAAACTCAAGTCAGCTAATTAATATATAACTATTTACTACCAACATAGTAGCCTATATAACTGAAGCAAGAATATACACTATATGGTATACAGTAATACCTTGAACAGCGCAGTTTTGATTAGCGCGGGTTTTGATGTAGCACGGTTTGTATTTTCGTCAATTTTTTAAAATTTAGCATGCAGTTTTCCTATTGTTTTCTAATTTCTTTTTGGTATTACAAACTTTCAACTTTTAGTCGAAAAATAGATGATCCAATTAACTGCGCTGTGCAAGGTATTGCTGTACAATCTACAAACTATCTCTCTCACTCATGAAAGTGCCTAAATTTTTCTTAAAATTAACTAATGAGCTACTGTTTACCACATCATATGGCAAGTCATTCCAAAAATCTACTACTCTATGACTAAAGAAATATTTTTGTAGATAGTCTACAAGTCTGTTTTCTAATTTTCTTATTATTCCCACAAGTTATCCTATCAGTATCTAGTGAGAAAAAGTTACGTACATCTAAAGTGTCCAAACCTGAAAACATTTTGAACATCTGTATCATATCTCTCCTCACACAGTCTCTCAAAACTAAACATATCTAATTCCTTTAATCTATCCCTGTATTCCAATCTTCTTAGGTTAGGGATAAGCTTGGTTGCCCTATGTTGCAGACCTTCAAGCATATCAATATTACGTCTGAGGTGAGGGGACCAAGCTTGAATGCAATACTCTATGGATATTCCAGGAGAGATCATCCACTGCATGTCACCACTCCGACTTGGATTTTGATGAAAATTGATATATGGGGTTCTTCCGGGTGCTGAGTTCACTGGTCAAAATAAAAAAGTTCTATGACCCATAGTTTTTGAGATATGGGCTCCCAAAATCTTGGGGGGCCCCACTTTACCACCTAACTTTAATGGGCAATAACTCCCAAACATCTTACCATAGACCTATAAAACTATATATTTTTAGAATCGGTATGAAGAGATCTATTAAATGATACCACATTCAATTGTGTAGAACAATAATGAAAATCCTCCCCCCCCTTTTTCTTTTTGACCCCCACCCCCTCTAGGCAGTGAAATCCAAAAAGAAAATTTTTATTTATTAAACTTCCATTAATTGTTAAAAGATACAAACAATAAAAAATAGACTAAAATAGAGAACTACAAATGATATATTCACATAGATGAAAATAAACAGCAAAAATACAAATTGAACACACACATTACATCAAGTTGATTCATAATCACACAAGTTTTTTCAACTCATTTTCTGGGAAAACATATTGAATGCGCATTGTTCCTGGCTTTAAAGTTGGTGTGCTTAATAAACCTAAAATTTTATCTCTTGATATGTGGCATGTATCTCTAATTTGTGGAAAGTAATAGTAAACACACTATCCTGATGGGTGCAAAAAGCTAACCTCAAAGTCATCAAATTCCTCATTATAGGAATGTACAAATCCCAACCATTTCTGATCATTGTAAGTACAAACTATGTACTCTCCTATTTTCGGATTAACTTCAACATTATCTTCACCCAGAAAAGCTTTGCTTATGATCCTCACCTCACCAACTTCATCAGAAGATACCAGTAATTCAAATGTTTTTGTTATTTGCATTAATAGGTACAAATCTGTGGAATTTTTATGTTCCTGTTAGCCGCATACTTTTTTCATATCTGTCACTTAAAAATTTTTCCATAGCTTCAATTTCTTCAGAATTTATTAAAAAAAAATTTATGCTGTCACTTATATTGTTTGAACAAAATTCAAACATGTCTTCTGGTGTTAATATTTGATTTGCGAATGTTCTTTGCATACTTGCTCTGGCTACAGATCTTTTCCCTGTACCCCCAATCCCATCACAAGCGCTCTTACCATGGCTTGTGACAAAGAATGCCACTCACATTCCAGCCCAAAATCTTCGTTTACAAATGTTAACAAAGTTGAAATGATTTTTATATTGTCCTGCACATTCATCAGTAAAATAATGTAATTTTTTGATATGAAGGTGGGATTTTCTAATAATAGGTATGAGTATATTTAAAAAAGTGTAAACCATTATAGTGTTATGTTTTGTATTTAGAAACAAAAAACAATAACTTGAATGTTTTGTTTCATTACTTTCTGGTTCCTTATAATATAACACAAAGGGATGCACTGTGCATTGGGTATTTTCCCAATGAAAACCTTGGGCTGCATCCTGTACTACAAATGAGTAGTTTTCTGAAAAGTCACCAAGAACTACAGCTGTATGGCTATTTAAATTATTATTCAAGTTTTTTAGAAATGCACTCTGATTCTTTGCTATAAAGTGATGACGTGTCAATTTGACAATTTTTGTGCTTAATGAATTTATAAAATCATCTACAGATTCTGGTTTTTCAACTAAATATTCAGTTGTCTGAAATAGATTTATAGTTTTTGATATGGTAAATGGAGATAATGTCAATATTTTGAGTTTCCTCTCATAACTGTCAGTAGAATGGAAAACTTCAACCAGTTCATTCATGAGATGAATCATTAACCTGAAACAAATTCATGAATGTATAATAGCTATAAACAAAACATTACATGTGCATATTAAATTTTTTGGATTATAATATTGATTTCAAGTGTAACAAAATGAGCATTCTTTGAAATGGAGTCAAATTAAACCAAAAATTATTTTGTGACCAAATGATTTAATGGGCCCATTGATCTCCAATCTTTAGGGAGTTGTGCTTCTAGTTTCTACTGTCAAAGGTGAATACCTACATTTTGTTTTTATGCTTCAGTTTTAGTTTAGGTATATTCCTACTTAATAATAGCGTATCATTTTAAAATTCATACCTTTGAGTTTCATGATCGAACTTTGTAGCTTTTGATGGGCTTGGGATCTCAATTTCTAAACTTGTTTCTAGCTTCCGTTTTAAAGAATGACGTACTTTTTCTATTGTTTGAATAGCTTTTGCTTCTTTTCTTGAGGAACCCAAACCATCTGAAATTTTTGAATTAATAAATATTTGACTCTATTTGATATATATGGACAATAATAATTAATATGTCAACATATTAATTTCTTAAGTTTAATAAATTTAATATGTCAACATATTAATTTCATTAAGTTTTTCAGCAACTGCTAAAAAACTGTCTTGAAAGTAAATGCATTATAAATAAATAATATAAATAAAAAAATTATAAATATAAAAAGTACCTATCATTAAATACTTATGCTTCTTCACTGGAGTCACAGCAAGACTTTCTAGAACTTGAGAAACCTCTGGCATTACTTGATATACTTGGATCATATTCATCGCTTTCTGAAATAACATTCTCAGAAGACTGATTGTGATCAGACTCTTCACTTTGTGATGTTGATAGCAACTCTGGTCTCTGGGTCAGTAATTTTCTACAGTTGCTACATAGTATAGTATTCCTTTGTAGTTTCTATTTACATTGATCATAAAGTGATTGGCTGATGGTTCTTATATCCTTGTGTATCTTTTTCTTATGTTTTTGTAAAGGATCATCACAGTATCTAACCATTTTTCATTACTAAAAATACACAATTATAAATCTCAAAAAATAAGACATGATTTGACTCAAACTAAGCACATCTGTAATAAAAATAAGCATAATTAACAAACATTTGAGAGAGAGACTGCATGAATATGAGTTATATATAGGATGTAAATATATCATTTGTAGTTCTCTATTTTAGTCTGCGTAAAAATGTCAAAATTTCAATGTACAAATGTCAGTGTACATATTTTTGCTGTATTTTACCATTGTTTTGCTATTACCATTAGGTAGCAGTATGGCACCAAAACATAAAGCATCTGCAAGTGATAGTGAAGAGAAGAAAAGTCTTAAGGTTATGACATTAGCTGAAAAAATAAAGATTCTGGATAAGTTGTGTGGTGGCATGAGCATAACCTCACTTGGCTGCGAGTATCAGATGAATGAGTCTACCATATGCACCATCCAAAAGAGTGAAGAAAAGATATGTGCTATTTTCATTTAATATATTTTTATTTATCATTATGTAAATATCATTATGTTTATGATTTTATTATGTTCTTATTTCATATACAATATAGGTAGGGAAATTCATTTGTGTGTGAATAAAAAATCTACTTGTCTAAGTATTAATGGGAAACTTTATGTGGCTGTGTTCATGTATCCCCATTTATCCCATAAGTATTAAGTTTGTCCAATATGGATTTACCTAACACACCATTCTCAAGGAGCCTAACCCCCATGTTGGATGAGGGTTTACTGTATAAAGTATGTTCTTCTATGGGTTTTTCTTCCCTTATTGCAGAATTCATTGTCCTAATTCCTAATGATAGTCCTCAACCATAAAGTTATCCCCTTCCCTAACTTCCTTCTGACAAACCTTAGTCACAGTCTAAAGTCATCTTAAATACTATTCTTTAACTCAATTAAAAGCTTTGTGGTTTAAGTTATGTTATCCCTAAAGTGACCAGATTTTTTGAAGTTAAAAGTGGGACATATCCTGAGTCTAGTGATGTAAAAAAAACGTTTTTTTTTGTTTTTTTTTGTTTTTTTTTTTTTTTTTTTTTGTCATTTTTTTGTTTTTTTTTTGCATTTTTTTTGTTTTTTTTGTGTTTTTTTTAATAATTAATATAGATATTGCCAATTTAATTATAAGGTATACTTTTGCAATGATATATATTATAAAAATAAATAAATAAATAATAAAATAGGCCATATGGTACCAGTATAGAATGTCCTTTTCAGCCTATTTACAGAAAAAACTGGCCTCTTTCTTGCACTGAAAGTCTTGTATCTTGAGATCCATTAAACTTGCGAGAACACTGGCTGGGAGCTGACTGCCCATTGTCCAACCTTCCCAGGACTCTCCCATCCATGCCTCAGATTTTGAATCTCCCACTTAACTATCCTTTAGACCGCGATGACATATTCCCCCCCCCCCCCCACGAGACCATCCATATATATATACATACACATACACCCATATACATATATACCAATATATACATAAATGCTTATATACACATTTATATCTATTGTATACCCCATACACATGCATACATCCAGAATTCCAGATACATACGCATGCATACTCACATATATACCTACACAAACTCACACACCTCTATTTCGCCCTTTCATTACCTCCGAGATCATTTAGCACATACAGTAATATCCATACAGCCAAAAGAAACCAATTAAGCACAGACAGAGCAGCAAAGCTATTTATATCCCAAAATGCAAAATTCCAAGAAAGTGAAGTAAAACATGGTGCTACATTGGCTTTGTCAACATCCAAATCTGCAATAAATACCAGTACCTGTGATATTGAAACTATTTGCTTTAATCAATCTAGTGATAATGATTCTTCAATGGAAATAGAATCAGATAATGAAAGTTAAACAGCATTAGGTTAACACAAAGGTTAAAGAAAGAGATGAATATTTATATTTTTTGTATTTTTCTATTTGGAATATATATATATATATATATATATATATATATATATAATATATTATATATATATTATATACATATATATATATATATAATATATATATATATATATATACATATATACACACTGGTATTCTTGCCAATCACAATTATATCTATTGTTTTATACCAGTATTATGGATATTATACCAGTACCTGTGATATTGAAACTAGCATATATGCTCTACCCAATCTAGTGATGATTCTTCCATGGAAATGAAGGTTAACCAACATTAGGTTAACAAAAAGGTTCAAAAAAAGGTGAATATTTTTTTTTTCGATCTGGAATATATATACTGGTACTCTTGCCAATCACAATTATGTATATTGTTTGAAACGAGGAGGAATGTTTTATGTTCTAGTTAAAAATATATATACATATAAAAATGAGGGTTTGTTTTTCCTTTCTATTATATACTTTTTGCGTGATTCAATTTTTCTAAAAGATGACTATATATACACTAGGTATAACCGTATAAGCATGGTAGTATAGTAAATTATAGGTAATACTAATATACTTATTAGATTAAAGGAAGAAAAATATATTTATATTTTTTTTATTTTTCTATTTGGAATATATATATATATATATATATATATATATATATATATATATATATATATATTATATATATATATATATATATATACACTGGTATTCTTGCCAATCACAATTATATCTATTGTTTTATACCAGTATTATGGATATTATACCAGTACCTGTGATATTGAAACTAGCATATATGCTCTACCCAATCTAGTGATGATTCTTCCATGGAAATGAAGGTTAACCAACATTAGGTTAACAAAAAGGTTCAAAAAGGTTCTAGTTAAAAAATATATATACATATAAAAATGAGGGTTTGTTTTTCCTTTCTATTATATACTTTTGCGTGATTCAATTTTTCTAAAAGATGACTATATATACACTAGGTATAACCGTATAAGCATGGTAGTATAGTAAATTATAGGTAATACTAATATACTTATTAGATTAAAGGAAGAAAAATATGGAATAAGTTTAAAACAATAAAAAACAAAAAAAAACAAAAAAAACAGACTACCTTCGTTTTAAACAAAAAAAACGACAAAAAAACAAAAAAAATGACACAATAAAAAACGACTCACATCACTAATCCTGACCCCTCCCTGCCAAGGTTGAGAAAATTTTGAAATTGCAATACTCAAAAATGTTTTGGTGGCATCGTAAGCAGATATTTCAATGTCAATTTCAGCAAAAAACAAGCCCCCATATGACATACATACATTCTTTGTTGTATCAAATATATATATAATACTAACAATAAAAATCAAATATGAGACAATAACAAAACAGTGTCAGAGTCAAATTATTATGTACTGGTATTATGTAATGCTTGAAAACACCAATAAAAACATTAATTTTTGGTACCTAGTAATTTTAATAAAGCAGGACATTTTTGCTCAATATCTTCAAAAGGGGGACATTTTTGGGACACCATACATCAGCAGGGGACTCTGGTCACCTTAGCTATCCCCTGGATGGAATGAGCTAATGGGGGGCCTAGGCTAATCAACCCAAAAAAATTGGGCTTGCACTGAATGATGAACCTCTAGATCTCTAAATACCTAGGTTAAATTAAGCTTAAAGCCTAGGAAGAGAGCTATTTATACTTTAATAATAATCCAAATAAAGTAAAATCTACAGAATTAATACTATAATCCTTCAATAACACTGGTCTACAAATTTTGAAAAAGTTTGTGCTTCAGAGATAAAATGTGTTTCCTATTATGGATTTTGGGGTACTGAAAATGAATATGACCATAAAAACAGTCGATTGGCTACAGTTTCCAAGAAAATTTAAGTTACACATTTTGTGTATATGTATACCATATATTAGTGACATACCTGTATAATGCAGTCACTTATATTGATTCAACCCATCGCTTCTTTGCTTGTCTCTTGTATTCAACTTCTGGAGCATCTCTTGTTATTGTCCAGCAGTAGTCTGCTAACAATGATGGACTCCATTTCCCCTGGTAGTGTTTCTCCATTGCTGAGATATCCTGGTGGAAACGTTCACCATGTTCATCGCTGACTGCTCCGCAGTTGACTAGAAAAAATTCCAGGTGCGAATGGAGGAAATGTATCTTTAAAGACATATTGCAGCCCATTTTTTGATAGGACAACAACAGGTTTTCCACCAGCTCCCTGTAATTGTCAGCTTTGGTATTTCCGAGAAAATTGGTTGCTACTGACTGGAAAGCATTCCACGCTGTCTTCTCCTCACCACCTAGGAGGATACAGTCGAACTCCTCATCTCTAAGAAGCTCGTGGATCTGTGGACCAACAAATACACCCTCCTTGATTTTTGCTTCACTGAGCTTTGGGAATTTACCACTGAGGTACTTAAAAGCTGCCCCTGTTTTATCCATAGCCTTAACAAAATTTTTCATGATGCCCAGTTTGATGTGTAAGGGTGGTAACAAAATCTTGCTTGATTCTACAAGTGGAGGATACTGAACATTTTTTGTTCCAGGTTCCAATGAGTGTCAGAGTGGCCAATCCTTCTTGATGTAATGAGAAGTCCTAGCCCGACTATCCCATTCACACAGAAAACAGCAATACTGAGTGTAGCCCAGCTGCAGTCCAAGCACGATAGCAACAACTTTCAAGTCACCACAAACCTGCCACTGATGTTTGTCATAGTTTATGCAGTTCAAAAGTTGCTTCATGTTGTCATATGTTTCCTTCATGTGGACTGCATGACCAACTGGAATTAATGGCAATACATTGCCAACATGCAACAAAACAGCTTTTAGACTCAACTTCGATGAATCAATGAACAGTCTCCACTCATCAGGATTGTGAATAATGTTGAGAGCTGCCATCAGACCATCGATGTCGTTGCAAGCGACAAGGTCACTTTCCCTGATGAAGAATGGGACAAAATCTTTTTGACGGTCATGAAACTTACACACTGTAACATTTTCAGCAAGGAGATTCCACTGCTGCAATCTGGAGCCCAACAGCTCTGCCTTACTCTTTGGCAGTTCTAAATCTCTGATAAGGTCATTTAATTCATTCTGAATTATCATGTGCGGTTTAGAAGATGTCAAGTTATAAACAAATTCAGGATCTTGTGAAGTTGAAGGCTCACAAGTTTCGCAGGTTCCTTCATTCTTCTCATCCTCTGACTCCAGGGAGAATGAGTGTGGGGGCTCAGGAATGGGTAGTCCTTCGCTGTGAGGTACTGGGTATATAGCAGAGGGTATATCTGGATATTGTAAAATCCACTTTTTCTTCTTGCAAATACCTTTCTTGACTGGAGGCACCATGCAGAAGTAACAATTGCTGACATGATCTGTTGGTTCCCTCCACACCATTGGCACTGCAAAAGGCATAGATTTCCTTTTCTGATTCAACCACTGGCGAAGGTTTGTTGCACAAGTATTGCAGCATATGTGTGGGGCCCAGCTCTTGTCCTGATCTCCAATCGTACAGCCAAAATAAAGGTGATAGGCTTTCCTAATCACGGTGGTTATAGCATACTTTTGTGATGCAAAAGTCAATTCTCCACAAACATAATAGAAGTTATCTACACTGTTCATGCAATTACAAGGCATCTTTGTTCAAATTAGGCTGAAAAATAATTCAGTTTCAAAAGGAAACACTAAAATGAGTTTGACAAGGGTGCACTGTATGACTTCCACGAATGAACTGATGCTGTGGCGTAATATGTAGATGCCTGTGACACATTGACGCCTTGACTCTACTGCGCATGCGTGTAGTTATATATATTTTTTTTTTAATAAATTAATGTAATTACATTGTATTTTAATAATTTTAAATTAGGTAAGGTTAAGTTAGGTTAGTATTCCATTTATATTAATATCAAAAACATTATGGGAAGCAATATGTTAAAATGATCCAATCTATTTTTTAATAAATAATTTACAAATACATAATGTAATAGATAAATTTAAAATTACATTTTATTGTATATATATGTATATATTTACATTAATTTCTTAAAATAAAAAAATATAACCGCGCATGCGCAATAGTCAATGCGTTGATGTGTCACAGGCATCTACATATTATGCGAGAGATGCAGTCCAGTTAGTAGGCTGCAGGGTTGCCTGATATCTTTATAAATAGAGCCAATTGGCAATTTTAGGCATCATTTTCATATTCAGTGACCCAAAATTAGTAAAGATTGACTACTTTTATTTCCGAAGCATTTTGGCTGTAGACCAGTGTAATTGAAATCTCCAACAATAATAATATTGCTTGTCATTGCTTTATTTATTTTGTCAATAAGTTTATTTTCTACATACTTATTTTCTTCTCTAGATGTAACATTTTCTCATTAGAGGCTGATGAAATAACTTCAGGGCACAATGAGAAAATTAGAAAACAGACTTGTTGACTTGATCTACAAACATACTTTTTCAGTCATATAGTAGTAGATTTTTGGAATGACTTGCCATATGGTGTGGCAAATAGTAGCTCCTCAGTTAGATCTAAGAAAAATGTAGATACTTTCATGAATGAAAGTGTGTGTTTGTAGATTACATTTGGAAAACATGAAGCCATTGAGGCCTATTGAGGTTATAAAAAAAATTATATAGGGTTATGGTTGATTGCCAATCAACTTTGCCATCCGATGGAAATTTCTAGCAGATCTTGATACTCAATTGATGGCAAAAGCCCTACATCTTTTTGTTAAAAAGTTGTGTGTTTGTAGAGATCTTCAAAAGACCTCATTTAAGTAGGTACTAGGTTTTTTGGTTTATTTTAAATTTATTTGCCCTCATTATTTAGTGCTGCCTAATGGTAAAGGAAATTACATACCTTATTATTTTATTGGGCCTCACTTATGGTTGTAGGGCATGTGGCTGCCTATCGTGCAGTGGGGTTGCAAAAGGAGTTTAATATATGCAATTCACTATACTGTACTTAAATACCTGAAGGAATAGGCCTATCCTTTTGTGTTATTAGTTTTATACAGTGGTGGGCACCATTAACCAAAAAGTTAACTTCGTTAACCGCTAATCCGTTAACCAAAAAGTTAACCGTTAATTCGTTAAACATGTAACGGAAGTTACCGATAAACCATTAACGTTAACTTTTATTATGAAAAACACAATATATATATAATTTAATTTTCCCTCTTCTTCTCGTTCTCCATTTTGTCCATGAGATGCATGTTGCCCTTCATGAAAATTAGCATATCAAAGTTTTCATCAGACAGGGATGATCTCTTGGCCCTCAGGATGTCCTTGCCCATAGAGAACAAAGTGACATGAGAATTGAAATCTTACCTGATCAGTTTTATGGTTCTTGAAATGTATCAAGGAGACTACTAACAAGGTACTCACAGACATATTATAAATATACATGACTTACTTGACAACGATTATTTTTAAATATTCACTAGCACAAACATGTTGCGCAAGAGACAGACTGCAAATGAAACGAATGTAGTTATTTGTTGTAATTGTTACATATATATTATTGAAAGTGCCTTAAAATGCTCGTGATATTTCTTGAAAGAAGTTGAAACATTCAACTCAAATGGCAAATCTTTCCACCTGATTTTACAGTCAACCATGTTTTGCTCAAACCAATGCCATAAATAACTACCATATTTGGTAAGACACAAATTGTGGCGACGGAAACAAATATATCGCCTGATTTTGCACTGCGGAAATGGAAATTCATTCATCACTATTAACAGTGGCGGATTAATTGCGCACCTGCTCAGCACTGAAAATAATAGAAACTTTTAAACATTTATTTATGAATTTTTTGGGTTAACGGAAGTTAATTAGTCTGATAATGATTTTCAAAGTTAACTTAAAAGTTAAATCGTTAACAAAAAAGTTAACTTCGTTAATTAACGATTAATGGTTTGTGCCCAGCTTTGGTTTTATATTATTAGGTTTTCACTCAGAACTTTTAGGAAGATTCTTCATGTCTTCCTTGCCTAAAAGCAATGCTCGATATTTGCTTGTAACTAGACAGCCCTGAGATGAGTTAATATAAATTCCTTTGTCTTAAATTTTCACTTACTTTACAAAGTCGACAGACATCTAATTTTTGTGTTTTCATTATTTCTTGAAGTAATTTTCATGAGTCAGTAATGGAAAATTTTGATACAAAATAATACGTTTTTCTTGTTATGTGGGCCCAATGCCTACATATTGAGTTTTATGTATGGCAATTATTTCCATTCCCAATAGGCTTTGTCACCAATCCTGAGGCAATTTTGTAGTTATTTAATTCAATAAATTAATAATTTGTATTTAATTATGAAATACAGGTACTACCGTATATTGTAGGCATGTATAAGCCTGGGTTTGAATTAGGCTTTCTGTAAAGTGTATAACAGGCATGTATAGTTTTTCCATAGCTCTAAGTTATCTAAGTTATGAGTCACTGTATATTTTATTATAATAATATAGCTAATATCTTGCAAAACATCAATCTCAAGTCAGTTAATTAATGTACAACTATTTACTTCTACCAAACTAGCCTACATAACTTAAGCTAAGAATATACAGTACAGTATTTACAATCTACAATCTTCCTCATTATTTTGGTGTTCCCTCCAGCTTATCTTTAGCATTCTTCTCTAAATCCGCATTTCAAAACTTTCCAGGAGTTTCTTTTCAGTGTCCATGTTTCTGCTCCATACAGTACCACACTCCATATCAAGCTTTTTACTAACCTTTTCTTCAGCTTCAAATTGAGTTTACCTGTAAGTAGTCTTTTTTGTCTTTTCTGTCTTTATTGCAGTCTCCATTGTTGGTTAATAAACTTTCCAGATATTTAAACTGCTCAGCTTCTTCTAAGGTCCAATTTCCTATCGTTAGGTTCATTTGTGCTCCTTTCCTTTCCTTGCAATTTTCATTACCTTTGTCTTGGTCTCATTAATTCTCATTCCAAATTCTTCCGCTGTTGTTGTCAAGCTATTGACCATTCTTTTCAGTCCTTCCTCAGTACTACAAACAAATGCCTTGTCATCTGCAAACCTTACAGATTTGACGAATTTACCTCCCACTCTGATTCCCTCTTCCAGATCTGAGAGTGCTTCTATTATCATTGCTTCCACATAGATGTAAAAATAACACGGGGGACAGGGAGTATCCTTGCCTGACCCCTCTCCCAACCAATCCAGGCTCCGATTCTCCTCCTGCAACTCTAACATTCACAGTCTGCCCAAGGTATAGATTTTTTATCAGCCTATGGTCTCTCCAGTGAACATTAATATTCTTCAATATTTCCATTGGTTTCCTTCATTGGACTCTGTCAAAAGCTTTTTCAGTCAATAAAACAAACCAACATTTCCTGATCATGTTCCAGCACTTTCCCATCATTCTCATAATACCAATAGCTCTATACAGGGTGTCTGAGAATTATCTGTACAATTTTTGGCTGTTATTAAAAGTCAACCATGAAGTTTAGAAATTCCAGTGTTGTCCCATTTTACAGCGAATCTCATTAAGTTTTTCCTGATACCACGTTTTGACAAGTTTTTTAGAAATGTACGCGGGTGACAGACATTGATAATTTAAAAGCAAGAATCACAACTGCTATTGAGTGAATTGATGTGGATATGCTGCAGCGTACATGGCAACATTTGGAGTATCGATTGGATGTTTTGCGAATCACTAATGGTGCACATATCGAATGTTACTTTAATAAAAGAAACTTTTGAAAATACAGATTCTAAATAATCTTGTTTAAGAATTTTACGTGTGTTATCAAGAATTTTATTAAAAGATGAAATTGTACAGATAATGTTCGGACACACTGGAATTTCTAAAAAACTTGTCAAAACTTGGTATCAGAAAAAACTTAATGAGATTCTCTGTAAAATGGGACAACACTGGAATTTCTACACTTCATGGTTGACTTTTAATAACAGCCAAAAATTGTACAGATAATTCTCAGACACCCTGTGTGTTGTTGGCAAAATAAGGTGTGCTATTTTCTCTCTCCCTTTGAAAAATTTGCTGTCTTTAGCACATCATTTTCGTATTAAGTGCACTGAAGAAAATAACTAAGTTCATTTCATTCCAGAAGAAAGTAAGAAATACTTTATTAAAATTATTATTATTAAAATAAATGTTAAAAATTTAATAGAATCAGCCCATCCGAAGCAAGTGCTGGACATAACAGCTAATTCAATATAAACCCATTCAATTTTATTTCATTGGACCTTATTCAATCTACTTCAACCTTGCGACAACTAACCCACAACACCCTTGCCACTACATGTACAAATCATGCACCAACAGCTCGCACCATTAAGGTAACACCAGAGAGACATTATAACCAAATACTCCATTTCATACCATACCTCACAGACATCACACAGTACAGAAAACACACACACAACCCACAAAGCACTGACACGACTCAGTCCAAATGCAGTCCTAGGTGCGAAGCCACCACCCATTGACAGGTCAGAGACCAGCCTGAGCAGATCGAATCGAGTTAACTTAGCATGATTCTGATGTGGACATCACCCCAATTTACAGACATATAAACACAGATTAGACAACTCCACAGATGATACCTGCCACCTGTGTCAGGACACACCACAAACAGGTGAACACATTATGACACTGTACCACTCTGGCACAACATAGAACACAATACAACATCACTAGTGCGCTGAACCTCTGGTCCACTCCAGAGAGGGTGATTGGTTACCTGCATGCTGCTTGCTTGCTCGATCAGGGTGGGCTGATCGGCTAACCAACACAACAAACTCTCTCTCTCATTCATGATTGTAATGTATATTCTTAGCTTAAGTTATGTAGGCTACTTTGGTAGCTGTAAATAGTTGTATGTTAATTAGCTGACAAAATTTACATTTTGCACAATTTTATTAGCTCATGACATGGATAAACTCAATAGGCCCAAGTGGCTTCATGTTTTCCAAATGAAATTTAATGTTAACTCATTTGTGTGTGCATTTTTTATCACACACTGAAGTTGCTGTATTCTTTTGGTCCATAAATCAGACTTGAAGTCAATGAAAGAATGTAACTTTGAGTCAACTTTTGAAAGAAAAGAAAATGGCTTAATTTTCAGCAACACCAGATTTTGGTGATCCTCTCGTTTCATACTTTGGACCAATTAGGGTGACTTTTACATGCAGGTTAGATTTTACTAGATTAGTTGGTGGTTTTTTGTTGGTTATTTCCTCTATCACTAGCCTAACTTTTGGCCTAAATATTCTTTAGTTATATAGATTATGAATGTAAAAATTTTGGTAATTGTTTAGAATAACTCCAAACTGTTCAATTTCTCTAAATTATGCATTCATAGATTTGTTTTTATATCAGACACAGTTCTGATAGTCTGAGGTTGCACAAATCCCCCAAAACTGTTATGCATGATTTCAGTTTTACAGCATTTGTGCAACCTCAGACTACCAGAAATGTGTTTCTGATATAAAAACAAATCCCATGAATGAATAATTTATGGAAATTAAACGAAACCAAGCCTAACCTAACCTCCATCATGTAACTTACCTGTTAGTGAGGTGGCTAAAGCTTAGTTGCAGCAATTAGGAAAGTTATTCTAAACAACTAACTCCTCATCTACAGAAAATTTCACAACAGCTTTGCACAATGTATAGGAACAACCTTGGCAAAAAAAATTTTCTTCTTCTGACATTATAATGGCACCACAAAATAATAATTTTGGGAAATTTCACAAACTTTGATTAATATTTACAGATCTTTGCCATTTACACTTGTACTGTATTTAATAACATTTCATTAAAAACATATGAAGAATCTTGTAGTAACTTTGTTTGTCATTTAAAACAGTTTGGGGTTATTCTCAACATTTACCAAAATTTTTTTGATAAAATTGTTACCAGTAAATATTAAGTTTTAGGGACACCATTTTTTTGGTGATTTAGAACATAACTAAGTTGGGCTAACCAACCTAGAATGACCATCTAACCTCAAAGTAAGAGTCGCTCTGATTTGCCCAAAATATGAAATGGGTGAATTACCAAAATCTGGTCTCTCTGAAATTAATATTAGTTGAATTATCTTTGGCTGTAAGAACAGAGATGACAAAAAAAATATTTACAGGGTGTCTGAATTGCATACGGTTGTTATTGTAATCAGTAACCATGACTACACTGGAGCTTGATCCTCTTTTAAGAAAAGGACTTCGTCTTCTTCATTCTCGAAACAGAGACTCAGCAGAGCAGCTTAAAGCTCTGTTAGATGAGGCCCACAGACAACGACAAGGGAAAACTTTATCTACTGTAAAGGTAATTTTGTGTGGTTAATTTTTTATTCAGTCATAGCAATATAGGCCAAACATTGAGAAAGTGAGGTATGATAAAGCCATTAACTTTTGCTTTTATTTGCATGTTCTTAAAGTAGACTATTAAATATTTTGGCTAATATACAATTTTAGGGACATTAGATTTTGGTGATCCACTCATTTCATACTTTGGACTAATCAGGGTGACTTAGAGTGGTGGACAAAAAGTAATCGATTACAAGTAAAAATTACTGTCTGAAAAGTAACTAAAAGTATAAAGTAGAAATTACTTCTCTGGATTAATTATATTATAATTAATCCAGAGAAGTAATTTCTACTTTTAGTTACTTTTCAGACATTGTTCAAAGTCACTGATGAATAAACACCCAAAAATACACACAGAAAAGAGAGTGAATACTGTATGGAAACAACAGGGCAATGTGGGAGTCAACACACAAATGGGCAGCCCAAGCAATGTAGAGTGGTCAAACAAGTTGCAAAAGGGTGAGGGAATTAACAAGCATTTGCACATGTTCAAACTTGTTTGTTTGCACAGAGCAGCATGGAGGTTGTGAGTATATAGTGTGTGAAATGAATTCATTCCCAAAATAATTTAGTGTATTATAGCAATTCTGTGTTGTTGTTGTTTAGCCAATCAGCCCACCCTGATCGAGCAAGCTGGCAGCACGCAGGTAACTGATCACCCTCTCTGGAGTGGACCAGAGGTTCAGCGCACTAGTGATGTTGTGTTGTGTTTGTTGTTGTGCTAGAGCGGTACAGTCTGTCATAATGTGATCAATTGTTTGTGGTGTGTCCTGGCACAGGTGGTAGGTGTCATCTATGGAGTTGTCTAGTCTGTGTTTATATGTCCGTAAGTTGGGGTGATGTCCACATCGGAATCATGCTAAGTTAACTCGATCCGATCTGCTCAGGCTGATCTCTGACCTGTTAATGGGTGGCAGCTTTGCATCTAGGACCACATTTGGACTGAGTCGTGTCAGTGCTTTGTGGGTTAGGTGTGTGTGTGTGTGTGTGTGTTTTCTGTACTGTCATGTCTGTGGGGAGTGGTACAGAATGGAGTATTTGGTTATAATGTCTCTCTGGTGTTACCTTAATGGTGCGAGGTGTTGGTGCATGATTGTACATGTAGTGGCAAGGGTGTTGTGGGTTAGTAGTTGCTGCTTCCATGAATTGTGTTCCCCTCATGTCTAAATGTTCCTTAACTTTCAGTATTTTTGTTTCTGTGTGCAGGTGTTCTATTGGTGTTGTTTGAGTGCATCCTGTAATGATACGAAGTGCATTGTTTTGTATTGGCTGTAAGGTGTTTATGTGTGTGTTTGAGATAATGGGTGCCCAGCATGGGCTAGCATAGTCCATAACTGAGCGAATATATTGTTTGTATATGAGTGATGTTGTTTCCTGCTGGTGTCCAAAGTTTGTGCCTGTTAGTACCCTAAGCATGTTAAGTCTTGACATACATTTATTTTTAATGTCCTGAATGTGGTTTGCAAAAGATAATGATGTGTTGTATGTGACCAGGGTTGGCACTAGTGGGCCCAGCCCGAAAAAACCCACCTGGTTTTTTTTTTTTAAAAAAACCCACTTGAAAAAACCCACTATTTTACCCACTTATGGTTTTTTTCATGAAACTTAAGAAGTGCATATGCAATTATTTTTAAAAATTGTCATATAGGCACCTATAATGATTTTACATGCAAAGCAAGCAAACATGAGTCAACAAATAGACCTACAGGTATAACTCTTTGGGTGAGGTAGCAGGTTATAGAGTGTAGACATCAGCCAAGCAGGGTGTTATACATCCTGATTCTTCAGTCAACTGCATCTTCAAGGAATTTTCTACTTCTTCATGGATTGTATTTAAAAGTGGACCAGACAAATTTCGACGGGAAGGTGGAGTGTAGCCTGGTCTTAGAGTCTCTATCATTTCATTAAATACTTAGACTCTGCACATAGAAATGGAATATTATTTGCATAAAAGAATTTGGCTATTTTGTTATCAATGACATTTTTCTGCAAAGTTGTTGTTGTCATGCCAAAATCACTTACTTTCTTTTGAATTTTTCTTTTTTTCATCTGTAATTGTGTCAGTGGTGGTGAGGATGAGTCTGGATCATCTGAGAGGTCTATGTCATGGCAGTATGAAGATGATGTACTGGCAGTATTGTCAGTCTTGTTTCTTGATTCCATGTGTTTCAAACATTTCATGAAATGCATTTTTATTCGCTCTATTTTATTACTTATTTCATTACTGCAATGTTTGCATCTAACTTTACTAGTCCCATCAATAATATTGACTTCACTCCATTCATGCCCTGATTTTCTTCCTGATCCAAAGGTCTTTGGCATTATTTAATGCAGTTATAACTTCAAACAGACTAATTCTGTAGGCTAGCAGTAAAGATAAATATGCTGTTGCCAGTTTGTTTTATTTAACTGTGAAATAAAAGAAAAAATATTCAGTAATATGAATTAAATAGATATAACTAGCTGAATTAAGTTCCCTTTGGGAGCTGTAATTCATCTACTTCCAGCAGACACAGGGGCCTGTCTTCCATAGGAAGTATAGCCTAACAAATAGGATAATTTACCACACCAAATTTAGTTCAAATTGGTCCATGTTTTCCAAATTTTGTTGTGAAGCTCAATCTGAGAAAATAATAACTTTTTATGCTTAATTGCCTGGAAGGCAACCTTTTTGCTAAAAACAAGACAAATGTTATATTAATAGTGTATGGTACAGTACAGTATTATTATAAAAATAAGAATAGGTAGGTCTAATATGAACTACCATATGGACATATGAAAAAACCCAATTTTACCCGGGGTTTTTCGGGTTTTAGGTGAAAAAACCTGAAAAAACCCACCTGGGGTCGGCTTTTTAAAAAAAAGTGGGTTTCTTGCCAACCCTGTATGTGACCCCAAGTATTTTGGTCCTGTGAGTATGTGGAATGTTGGAATGGTGTTGGAATGTCATGCATGTATAAGTTGAAGAGTGTTGGTGAGAGAACAGAGCCTTGAGGGACCCTGTTTGGAAAAAAGCTTGTTTTTGGATGACTTGCCATTAAATGTGACATGTGAGTATCTTCCTGAAAGATAGTTGCTCACAGAGCTGGGCACTTGCGTCACATTTTGCGGTACTGCGGTACTACCGCACTACCAAACCGGCACTAAACCGGTACACGGAAATTTGAATGCGGTAGCGGACAGTAACTGTCCGCTACCGCATTCAAATTTCCGCGTACCAGTTTGGTACCGGTTTGGTAGTGCGGTAGTACCGCAGTACCGCAGTACCGCAAAATGTGGGCACTTTTGACGCAAGTGCCCAGCTCTGGTTGCTCAGCCACCTTTTGGTGTTATTGTGCAGGTTTGTGTTGAGTATTTTGTTTATGAGAGGGAAGCATTGGATAGCATCAAATGCTTTACTAATGTCTATTGTTGCTAATAGTGTACGTTGAGCTGGTCATCTGGAGTTGATGCCATCCATGATGTGCTGCGTGAGGTTAGTGAGTAATGTCGTGGTTGAGTGGTGAGGTCTGAATCCATGTTAAGTAGGTGATAGTGGAATGTGTGGGTTGGTGATTTGTAAGATTAGTCTTTGTTACTTTGGAAGGTGTGCATAGTAAAGTAATGGGTCTATAGGAAGCTGGTTCTGTTGGATTTTTGTTTGGTTTGAGTAGTGTAATAATTTTACCTTGTTTCCATATGTCAGGAATAATACAGTGTTGGTATGAATATGTGCTGATAGCAATTCTGTGTAAATTGGTACTGCATATAATGAGACCCATCTGTACTTCATTTTTAAAATAAAAAATGGCAAAACATTAGCATCCAGACAAGTTTAGAGACAAAGTCCATAACAGCTTGGTAATATGTTAAATTAGGATTGGTTAGGTTAGTAATTAGCAGTGCTGTGTGCATTACTTTATAAATGTAATGCCATTACCATTACAGTCTAAATGTAACACCGTTATCGTTGCAGTTACCATTTTTAAAAAGTAACAAGTAATGGCACCATTACTCATTACCGTTACTTTTAATGAAATGTAAATATATATTATAATTATATGCATAGGTATATTATAATTTATACATGCATAAAATATTATATTATATAAAATTTGCTTGTGCGAGTGTGTGTTGGTTTGTATCCACTGGTTAATGCATAGGCTATGAAGTCGGTGCATGCCTTCATTGCGTTGTTATGACTTATAAGGCATAATATTTTTTTAAAAAGTTAAACAAAATTACTGCAAGATTTATTACTAGGAATTGCAACATAACAGAGGATGTAGCATACTATTGATACTAATTTACTAATGCTAGAATATACCAGGAAAGTTTTGCAAAACAATAATACGAACTACTAAAGAAATGAATCAAATGAGTTATTGTGCATGGCAATGATAATTGAAATTTATTAGCTAAATATACAATCTTTATTAGTGTTTAAGAAAACAAGCTTCTCAAAAGTTGCATCTAAGGGTGAGCCTCGTTTCGGATGCAGTATATCCTTCCCTACTGAAAAACCCACTCAACAGTGGCACTAGATGGTATAGGAGTGTTAAGTTTAATAAACATATTTTTAAAGTTAGTGGATGGGAGGAATGCAGAGCTAATGTGCTGTGAAGACCCAGATGAGAGGAATGATGAAACCTCTGTTGAACTTAGGTCCCTCCCTGCTCCAGGGTTCTTCGCCTTTTTACCTTGACAGTGCTGTCAGTGTAGGGGGAGAGGGTGGATGGGGGTAGGCTGCCAGTATGCCAATGGCCAACATGCACACCTTGCTCATAGTGAAGGGACAAATTTTTAATGGTTAATGAATAATGAGTGAGGATCGAAAGAAACTAATTGTGAGCTACGATAAAAAAGTAATGACTAATGAATGTATCTCCCTAAAAAAGTAACATTGTTACTGAAAGAGTTACTTGATTTGAAATGTAACGCCATTATCATTACTAAAAAAGTACCACGTTACATAACAGCCGTTACTTGTAAAGCGTTACTGCCCAGCTCTGGTAATTAGGGCCATGTGGACTCTGTATATGAACACTGTTTGGGTAGTAAAGTTTTACCTATAAAACACACCACTACAGGGTGGCCATAAAGTCTGGAAAAAGGATATATTACAATATATACTGAGACCAATCTCTTGTGCAATAACAATTTCATCATACTTTAATACCATTGTTCCTCCTCATGATCAAATACTTAATACATTTTTTTAGAAGGATTTTGTCCTCAAGAAGATTTAATTAATTTTATGCTTATTACTCTAAATAAACACTCTAAATAAAGAAACCGTTTTCTGTTTAATTTGAAACTTATTCAGTATATATCAGGGCTGTGGAGTCCGAGTCATGGAGTCGGTCAATTTTGAGTGGAGTCGGAGTCGGAAGTGCATAGTTGGATGGAGTCGGAAGTGCATAGTTGGATGGAGTCGGAAGTGCATAGTTGGATGGAGTCGGAAGTGCATAGTTGGATGGAGTCGGAAGTGCATAGTTGGATGGAGTCGGAAGTGCATAGTTGGATGGAGTCGGAAGTGCATAGTTGGATGGAGTCGGAAGTGCATAGTTGGATGGAGTCGGAAGTGCATAGTTGGATGGAGTCGGAAGTGCATAGTTGGATGGAGTCGGAAGTGCATAGTTGGATGGAGTCGGAAGTGCATAGTTGGATGGAGTCGGAAGTGCATAGTTGGATGGAGTCGGGAGTGCATAGTTGGATGGAGTCGGGAGTGCATAGTTGGATGGAGTCGGAAGTGCATAGTTGGATGGAGTCGGGAGTGCATAGTTGGATGGAGTCGGGAGTGCATAGTTGGATGGAGTCGGGAGTGCATAGTTGGATGGAGTCGGGAGTGCATAGTTGGATGGAGTCGGGAGTGCATAGTTGGATGGAGTCGGGAGTGCATAGTTGGATGGAGTCGGGAGTGCATAGTTGGATGGAGTCGGGAGTGCATAGTTGGATGGAGTCGGGAGTGCATAGTTGGATGGAGTCGGGAGTGCATAGTTGGATGGAGTCGGGAGTGCATAGTTGGATGGAGTCGGGAGTGCATAGTTGGATGGAGTCGGGAGTGCATAGTTGGATGGAGTCGGGAGTGCATAGTTGGATGGAGTCGGGAGTGCATAGTTGGATGGAGTCGGGAGTGCATAGTTGGATGGAGTCGGGAGTGCATAGTTGGATGGAGTCGGGAGTGCATAGTTGGATGGAGTCGGGAGTGCATAGTTGGATGGAGTCGGGAGTGCATAGTTGGATGGAGTCGGGAGTGCATAGTTGGATGGAGTCGGGAGTGCATAGTTGGATGGAGTCGGGAGTGCATAGTTGGATGGAGTCGGGAGTGCATAGTTGGATGGAGTCGGGAGTGCATAGTTGGATGGAGTCGGGAGTGCATAGTTGGATGGAGTCGGGAGTGCATAGTTGGATGGAGTCGGGAGTGCATAGTTGGATGGAGTCGGGAGTGCATAGTTGGATGGAGTCGGGAGTGCATAGTTGGATGGAGTCGGGAGTGCATAGTTGGATGGAGTCGGGAGTGCATAGTTGGATGGAGTCGGGAGTGCATAGTTGGATGGAGTCGGGAGTGCATAGTTGGATGGAGTCGGGAGTGCATAGTTGGATGGAGTCGGGAGTGCATAGTTGGATGGAGTCGGGAGTGCATAGTTGGATGGAGTCGGGAGTGCATAGTTGGATGGAGTCGGGAGTGCATAGTTGGATGGAGTCGGGAGTGCATAGTTGGATGGAGTCGGGAGTGCATAGTTGGATGGAGTCGGGAGTGCATAGTTGGATGGAGTCGGGAGTGCATAGTTGGATGGAGTCGGGAGTGCATAGTTGGATGGAGTCGGGAGTGCATAGTTGGATGGAGTCGGGAGTGCATAGTTGGATGGAGTCGGGAGTGCATAGTTGGATGGAGTCGGGAGTGCATAGTTGGATGGAGTCGGGAGTGCATAGTTGGATGGAGTCGGGAGTGCATAGTTGGATGGAGTCGGGAGTGCATAGTTGGATGGAGTCGGGAGTGCATAGTTGGATGGAGTCGGGAGTGCATAGTTGGATGGAGTCGGGAGTGCATAGTTGGATGGAGTCGGGAGTGCATAGTTGGATGGAGTCGGGAGTGCATAGTTGGATGGAGTCGGGAGTGCATAGTTGGATGGAGTCGGGAGTGCATAGTTGGATGGAGTCGGGAGTGCATAGTTGGATGGAGTCGGGAGTGCATAGTTGGATGGAGTCGGGAGTGCATAGTTGGATGGAGTCGGGAGTGCATAGTTGGATGGAGTCGGGAGTGCATAGTTGGATGGAGTCGGGAGTGCATAGTTGGATGGAGTCGGGAGTGCATAGTTGGATGGAGTCGGGAGTGCATAGTTGGATGGAGTCGGGAGTGCATAGTTGGATGGAGTCGGGAGTGCATAGTTGGATGGAGTCGGGAGTGCATAGTTGGATGGAGTCGGGAGTGCATAGTTGGATGGAGTCGGGAGTGCATAGTTGGATGGAGTCGGGAGTGCATAGTTGGATGGAGTCGGGAGTGCATAGTTGGATGGAGTCGGGAGTGCATAGTTGGATGGAGTCGGGAGTGCATAGTTGGATGGAGTCGGGAGTGCATAGTTGGATGGAGTCGGGAGTGCATAGTTGGATGGAGTCGGGAGTGCATAGTTGGATGGAGTCGGGAGTGCATAGTTGGATGGAGTCGGGAGTGCATAGTTGGATGGAGTCGGGAGTGCATAGTTGGATGGAGTCGGGAGTGCATAGTTGGATGGAGTCGGGAGTGCATAGTTGGATGGAGTCGGGAGTGCATAGTTGGATGGAGTCGGGAGTGCATAGTTGGATGGAGTCGGGAGTGCATAGTTGGATGGAGTCGGGAGTGCATAGTTGGATGGAGTCGGGAGTGCATAGTTGGATGGAGTCGGGAGTGCATAGTTGGATGGAGTCGGGAGTGCATAGTTGGATGGAGTCGGGAGTGCATAGTTGGATGGAGTCGGGAGTGCATAGTTGGATGGAGTCGGGAGTGCATAGTTGGATGGAGTCGGGAGTGCATAGTTGGATGGAGTCGGGAGTGCATAGTTGGATGGAGTCGGGAGTGCATAGTTGGATGGAGTCGGGAGTGCATAGTTGGATGGAGTCGGGAGTGCATAGTTGGATGGAGTCGGGAGTGCATAGTTGGATGGAGTCGGGAGTGCATAGTTGGATGGAGTCGGGAGTGCATAGTTGGATGGAGTCGGGAGTGCATAGTTGGATGGAGTCGGGAGTGCATAGTTGGATGGAGTCGGGAGTGCATAGTTGGATGGAGTCGGGAGTGCATAGTTGGATGGAGTCGGGAGTGCATAGTTGGATGGAGTCGGGAGTGCATAGTTGGATGGAGTCGGGAGTGCATAGTTGGATGGAGTCGGGAGTGCATAGTTGGATGGAGTCGGGAGTGCATAGTTGGATGGAGTCGGGAGGAGTGCATAGTTGGATGGAGTCGGGAGTGCATAGTTGGATGGAGTCGGGAGTGCATAGTTGGATGGAGTCGGGAGTGCATAGTTGGATGGAGTCGGGAGTGCATAGTTGGATGGAGTCGGGAGTGCATAGTTGGATGGAGTCGGGAGTGCATAGTTGGATGGAGTCGGGAGTGCATAGTTGGATGGAGTCGGGAGTGCATAGTTGGATGGAGTCGGGAGTGCATAGTTGGATGGAGTCGGGAGTGCATAGTTGGATGGAGTCGGGAGTGCATAGTTGGATGGAGTCGGGAGTGCATAGTTGGATGGAGTCGGGAGTGCATAGTTGGATGGAGTCGGGAGTGCATAGTTGGATGGAGTCGGGAGTGCATAGTTGGATGGAGTCGGGAGTGCATAGTTGGATGGAGTCGGGAGTGCATAGTTGGATGGAGTCGGGAGTGCATAGTTGGATGGAGTCGGGAGTGCATAGTTGGATGGAGTCGGGAGTGCATAGTTGGATGGAGTCGGGAGTGCATAGTTGGATGGAGTCGGGAGTGCATAGTTGGATGGAGTCGGGAGTGCATAGTTGGATGGAGTCGGGAGTCGGTGCAAATCCTTCAACTATAACCATAGCAGCCTAGGCCTAGCTCAATTTTATGAATAAAATAGATTTAACCTTATGTTTCAATATATAATATATAAATATAAATAATATATAAATATAGTTGCTTATAATTAATTAATTAACATAATTAATAATAAGGAAATTTAAAAATTTTGTACTAGCAACCCTAAATCTTTTTTAGATTTTTAGATTTCAATTTGATAAGTAATGATAACAGCGTAATGTCACATCAAAAGTATAAATCTGCTGTTTTTGAATATTTTTCACTCACTGCTGATGGAAAATATTACATATGTCAGTGCCAAAAGGGCACTGATGATCAGGAAAAAATATGTGATGCCAAAATTAGTGCCTTCTCAGGTGAAGGATCCAATGCTCCAACAAGAGCAGGAAATCTAAAATGCCACCTTCAATGGCATCATCCAAAGGATTACAAAATTGTAAATGAAAAGGATGATGAAAGAAAGAAGAAGGCTGATGACAATTCAAGCACAAGTTCTCGTCAAACTAATGTCACAAAATATTTTATGAGTGAAAAAGTCAGTGACTATGACAGCAGACAAATTTAAAGCATGCATAATTGAAATGGCTGTAAAGAATTCTCTCCCTCTAACATTTTTTTCAACCGCGGCCTTTGCTAATCTGAATGGGGAAATGGCAAATATACTTGGCATTTCATTAGAACGTGGCAACATTCGTAATCTGATAATGGAAGAATCGCAAAAGCAGAAGCATGCACTAAAAGAATGTCTTCGAGGACGAATCCTGTTCTTAAAGATGGATTCCTGTACACGCCATAGAGTAAACTATTTTGCAATTAATATTCGCTTTATCGATGATAAAAAAGTAGTAGTCACGCGGACATTAGCAGTAAGAGATACTAAAGCACAGCATACCAGTGATTATCTTGAAAAACTACTAATGGATGTATTAAATGATTTTAACATCAGAAAGGACCAGGTATTGTCAATTGTAACGGACAATGCTTCCAACATGGTGAAAACACTTGAAAAATTTAACAAAAAAGAAGTTGTGGAAGATTCAGAAGACACTGATGATTATGTTGATGATTATTCTGAAGATAATGAACAAGTAATGATGGTTGATGATCATGATAGTCACAATACATTAGATTCATTTGTGGATACTGCAGCAAGAATATCCAAAATCCATCATATGCGCTGCAGTGTCCACACACTGCAGTTGGCAATATGCGATGGCTTGAAAGGACAACATGCAGCTAATCTCATTGGAAGAATACGAAAAGTTGCTGTGGCAGCTAGAATGCCAAAACTAGACTATTTTGAAGCGACGAGCTGGCAAAGGAGCAATTTTGGACCAAGCGACTCGGTGGGGCAGCACATACATGATGATTCAATGGATTCTTGAAATAAAACCTTTCCTTAGCGACATGGCCTCCCCGGATGTCATCATGACTGAGGCTCAGTGAGATCAGGTAAAACAACTCGAGGGCTTACTTCGCCATCCTTATAACGTGACAAAAAAATTGCAATCAGATGATTTGACTCCTGGCTTATTCTATAAGAAGTGGAAGATGCTTATTTTCCGTCTTTCTCAAACTGGTGGCATACTAGCTGATGATATAAGGAATTTGATGATACAGAGAGAAAAGCTTCTGCTAGACAAATATTCTTTTGGCTGCTATATATGTTGATGCCATGTACAGAGTGACATTAACAGAAGCACAGCAAATCAGAGCCAAAGCTGCCTTATGTGATGTAGCCATACATATTGAAGGTCTACGAGATCATGGCCATGATGAATCCGAGGCAGTAGTTGGGCCACTTCATGGCAGTCATACGATTTCGTCGTTGTCCTCAAATTCAGGCTCTGATGAAGAATTAGATTTTGAAAAACATCTGGACAGACAAGAATGATCAAAGCGAAGGCGATTGGAATTGGAACAGGAGGAACACCCCCAGAGTGCATTGGATAAATTCAAAATCAATTTCTATAAATCATTGGAGGAGGTGGAAAAGATTGATCGTTCATCAAAGTTGACTGTGAAAGAAGCAATTGCTAAATACCACAAAATTGTCCAAGATGCTTCTATGACTGTTATGGCCTTACCACCTACTCAAATTAGTGTAGAATGCTTATTTTCAGCCCTTAAAATCATCCGCTCTGACTTAAGAGCATCACTGAAAGATGATTTAATGGAAGCGATCCTTTTTTTAAGAACAAATTCAGTTAAGGTTAGTACATTTTGTTACGGTTGTTTATAATAATACAAAAACATCTTATTAATTTGCTAAACCAATAATAATCTTATTTTGTTTAAGCTTCAATCAGTTTGTATTTTGGGATTTATTGTAATTTTTGAATAAAAAGAAAAAAAGCCATTAAGGCATAGTTACAGCCACAAGTAACCTGATGAGTCATGTGGTGGTGATGAAATGCCTTGTTTATGAATCTCCATTGGCCTAATAAAGCTAATCGTAATCAATTTGGCCTTAACATTCCATCGGAGTCAGAGTCGTAATTATACAAGTCAGATTTCTGGAGTCGGAGTCAGAATGTTAAAATTTTTGGAGTCGGCAAATTTTATCACTGACTCCACAGCCCTGGTATATATACACAATATTTACAGTTGATTCGATTCAAGATTCAATTCAATTTGAATTGTTTGGGATGACTTGATTTGAGATTTGATTAAAAAAAAAAAAAACAATTTGCAGGGCCCTACTATATATATATATATATATATTATATATATAATATATATATATATAATATATATATATATATATTAGGGTGTCACTAGGTAATAGGGGGAAAATTAAACGATGGATATTTTCCTATGACACCCCCTAAAATTGTTCCATTTGGTGTAAAACATACGGAAGAGAAATTTGGTCCTGATTGGTCATCATTTAAAGGTCGCCCTCGTCACTGAAAACAAGACCCATTTGTTGACGTTAACAAGCTGTTCAGTGTTCACAGCTTGGGCCGAACCAGATAATAAAAAACAAGGCAATTTGGTGAATAACGAAAGTAAGACACTTAAAAATGCAAAGAATACAAACAGTTTATTATATAATCAAAATAGAAGACATAATTTGGCGAATAATGGTACAAAATGGAGAAGCAACAAAAGCAAAACTTTGAGAAATAAAATACATATACAGTAGCAGAATAATTGGTGCTCATACGCTGATCAGTGATTAGTTCTTTCGCGTCCTCACTAATGCTGATTTGTTCGGAGCTGGGTGTTGCTTTCTGTGGTCAGTGACAACTTGAATGAGGAACTGGAGCTGTTCTTCTTTCACTGTCAACTTTCCGTTCAGCTCCTTCACCAGAGCCACGGCCCGTTCTGCTCTGTCGTTCACCACTGCAAGTTTGGAGACCACATCCCGAGCTTGCACGTATTCAGAGTTTGACGTCCATGAACTGGGATGGTGGAGCAGAAAGCAATCTGGCAACTGAAGTTTTGAGAAGAATCCTCTGGTGTTCTTTGTGATCAGTTGCTCCAGTCCTTTGCTGTCACTGAGGAACATAGTATCAAGAACCAAAGGTCGTTTTGGCGGCATGTGAGGGGCTTCTTGATCTAACGCTGCAACCATGCTGCACTTCACTTCCATCGATATCCTCTCATCAAAGAACGCCAGACCCACTGCCTCCTCCGAATGGTACCACAGGTGCGCAGACAGCTTCTTGTGGTACCATCAGAGATCTTCTTGTGCGGGTATCGAAGGAGCGTCCTCATCAATTCCCAATCATTCAGCGGAGCTTCGATGGACAGATGAGCTGTTGCCCACGCTTTCATGTAAACTAGAACAGAAAAGAGGCAGATATCTCTAATTCCGCGTTCCTCAGTGTTCGTCAGTTTAAACTGTCTTCGGAAGAGCCAGATCTTGATGGCATAGAGCCCCTTAGCCATCCATCTCGCCCGGTGCATAGCACCAGGGGCATGGAAGTTTAGTCCCTTGTATGGAACTCCTCCAAGAAAGATGACGGAAAGATCGAGGAATTCCTGATAGTCATCACGAACTTGAAGTGCTTGTGATTTTGCAAACTCAATGAGCTCCGTTCTATGCTTAAAAATAGCTGCTTTGGTGAACGCATCTGTGTCCGCAGTTTGGAACTGTTGCTGGTCAATGCGGGTCCAATAATCATGGAAGCGCTTGAAAAGCAGAATTTCTGGACCGGTAGATACTGAATCTAGCGATGCTGCGAATGCCGCCTGTAGCACCAACTCCAGTACATGGTGTTTGCATGCGCAGTGTAACAGGTCACGCCCAACTTTTTCTTCCAGAAGAACACAAGTTCCTCCACGGTGGCCTGTGTTTGTCGCGGTTGTGTCGAAACACATAGATTTGACATGATCGGTCACTCCCCATTCATTCAGGCAATCTATGATGGCATTTGTTTGTGCCAGCGCGGTTCCTGACAGAAGTTTTGGCACCCCGAGGAGCTGCTCTGTCCCGGAGCCAGATACAAGAATAGGTAAGCGGTCAACATATTCTCGTGACGTCAGATCTTGCATGAGTTTTCCGTCCCAGTGAACAGTCAACGGACTATTGCCTTGGAACTCGCTCTTCAGTTGCCGAGCCTTAAGGGTACGGAATTTTTCACGCTGATGATGAATGGATCCACGATTGATGTTGTAGTCGCTAGCATCATGCCCTAAGCTGGAAGCTGCCTCAAACAGCAGATATGTGGCCTTTCTTGACGAGAGTTGCGTGCGATCAAGCGCTGCCGCCAATTCCGATGTCATGATGTTCTTCGTTGCTCTTTGTTTAGACGCTAACGAACCACCACATGCTCCTTTTTCTTCGCTATCATCTGAGCTGGAGGATGAGGACTCCAAAACCGCTTCGTTGGATACTGCCTCCATTTCAGCTGCTGATCGCTTTCTTCGTTTCTCCTCTTCCTCCCGACGTCGAGTACAATCTTTGACTTGGCGCTGATGGGTCATGTCCAAACCTGCCATTGAACCTGGACGTCCTTTCTGGCGCTGCTGCTGAAGGAACTCCCAATCCTCTGGGTACTTGACCAATTTCTCACAATCAGCGTGGGCGATGTCAAAGAGACGATCGAGGCGTTCAATGAATTCTTTTTCTTTCGTCTTGTGTGAATCGCTCGTCCTTGAGGCGTGTTTTTTGAGTCCTTTCCACTCCTCGAAGACTTTATCCAGTTTGCTGATGCAGTGTGTCTCGAGTCTGGTTGGAATGTGAGCTTTCTCCCAGAAGGACATCACTGCTCGAAGTGACTTCCTCAACGCGTCACGTATTGTCATTTTCTTTTCATGGTGAAGGTAAAGGAAGTAACCGAATGCTTGCCTGTAGGAAGGAAGCTTGCATCCTTTCACCTCATCAACCGCTGCCCCTAATAGGTATATACACTTCCGGGTTTCCATCACCAGAAATCACGTAGCTGAAATGAGAAACGGTGAATCGTTAAGTATTGTTCACTTTATTTCTCAGATATTCAGACACACACAGATACACACACACACATATATAGAGATATATAGATATCTAATGAACGATTATGGAGACGCCGCGCAAGCATTAAACTTTGGAAGGCGGGGGCGACCTTTTATAGTTATTCAAATAAAAAGATTTTTCAGTCACCATGTTTTTTTTACCAATGGAATAGATTCGCGGGGTGTCAGCAAGAAAATTTCAAACTTTGCATTTAAGTGACACCCTAATATATATATATATATAATATTATATTATATATATATATATATATATATATATATATATACTGTATATTAGCGTGGTACTCAAAATTGAAGTGTGAAATTTTTTTGGTCTTATCCCTTCATTTGGAGTCATTTTCCAACACAAATCTCAATGCAAAATTTTAGGTCAATCAGAATATCTAGAGGTTGCACAGGGGAAGGGTGTTTCTCTCCCTTGTGTGTACTACTCTGTATTAGCATGTAACACCACAGAGGCTGGAATTGCCTTAAGTTCCTTTTAATTTTTTCACATCTGTGCCAGATATTGGCTTTTTCAAGTGATTCTAGGACAGATTCAGCTCCATCAATCATGAGGAGTACCACATGCTTATGGATGTTGAGGAGCTATTGTCCTTGGGGAGATACCACCATGAAGAGTGAGGGTACTTCCGCCAGGGGCTCTCAACTGGGCTTGCTGGATGGCCTGCTTGATCTATGCCTTTAATCTATTCATGTATCATTCTCAGTTCAAGCTGAAAGCTGCTGAAGAGAAGGGAATTTGCCAATTCATACTCTTTGGTCTGATTATCAACATCTACACTTGGTACAAAACACCTGATGTCATTAGAGCTCCCAAAAATGACATCCAGCTGATCAAGAGAGTCGCAGTATTCAAGGAAATTGACATTGGAGTTTCTAAGGCAGTTAACAAGGCATTTTCTTGCCATCTGTGGTACATAAGTGAGGAGCTTGTTGGGTTGACAAAAATGGTTTGAGCACTTCAAGAGGAAGAAGGCTCTGAAGACTGTCCAAAAAGGATTGAAAGGGACCTGAGTCACTTTGATTGCTCACAGTGAAAGATTTTGTGACAATGAATATGAACAACTTCTTCCAAATCTTCCAGCTTCCTATGTCTTTTCTGTGGAAATATCCAACCACCTGGCCTGAAGATGAGGATTGAAGATCATCCAGGGCATCAGACTGGTGAACAACTTCACAGAAAGAGGAGTGGCTTCAACACTGCAATCATTATCACTGAGGAGCAGAAGCAGTTTGTCCTCCAAGTGGTTGAACACCACCAAACCAAATTTCCTAACCTCAAAAAAGACACCATCAGCTTCAGAAAAATAAATCAACATCATCAAATACAGAGAGGCAATTCCATGTAACTGTTATCATGAACACTACAGTGGCGGCTCATGGTCAGATATAGTAGGGAGGCCCAAAATTGTCTATAATATATGCTTTATAAATAAAATAAAGTGTTAGATGCCCTACTTTTTGCATGTCACAATCGTATAGAATTAATACTATCAAAAAAATCCTCTTTCATAGTTTTTAGTGATAAAAACAGAGGAGGCTTGGGAGGCCAGTCCTCTGTTTTTATCACTAAAAACTATGAAGGGATTTTTTTGATAGTATTAATTCTATACGATCGTGACATGCAAAAAGTAGGGCATCTAACACTTTATCTATTTTATTTATAAAGCATATATTATAGACAATTTTGGGCCTCCTTACTATATATGCCTGACCACGAGCCACCACTGGAACACTCAAATTTAAAATTTCTTGTATAGGTCAATTTAGTATTGGATATTTATCTCTACATGTTAAGGGTGACAATATTGAAAGAAAATTAGTGAATATGTGGAAATTTCAAAATTTCTGTTGAGAAAAACACTTCAGCATAAAAATGTACAAAACCAACCCTAAAATTACTTATTTTCTTCAATTATTGAAAGAACTAAAATGTATATTGTTTCCTTTGAACATTTATTACTCATCAGATAGGTTTACATGCATTATAGCAGTAGAAGTACAGGGTGTACATAAAGTCAGGATCTATTTTTGTGAAGCACTTGGAAATTATATGGAATTCAATCATAAAATGATAAAGTGGTAACATTTATTAAATAATTAAGAGTAGGATTCGACGTGATGCCCATCAGTATCCCTGCACAGCTCAAATCATTCCGCAGCATTTCTAAACACATTCTGGAGCATTTGCGGGGTTATGTTATCTGCAGCAGTTCGTATGCGTGTACATAAGTTTTCAAGACTCGTAATCTTCGTCTGATAGACATGCGATTTGATAAAGCCCCATGCAAAGAAATCTAAAGGGGTTAAATCTGGTGATCTCGCTGGCCAAGGTCTGTTGCTTCCGCGTCCGATCCAGCGATTTGGAAAACGTCCATTTAGATAATCCTGAACAATTTTGGCATAGTGACAAGGAGCACCATCATGTTGATAGATGACAGTACTAACAATCCTATCCCCGTCGTCTATCAACATGATGTTGCTCCTTGTCGCTATGCAAAAATTGTTCAGGATTATCTAAATGGACATTTCCCAAATCGCTGGATCGGACGCGGAAGCAACAGACCTTGGCCAGCGAGATCACCAGATTTAACCCCTTTAGATTTCTTTGCATGGGGCTTTATCAAATCGCACGTCTATCAGACGAAGATTACGAGTCTTGAAAACTTACGTATACGAACTGTTGCAGATGACATAACCCCGCAAATGCTCCAGAATGTGTTTAGAAATGCTGCGGAACGATTTGAGCTGTGCAGGGATACTGATGGGCGTCACGTCGAATCCTACTCCTAATTATTTAATAAATGTTACCACTTTATCATTTTATGATTGAATTCCATATAATTTCCAAGTGCTTCACAAAAATAGATCCTGACTTTATGTACACCCTGTATATTTAGTATGTTTGTAATAACCAATTTGTAAGAAAAGAAATTAAAAAATGGCATGGAAGATAACAGATTTCTTACATGGCATTAGTTGTAATTTGAAATTATTGTAATTGTAAATCTGATGTGTCAGGAATGGGTGCATGGGAGAAGGAAGCCCATTTAAAAAAAAAAATGTGATTAGTTATTATAGAAATCAAATACAGCACTGTTTTACACAAAAATGTACTTTTTACTTTCCATATCCTACTTCACTACTTGAAAATGATTGCAGTTTGATTTCATTTATACTCCTTTTTTGATATCACTGAAAGGGTCATTGTACATAATAGGGATTACCCTACCAAAACTTTTGAAGGCTTGTGTTACCCCTAAACATTATCGTAGGAAGCCAAAATTTTGCCATATTAAATCTTTTCTAAATCAGCACCAAATGAGGCAGTAAGACCTTCGCTTCTTGGTCTTTTATTTTGAACTGTACACTGAGGACCACCCTAATATATATATATATATAATATATATATATAATCAATAGGAATATGAAAACAAGAGATACGACTCTCAACATTTATTGGCCAAACGTTTCGGTCCACTCAGGGGCCATCTTCAGTGACTAAATAAAAGCATCTAAAAATAATCATAAAACTAAAGTAAATACAAATGTCAAACTGTACGATAATAAAATCTAACACAAAAAAGTTAAAAAGTTGTTAAAAAAACTATCTAGATTATAAAACAAAATAAAAGTAAAATTAAAACAAACTAAAATTTCAAAAATTAAAAGTTTAAAAATGTTAAGTTTAAAATTTAAAAAATTTAAAAAAGGACTATCACCTTTGTTCAAGTTGGTCTTTATTTGACTTAGAAATTCAGTATCTTAAGAGATTTTTCAACTATAATTTTTATTGTACTCTGACTTTTGAGGCTTTAATTTCTAAATTTTTAAATAACCTATATTCACCTAAAATAATTCACTCCACGGTTCCGAAACAGAAGGTTTATCTTAAGCTTCCATTTTTAGACCAACTAACTTTTCAACTCAATAAAGATGTCCACTCTATTTTGGACAGACACTTCCCTCAATGTGACTTTATAATCATTAATTCTAATTCTCTGCAATCCTTTTTTCGCCATAAAGATCACCTCCCTGTGCTTTTGAGATCCTTTGTTATTTATTTATATACATGTGCGACCTGCCAAAGTCGTTATGTGGGGCAGACTGCCCTACAGTTAAAACTTAGGATTTCGAAGCATTTGGGTTTTTCTTATCGAACTTCTCGCCCTCTTTCCACTCCTGAATCCTCTGCTATTCGGCATCATTCAGTGACCCATGACCACCCGTGCCCCCAGGACTCCTTTGCGATTTTGTCGTCTGCTCCTAATTCACTTGATCTTAAAATTTTAGAATCCCTTTTTATCAAGAAATTAAATCCTGAACTAAACGATAGCCTTTCCTCGATAAAATTACATACTTCCTAACCAACCAACACCTTTTAAACGCAACCAACGTACTAACTTAGTTGTTGTTTTTCCTTTCTCTCCACTTGTTATTTGTAACTTTCACCATCCAGGTTAGTCCTTTTTTAAATTTTTAAATTTAAACTTAACATTTTTAAACTTTTAATTTTTGAAAATTTTATTTGTTTAATTTTACTTTTATTTTGTTTTATAATAAGATAGTTTTTTTAACAACTTTTTAACTTTTTTGTGTTAGATTTTATTATCGTACAGTTTGACATTTGTATTTACTTAGTTTTATGATTATTTTAGATGCTTTTATTTAGTCACTGAAGATGGCCCTGAGTGACCGAAACGTTTGGCAATAAATGTTGAGAGTCGTATCTCTTGTTTTCATATTCCTATTGAGGATAAGGTTCCCGAAGAACATTTCTATCGTAACTATATATATTATATATTATATATATATATATATATATATCTATCTATCTATCTATCTATCTATCCTATCATCCTCTTTTAACAGACAAGATACATTCTTGAGGCTTGTCTGCTAAGTGAAAAATCTGGTAATAGAAGTCATTATAACATGGTGCTTATGGAGATGGGTTCTTGCTTAATAGCAAAATCAGTCAAAATGATAAATAAATGCCTTTAAATACTATTGTTTTCTTACAGAAAGACTAAATAATGATTAAATGTGTCAAAACAGGTCTTAAACATTAGAAAAAAGTTGGTTACTTAGAAATACGTATGTGATTTTCCACCACCATCTCCATACAAAAAGTAAACATTAAGCGGCAAGCAAATGGCTCTAGCACAACGATAATAAAACAAAAAAAATGGCTGCCAAGATCAGTATAGGTTCCATTTAGTAGCGAGACTATTTTAGATGAAATAACTGTTTACGAGGCTGAGATTGCGCATTATATCGATAGGCTAAAAGTTAGCAAGGCTCCAGGCCCTGACGCTTTTTATCCTAGACATTTGAAAGATTTGAAAGACGTTATCGTAGGCCCCTTAGCAAAGATTTTTAATCAGTCACTCGAAACGGGGATTATTCCTGAAGACTTCAAATTAGCTAACGTCACGCCTATTTTTAAAAAAGGCGACCGCGCGGTAGCTAGCAATTATAGGCCCATTAGCTTAACGTCAATTGTGGGTAAACTTTTGGAATCCGTAGTTAGGGATCGTATTATCGATCACTTAGAAAGTAGGGGTTTGATTAATAGTAGTCAGCACGGGTTTCGACGCCATAGGTCTTGTTTAAAAAATTTGTTAGAATTTTATAACGAAATAGTGCGCGAATACGATAGGCATAGGGCAGCTGACGTTATTTATTTAGATTTTAAAAAGGCGTTCGATACAGTTCGCATAGGAGACTAATTGCGAAGGTTAAAGCACACGGTATCCGCGGTTCAGGTAGCTAACTGGTTAGAAGAATGGCTTCGTGCTAGGAGGCAGAGGGTCGTAGTAATGGTAGTGAATCGGGGTGGTTAGAGGTAGGTAGTGGTGTCCCACAGGGTTCAGTGTTAGGCCCATTGTTATCGTAATTTACATTAACGACATAGATGTAGGATTGATTAGTAACGTGTCAAAATTCGCGGATGATACTAAAAAGGCGGTAAGGTTGTTAACGAGGACGATAGAAATAGGATCCAAGACGATGTAGATAGGATTATGGAGTGGACGGATAGTGGCAGATGCAATTTAACGAGATAAATGTAAAGTTTTGCATATAGGTTCTCGCAACAATTAATATGTGTACACGATGGATGATAGGGATTTAGCGAGCGTTGACGAGGAAGTAGATTTAGGCGTACGCGTAAACTAAAGATTTAAGGTTAGGAACCAGTGCCTGGAGTCTGCGCAAAAGCTAATAGGATGTTAGGCTTCATAGCGCGTAATTTCGAATTTAAATCGAAGGATATTATATTGCCCCTTTACAAGTCCCTAGTCAGCCTCATTTGGAATATGCCATCAGTTTTGGTGCCGTACTTGCGTGAGGATATTGATAGGTTAGAAAGGGTTCAGCATCGTGCCACGAAACTTATTCCGGCATTGCGCAATAAGCCTTATGAAGATAGGATTAAAGTGTTAGACTTGTATTCACTCAAAACTAGGAGATTAAGGGGGGAGCTATTGAAGTTTTCAAAATCGTTAATACATCGATAACGTAAATTTTGACAAATTGTTCACTTTCGATAATAGTAATACTCGCAATAACGGATTCAAGTTGCTGGCAGACGTTTCATTACTAATATCGCTAAAAACTTCTTTACGTTTAAAGTAATTGATAAATGGAATAATCTTCCCGCGTCAGTCGTTCATTTACCAGCGTAATGTGTTAAGAACCGTCTTGACAGACATTTTAAAAATATTAACGTTGTTAAAATTAAAAAAGAAAGGTAACAACAGGAGCTCTGGTGGTGGTGCTCGAGGATGAGTCTGTGACGATGAATGCCAGCTTGCTTGACGATGACCAAAACCAGCCGTATGCAGCAATAAAAAAAAAAAAAAAAAAAAAAAAAATTAGACTAACACGAATGTGATGTAGCTCATAGCGTAAACTAACCCACTTTTTGTTTAAACTTTACCTACTTTTTTTTTTTTTTTCTTATCCTCCTTACTTTGCATGTCTCTAACTCTTTTCTTGCATGTTTGTAGGTATGAGGAGAAGACAGTGAGTTAAGCACGGTGTAAGCAGGTTTAACGTTCTTATTTTACTTCTTTTCATCTTTCACCCCTCTCCTATATTCTCCGACTATTTTTCTGACTTGTCGGCAGTGGCCGGCGGATGATGATGGTGAGACTTTTTCCCTCTTTTTCTGAATGAATGTTAACCCACGAATGATAGGTGTTGCTCCTTACTTAACCCCTTATTCTCCTCTCTTCTCTTAACCCCCTACTCTCTCCTTTCTCTCGGGCTAGCCTTAGAGTGGATCTTAGGGTCTTTGTTAGCCTTAGCTTCTGTAGATCTGTAGAACACACCCATTAATTTTTTTGGAGCTTGCTGCCAAGCCAAGCGACTGATCTACATTGACCTCATGCTGACCTTCCTCAATCCTTCATATCACTTTCATTTTCATGTCCATACTAATGACTTTCCTGGGCACCTTGGCTGGTTTACCAACGCACTCATTTGCAGGCCATTTCCCAGACATGATGGGCATAAAATGTTCACAAAACACACACACAGTGAATATGAAGAGACCTACCATAACACAACCAACACGAATCTTGGCATGCTACTGGGTCATTCCAGCTCAACTGGTACAGATTTCAGAAAGTTGGTTGGGTGACCATCTCCGATTTTCTTCAAATTTTCAGGGTTGATTCATACACCATTCAATAGCTTAAATCTAAAATTTTAGCTTCCTCAGTCAAAAATGTTTAATTTTATGGTCGCTTAAATGGCCCCCACCTTCAACAAAAAATGCCCATGTTGGGCTTGATCGGCCAATGCCTTCATTTTGAGAGGCCTTGAAAAGTGTCTTCTAATAGGAGTAGAAGCTTCAAATTTGTCATGCCAATACAACTTCTGGTGGGCTTTTCAATTTTGCAAGCTAAAAGGCTGTGGAACAAATAGTTTCTGAGTTACAAGGGCTTAAACATGGCTCCATTTTGAAGCATCAATTCCTCCCACTTTTACGACTCTACCATTTTCAAAAGTTTTAGTTCACAGCTGTTTTAATACTCCTAATAGTCTCTATGGGTTGTAAATTTATGAGTGAAATAAAAAAATAACCAAAAGAGGATTTATTTTTATTTTTAAAAATTTCCAAAAGTTGATATTTTCACAAAATTTGCAAAATTAACATCAACTTTGGGGCTTAATATAAAGGTGTCCGAAATTAGTCAGGGAGTTGATACTTCTAGTAAAGAAAGAAGCATATGTGTACAAAAACATATATTAAGGAATAGATCTCAACTCCTTCATATAGTTTTGGCTATTCAAAGAAAAGTACTTTTTGTGAAAAATTCTGAATTTTTTCAAAATTTTGAAATGTTTAAATTTCTTTTTACAACATTGAATTGTAATTTTACTTCCATTTTATTACTTGGTAAGTTAATTTACAAATGTTAAATTATCTGAAACCAGAAACTGCATGATTAATAACTGCAAAACATGTCCTGGTTTAAATGAATTACGGGATTGGCTTCTTACCATTTTTGAAAACAATGATTATGACATGGATGATGAGGTTTCCTTTAAGCAGTGGCTTCATACAGACTATACCCAACTGGTTACAATGACAAAAAGTGTTTCGAATGTAGTAGAAGACATGTGAAAGTGCAAAAAAGTTGAAAGTACACCATTTCATAGCAAAAGCCCAATCAAAATATTTGTTAGACTGTAAAGAAAACCTCAATGATTCTACAGCATTAGTGCTTGTTGACTTCTCTGGAAACTATACCGTAGTTTTATAATTCAGGATGCCGTACAAGGGCATCACTGGGACAATACCCAGGCTACCTTGCATCTGGTAGTCTGCTATCAAAAAGTTGATGGTGAACTAAAAGTTACAAATTTTTGTGTAATATAAGATTCACTTACACACAACACAACTGCAGTTCATTCTTTTTTATGTGAAGCCTTGAAATTACTTAAAAGTCAGAATCCTAAACTAAAACATATTTGTTACTTTAGCGATGGCGCAGCAAGTCAATATAAAAACTATAAAAACATCATTAATTCAGTGTTACATGAAAAAGATTTCCAACTAACATGTGAATGGAACTTTTTTGCCACCTCTCACGGAAAGAGCCCCTGTGATGGTGTTGGTGGCACCGTCAAAAGGTTAGTTGCCTGGGCAAGTCTACAAGCAACAAGTAAAGGTCACATCACCAATCCAAAAGAGATGTTCGATTGGTGCAAATCTAATATTAATGGTATACAATTTCTGTACATTGATTCAGCTAAAATTGAGGAAAATGCTAATTTATTTGAGTTAGAAAAAAGGTATTCCTTAATTAAGACAATCCCAGGAACCCGTTCATATCACTGCTTTAGACCTTCATCAACAGGCATTAAACTGTACAAAATTTCTAGTGATGAAAATTTCTTTAACGTACAACTTTCCTTCCTCAATGCTACACAAGAAAATGTGGCTTACCAATATAAACCTGGTATATATGTGGCCTGTTTCTATGAAGGTGACTGGTTTGTTGGAAACATAGTTGAAGTGTGTGATACTGAGAAGGATCTAATTAGTAAATTTCATGAAAAAGAATCCTTTTAAATGGCCTGAACAAGAGGACGTTTGCTGGATTCCATTCCAACATGTTTTGTGTTCAATTGAACCACCTACAGTTGCTGGGAAAATGGGGAGACAGTACAAGTTATCAAATGATTGTTTATCTAAAATTGAGAAGTATTTAAAAAAAAGCCTAAGTAACTACAGACCTGTATCAAGCTGAATAATAAATTGCCAATTTATGGCTGTGAGGCCATGGAGTGTTGAAGACAATCAGACTTAAAGCCTGAGTACAATAATAAATTCCTGAGTCAGTGTCTAAACATAAGAGTTATTAGCTATATATAATTTACATACGAATTTACATAAAACCACACATATTAAAAAAAGAATATGAACTTATAGCCAATAATTCACATGCTTAAAAACTCAGGAATTCATTATTGTATATAGCTAAGTACTGTACACTTGTATTAAGGGAAGTAATACAACAAAGCTACTTAAATTTAAGGTTTTGTACTGAAAATGGTGGTTACTGCTAGTTTATCTGTACTAACTGCATAATTTAAATTACTAGGAAGTGCTTAAAGAGCAGTAGAACACGGTTCTACATGATTTACTTAGGTAGATCCAAGTATTGAGGCTACAAGCTGGTCCATCTGTTGTGTTAACTGCAAATGTAGTAATAATCTAGGTATATATTATGTCTTTTTTATGAGTAAAACTTATTTAGATAATTTAACATTTGTGAATTAACTTACCAAGTAATAAAATGGAAGTAAAATTACAATTCAATATTGTAAAAAGAAATTTAAACATTTCAAAATTTTGAAAAAATTCAGAATTTTTCACAAAAAGTACTTTTCTTTGAATAGCCAAAACTATATGGAGGAGTTGAGTTGAGATCTATTCCTTAATATATGTTTTTGTACACATATGCATCTTTCTTTACTAGAAGTATCAACTCCCTGACTAATTTTGGACACCTTTATATTAAGCCCCAAAGTTGATGTTAATTTTGCAAATTTTGTGAAAATATCAACTTTTGGAAATTTTTAAAAATAAAAATAAATCCTTTTTTGGTTATTTTTTTATTTCACTCAAATTTACAACCCATAGAGACTATTAGGAGTATTAAAACAGCTGTGAACTAAAACTTTTGAAAATGGTAGTCGTAAAAGTGGGAGGAATTGATGCAAGCTTCAAAATGGAGCCATATTTAAGCCCTTGTAACTTATAAACTATTTGTTCCACAGCCTTTTTGCTTGCAAAATTGAAAAGCCCACCAGAAGTTGTATTGGCATGACAAATTTGAAGCTTCTACTCCTATTAGAAGACACTTTTCAAGGCCTCTCAAAATAAAGGCATTGGCCGATCAAGCCCAACATGGGCATTTTTTGTCGAAGGTGGGGGCCATTTAAGCGACCATAAAATTAAAAGTTTTTGACTGAGGAAGCTAAAATTTTAGATTTAAGCTATTGAATGGTATATGAATCAACCCTGAAAATTTGAAGAAAATCAGAGATGGTCACCCGACCACCCCTGTACCAATTGAGCTGGAATGACCCTACTGTACTATACATTTTCAGATGAGTGCTGATTGGCTTAAATGATGTAAACAACAAAGATGGCAGTGGACTTTATCGTTGGTTCTTTTTCACTAATGTTTGATTGATTTTTTTTTCTTGAATGGTACTATTCGGGGCTCCAATAAACCTTAGCCCCCCAGCCCATGGCCTAAACCATTAGAGGTACAGTAAAACTAAACACCTTACAAAAGAGAATTTAATCATGCATTTAATGAGAAACAATTAAAACTTGGTGTTCCTGCCATTGGCTTCCAAGACAGCCTCAATTCGCTTTGGGTAGCTTGCCAAAAGTGATGTGAATAGATCTTGATCGTTACGCAAATTTGCTAAACCAGTTTCAATGTGTTGCGTCATTGTATTCTTCGAAAATCGATTTGCTGCAGGTTCTTGAAACACGAGACATTCAACCTTGTCATTTATAACTGATCCAATGTGTTCACAGACATTCTGGTCAGGAGAATTTCCTGGCCATTCTTCATTTCCAAAAAAATTGATCTCATGGTTCCGCAACAAGTGTTGAGTGGCTAATGCCTTAAAGCAAGGGGCCTGATTGTGCAGAAGTGTGACCTGATTGACATCCATAATATTGTTTGGGTTTCTTAGAAAAGGAATGACATGCTGGGATAGAATAATATCATGAAAATACTGTCCATCCCAACTCTGACCATTTGGCAGCACCCACATGAGCTTCTTTGCAGTGAACAAAACAAACACACCAACACAGTCTGGACTTTTTAATAATTCGCGATAATGTTCATTGTCATCGATTTCATCTGGTGTTGTGGCCCACACTCGATCATTTTGGTAGTTAGGCCAATGTGTTACATAAACAAAAAATTCATCGGAGAGAGCTAAATGCATGAAATCATCCACATCCCAATCTTCAAGATAATGGGCAAACCACATTCTGTCATCGATGTTGAGTTTTTCTTGGCTTTGGAAGTTCATGCCAAGGTTTAAACCTTGCCTCTGATGGTACAGTCGAATGATCTTACCACTAACGATCTTTCCTCTCAACACTTCGATCTCTCTAGAAAGTTTAGCACAGCTGTTTTTCTGCTTACGCGTACCGCTTTCAATGATGTCCTTTGTTTCATGAGAGAGTGGCAAATTTGGGCACCCAGATTTGGTTGTATCCATTTCACATTCATCCAAAGTTTTATTCCAATTTCTTTTGACAAAGTCCTCACTTCGCAAATTTTTGGCAACCCATGAACGTGTTATAAAGGTGGCTCCGGCATGACGAGCTTCCCGAAATGTTATTGCTCATATGCGATCTATCACATGTTGCTTCTCCGAATCACCAATTAATTGAGAAGCCATTATATTATCACTTTATCAGCTAGAGTAATTTTAATACCTGCAATAAATAAAGAATTTTATATATTTTTATAATCACTAAAAACTATTTTGATATAAGTAAACATGTAAGCTGCAAATGCGGGGGGCTAAGGTTTTTTGGAACCTCTTATATATATAAAACTTGGTAAACCTTGGTTTTGCTTCCACCCAAATTGTTCATTCTGATGGTGGTGAAGCTTGTTGGCCCACCTTAGACCTGCTTAATGTGGAGTTCAAACCATGACCCACCACAGGTGATCAGAAATTACAAAGTCTTCATCCAGACTCAATCTTACAACCTCCTGATCAACAGACCAACATCTTAACTACTAGGTTACCCAGGGTACCAATTTTATTGTATGAAAGGATGAGCAGCTGGGTGAGCTACATGCCACCTGCCATTTCCAAGAATTTAATCTGGGACTGGTGGTGGTGGATTCATAGTCAGTGATGCTAACCACTTCACCACTGAAGCGCTATATATATATATATATATGAAAATTATTTCACGAAAGTAACACGTGAAAAATAATTATGATGAATAAAACCACGAAGGAAAGGAAACACAGAATGGTACTCAAGCACTTTCGTCTAATGACATCCTCAGGAACACTGAAGTACATAAAGAATTACAGCCTATATATAGGTTACAGAAAAAAAAATATATATATACGTATGTGCAATAAACGGAGAAACAAACTTAAAGGATTGTGGGAAGGGCACACAGATTTATAAGGAAAAACTATCGATTTTTAGCACAAGATTAAATGAATTGTTTCCAACCAATGTTATAGATAAAAAAAATATATACAAATTTATACTGGAAATCTGCCCGGGTTTTAGCACACTACTCTTTTTGTATATAAAAATTGAAAATTATCGATTTTTAGCATAAGATTAAATGAATTGTTTCCAACCAATGTTATAGATAATAATAAAAAAAAATATATACAAATTTATACTGGAAATCTGCCCGGGTTTTAGCACTCTACCCTTTTTTTGTATATAAAAATTGAAAAATAAAAGTTATTAGGGTGGCATACAAGTTTACCAAAGATTTAGCGTTCTACCTTTCTTATCTAAATCTGTTCTGAAGGAATTCAAAACAACAGGATCGAGTTGAAAAAGACCTTTGCTTATGTTGAAGTTATTTGTAAGTTGGATAATGGCAGACTCAAGAATATTTCTATTAACAATGTTGCTAGAGTAAAATAAAACTGAAGCATTATTCCAATCAATACAGTGGGATAACTCTGACAAATGGATAAAAAGGGCACTGGACAACTGTCCTGTTCTAACGGAATATTGATGCTGTTTTATACGTGTGTGCAAATCCTTTCCCGTCTGACCTATGTAAAAGGAATCACATTGTTTTACAACCAATTTTATAGATAATGCCTGAATTATTGGTAGGGCTATTTTTTACTATGATATTTTTCACAATATTGTTATGAAAATACTACAGTAATATCCAAAAGTTTAAGTACATTAGCAATGCCTAAAAAGCCTGGGAAAAATGGAAGTACTAAAATATTTTTTGACAAAGTCTGAGTGTTATTATTCACATGATAGAAAGTTCATTTTGCCTTGTTGAGACAAGATTCCATAAACACAGATGGATAACACAGATCACTTCCAATACCGTTGATTTTTTCTAATTCGGCATCGATGTATTCTGGACTGGCAATCCTAAGGGCGGGGAGAAAAATTGAAGAAAAAAATGGCCGCCTTAGTGGGGGTGTCATGTCCTGAGTAAAAGTGTATGCAGGACAAATTTTGTTTTTTCCGATAGATACTAAACTTAAAACCTGGGCTTTCCCTATGTACACGCACATCCAAAAATGGGATTGAATTGTCTTGTTCCACTTCTAAAGTAAACTTAATGGAGGGGACTTGATCATTTAACTGAAGGAGAAAGTTATCCAGGTCACGATTCATGGGCCAGATACACAAAATATCGTCGACGTACCGCAACCAAGGGATGCCAACCCCCAGGATTCTCGGAATGTAAGTAATTTCGAAAAACTCCATATAAATATTGGAGAGGAGGGGTGACAAGGGGTTGCCCATGGCCATCCCAAAAACTTGTTGATAATACTCGTTATTGAAAGTGAATTTACAGTCTTTGATGCAAAGCTTAATAAGTTCCAAAACAATGTAGGATTCGACGTGATGCCCATCAGTATCCCTGCACAGCTCAAATCGTTCCGCAGCATTTCTAAACACATTCTGGAGCATTTGCCGGGTTATGTTATCTGCAGCAGTTCGTATATGTGTACGTAAGTTTTCAAGACTCGTAATCTTTGTCTGATAGACATGCGATTTGATAAAGCCCCATGCAAAGAAATCTAAAGGGGTTAAATCTGGTGATCTTGCTGGCCAAGGTCTGTTGCTTCCACGTCCAATCCAGCGATTTGGAAAATGTCCATTTAGATAATCCTGAACAATTTTGGCATAGTGACAAGGAGCACCATCATGTTGATAGACGACGGGGATAGGATTGTTAGCACCATCATCTATCAACATGATGGTGCTCCTTGTCACTATGCCAAAATTGTTCAGGATTATCTAAATGGACGTTTTCCAAATCGCTGGATCGGACGCGGAAGCAACAGACCTTGGCCAGCGAGATCACCAGATTTAACCCCTTTAGATTTCTTTGCATGGGGCTTTATCAAATCGCACGTTTATCAGACGAAGATTAAGAGTCTTGAAAACTTACGTACATGTATACGAACTGCTGCAGATAACATAACCCCGCAAATGCTCCAGAATGTGTTTAGAAATGCTGCGGAACGATTTGAGCTGTGCAGGGATACTGATGGGCATCACGTCGAATCCTACTCTTAATTATTTAATAAATGTTACCACTTTATCATTTTATGATTGAATTCCATATAATTTCCAAGTGCTTCACAAAAATAGATCCTGACTTTATGTACACCCTGTGTATATATATATATATATTGGTATTGTAATAGGGTCAGTGACCCATTTTTATATTTTGGAAATATTTCTATCAACTTTAAAATTCTGATTTGGGAAGACTTACCTTTTGGCTTTCATTTTAACATTGGTCATAAGAGTGGTTGAATTTTCATCTTTTGGAAGAGTAAGTTGTAGATAGGCTAAGAATATGTGGGAAAAGAAATTCAAGGAAAGTGAGACACAATCCAGTAGAAAAGAATTTTTTTTGAAAGTATGAATTTGAAATAATTCAGACCACACCAGCTCTGCCCTATTTAATTAAATCACATTTGAATATACTTTTAGAGGTTTTGATATTGTAGACCAGTGATGTAGGACTCAAGACTAGTCTCAAGACCATTTCTTCTGGTCTTGGTCTCAGACATCTGAAGTCTTGGATATTTGCTTGAGATCTTTGAAGACCACAAATTTATTTACTGTAATATCATAAAAATGTAACTATGTTATAGACTAAGAACATAACAAGTAATTGAGCTTGCTGGTGGTGTATGGCATTTGTTTATGACATGTAAACTTAACTTAATTTGGCAAACCTGAGAGCCAGGACTTCCACATTTAAGGAAATTTGTCTTTCTAAATGAAGTGCACAAGGAAATTTTCAGGATATTTCCATAAATTTCAAGGAAAACTAAAATTTTCTTTTACTGACCAGTCTGGATGACAAAATAATAATAAATGATGATTTTCAAGAAAAAAATTACTCTCTGTGAAGGCATCGCAAATTTTCAAGGGATATTTCAATAGACTATTGGAGAGATTCAACAAGTTTTCTCAGTCTCAGTCTCAGTCTTGAGACCTTTTTTCTGGTCTGTCTCAGTCTCAGCCATGGTGGTCTCAACTACATCACTGATGTAGACTTGTATTAAAAATTAATCATAATAAACTACTATTAATATTCAACAGCAAGTTAATATGATCCTGATATATAGCAAAAGAAGGTTTGTGCATTGTTAGATCACATTCAAGTTTAAATAAAATTAGTTAATTGGTTTATATCCCACCACATATTTTCCTAACTCTTGACACAACCCTGGGGTCTGTAGACCCCACTTTGGAAATTGCTGCTCTAGACCTTATTTCTTGTTTCTTTAAGAATACTAAGTTTTGTTTGCTTGAAATTAGCCATGCATTAGCTTAGAATTATTTAAGGTAGGATGGGAAAACATATTGTTGGCCTATATCTTTTCACTCAGTGTAACCATCATGATAGCTTATTGGATACATTGCTGGGTTCTAAATCTGCTAGTTTTTGTACAGGGTTGGACACTGACTAGAATAGCTGATTATGCTTTATCCAAGTCTTCTCTCAGTATTCATGTTCAAATTCCACAGTAAATTGTGGGATCCCTTTGGCACAGGCCTATACAGTACCCCAAGTAGCCTACAGCTACAGTAGAGTTTAAATTCCAGATATGTAACTAAGACCTTATTGTATGCTAAAGTATATATTAGTTAGATAACCTTGAATGATAAAAGAATAAAGAAACTCCAAAATGCATTTTTAATGAGTCATTAATTACAGGATCCTTTTAATTTAAGAAGAGAGTCTCCCATTCCACGGTCAAAACAGTCAAGTCCCAGCAATATCACCCTTTCTAAAGGAAATGAAATGAAACGAGAACTTTCTCATAAGGTAAGACTGACACTATATTAGTGATGAGCATTGACTTAATAGTGCATATTATTTAGACTTATAGACTATGGTACCATACTTAAAGATAAAAGCACTTGGGTTCAGTAAACTGTGTATTAGCCCAGGGCCTGTGACCCAGTTTAGAAGAGTTATGCTATTTAATTCTTTCACTCTTGAATTGTACAGTGTCATAGGTCTTTGTTAATTAACTTTGTGTTTTGAATGTCTTGCGATATTATTTGAGTGCAATATGGTGAGGTTTATCATGCTTTTCCTGTACTGTATCCCTTTAGCTTAGAACTTTGCACTTCACCTTCATTCATGGGAGCTGAGTTGTATACTGAAAGATGTATGTGACAGAAAAACTGTTCAGGGAATGAGTAGAGGTTTGTCAGATGATGTGATTACATTGTTTAAAGTTAATTTGGTGTTTGATATAAAAGGAAGGACAGACAGAGAATAAAAGTTGGAGGGTTGAGTTTGTATGAAGTAAGTGGGAACAAAGTATAAAAGAATAAAACCAGTCCTAAGCAAGATTGGTGAACAGTTGGATGTTCAGAAGAGGCCAATATAAGGAATGCTCAGTGAAGAGACACTAATTTATGTAACTATGTACAAATGGTGTGAAAAAGAAAGGCACCTGCATAGTGGAACAATGAGGTGAAGATTGCAGTGAAAGAGAAGAGTCTGGGAAAGAATGTATGCACATGCACCCTAGTAGTGAGGAAATAAGGTGTTATAAGTTATACAAAGAATGCAAGAAAGATATTGAGTTGTCAAAAGAAGCAAAAAGAGAGAAATGAAGACAAATGCACAGTATGAAGGGAATAGAAAGTTATCCTAGAAAAAAGTGAGGAAGTGCAAAAGTCAATGTAGTGGAATGATGTAATCTGAAAGAAAGAATGGCAATGCATTAAGTGAAAGATGAGCAAGTATATGAGGGATTTAGAACATTTTGTTGAACCAGCTGGTGAGGGAGAGATCTTGAATAGGAAGGAAGCAGATGTGAATATAATTGGTTTTGGTGACATATTGTATGTAGAAGTGTGGATGCTAAGGAGTGAAAGACATCAAATTAGAGGAAATTGAATGAACAGTATGCAAGCTGAAAAATAGAAAGTTGTTCAGAATTCATTGAATGTCTATTAAAATTATTAAATCTTGAGGTAGAATGGTATCTGAATGGTTTTGCAAAGTGTTAAAAAGCATGGAAAAATGGGTGTATACCTGGTGATTGGACAAAAGTTTAAGTAGAGTGGAAAGAAGTATATGGAAGAGTGAAAAAGGAAAAGGCAGTGAGGTGGGAAACTAGGAGCTAGTGGGACTCAAACACATGTCATGTGGTTTCAAAATCATGGATGGTGTGAAAACCACGAGATGTGGGTTCAAGTCCCACCAGTCTCTAGTTTCCCATTTTATTATTTTTTCCCTTTCCATCTTATTTAAGTGTGATCCATCTTATTTAAGTGTGATGCAATGTCAAAATCTTCAGTGATAACAAAGGTTGATGAATTGATGAATGGCGTAAATCAGAAGGCAAGCAAAGAATAAGATAGGGAGAATAATAATCATGTGGTAGGAACTAATAACAGGTTTAAAATACTTGATAATTTAGATGAGGAAATAAATTGTAAAATTACCATTACCATGGTTGGGGGGACTATCATTTTTCTTAGTAAATAACGAATTTCTTAATGACAACAAATTTTGCAATATGGGAAGGAAAACCCATGGGAGCGTATCTTCTGGCAGGTAATATTCCCAATGTCATTGAGGTTGATGACCAAAACAAACTGACCTTGTGTGAGAACCCAGCTTCCAGCCTGCTCTGAGTCCTCACATTCAGGTATTTTGGCATGCATTTGTAGCATTTATACCAACGAAACCCATTCATATCTTTGGGGAATGGTGTTATTAGGTTAATTTGTATGATTGAAAATTTGTATAGCAATCATTCATAAAGTGAAGACTGACTGTATATAAAGCTGAGAAATTGGATAATGTTTGTTTGTTTGTGTATGTGCTCATTCTGGGAAAAATTATTTAAAAAAAAAAAGCCCCTATTGATTATTGTTTAAACGTGGTGTTTTTACCATGGGCTTCTGCTATTAGAACATTAATTGTGGGAGATTTCAGCCTGCTTCCTATTGACTGGATCTTTTTAGAAGGAAATAATAAGGGAGGGAACTTCTTCATTACGTGATGTAATGATAGCTTTCTAATGCTTTCTAATCCCGCAAATGAGGCAGGATGTTGCAGAGGCGTTGACTGCAGGTCAATCCTGAACTGTCATTTGAACTCTCATAAAGTAACACAGTAATGTAGTTTGTAGATAAACCAAGTTAGGGATCAAGCAATCTTAGATTTAGTTTTGTCTAAATATTATAAAGTTATTAGAGAACTTTCAGTAGGACTGAAATGAGGGTGCAATGCCAGCGAGTGTTTTGTGAAAACTGCTTTGCTCGTGGATACTCTGTTAGTGGAGTCATAGCAGCTGCTGCTGGTTGCTGAGAAGGGAAATTGAGCTGCCAGTGAGGACCACACAGAGGGCCCTCAATTGAATAAAAAAAAATCCTTTAATTTCAGCACCACATGCACTGCCAAGAATGAGAGAAATCAGGGTGAGCAAGTTTGCAATTTTGTGTGGTTGGGATTGTCAGTTAATTTGCTCCTAATAATTTAAAATTGGGTTCTCACCTTCATGATCTCTGGGCCATAGCCAGTCAACCTCTTTTAAAGATTTACTACCCTGCTTATGGTGGGAGGGTTTGAGAGAAGTACAGTATCCTTTGCCCAATTTATTCAGAAAAACATCAAAATGACCCTTAAATGTTAATTACATCAGCAAGCAAGCCTTTACAGGTAACAAAAGAAAACTTAGTTTTATTAATTATACACCAATGTTCATCTACAGGGTGTCCCATAAGTCCGGCATCATAAGAAAAATAATAAAAAAAGGCAAAACAAAAGCTTTTATTTACAGAACGTGCTCAATATGTCCACCATTGTTTTCAATACACAAATTCAGACGTGATACCCAGTCAGCAAGCACACGGTGAATGATGTCAGGAGTAATGGTGTTACATGCCCCAATAATGCGCTGCCGTAAATGTTCAACACTCATAATTTTCTCTACGTGTACCAGCGCTTTCAAGTGGCCCCAGAGATAAAAATCTAGTGGCGTGAGATCCGGGCTTCTAGCTGGCCATTCCACAGGCCCTCGACGTCCTATCCAATGACCAGGGAATTGTTGGTACAGGTATTCCCTTACTTGGGTGCTGTAATGTGCAGGAGCGCTGTCTTGCTGGAACCATGTTGGGAAATTTCCTTCTTCGTTCAAGACACTGGGAAATGCTTCTTCCTTGAGCATACGTAGGTAGGTGCCTCCAGTGACATGTTCATCAAAAAAGAGGGGGCCTATGATGCGATCCTTTCAAATGCCACACCATACCATCACCTGAGATGCACCTTGTTCCTTTGAAGAGGTATACCAGTGAGGGTTTTGAGACCAGTAGCGGGTGTTCTGTCGATTTACCTCACCATATCCATAAAAAACAGCCTTGTTACTGAACAGAATGGTGGATGGGAAATTGGCATCCTGAGCATAGACATTATGGCCTGTAGAAAGAGAAACATACGAATTATGGTTTGTAAAAATAGAAAAATATGAATTTCTCCTATGATGCCAGACTTATGGGACACCCTGTAGAACCAACTAAGTACTTGGACAAAAAAATGTTACTACAAACCAAAGAAACAATATTAGTCTCATACCACACACAAAAATGTCAACATTTCAAAACCACAAAATTATTGGCCATTATCAGCCCATTACAGACAAAGGAAATAAGATTTATAAAATAAAAAGGACTTACTAAACTAATGCAAAGCAAAGAACATTAGTTACAGGGGCAATGTCAATGAGTGGTTACCCAAATTATGTAAACCAAGATGTCATTTTATACTCCAAATGCGATATCCTTCATATCACAATCATTAAAAGTATCCTTGGCACAATCAATGTGAAATCAATGTTTATAACAAAAATGTGTGTTAATTCTGGCTTCAGTGTTTGCACAGGTGTTGGGGGAGGAAAAGCTTTATTCAAATTCACTTCAGTAAGCAAGTGTCCCTGCCAACAACAAATCCCTGATAAAGAAAAAAGCCAACAAACATTTAGGGATTATCCCTAACACTGGCATTGGTGTACCCACGGAAATCTATGAGTGCAACGATGCCAGAAAGGGGAGAGAAATTAACAGTACTGTAATAATAATTTAAGGTTCTAAAATTTTGGATACATGTTTGCATTAATATGTTGCTCATAAGGCAGTTAAAAATGCAATTTAGTTCACAGCCTAATGCTCAAAATTCATTGTGCTACACAAGTACACATTGATAACAAGTTAGGTTTTTCAACAAGGTCTTTATAAAGGAACAAAGGCATTTAAGAATGATGATATTTACACGATAATTTTAAGTGATCCAAATAGTTAGATGTGGTCTTTATAATGGTTAAGCAATACAAAATACCAACAGTAACAAAGACTTTGGATCACCTATCACACTGTCAAGAAGCGAGATGCTTTTTTTTTTCAAGTAATGGGCATATAATTGCCTCAGAATTCTGATTATTCTCTATACTGAGAGAATTTCAAATCTGTAGCAATCAATTAAAAAAAGAAAAGCATTTTTAGTGATTCTGAATGCCCCTGGCCCTATGGGATTACTGAAACCTCCCAGGCCCTACTGAGGGGTTTGGGAGCTCTCAAATATCCTTCCTAACTATGCAAACTCGTAAAAACTTGTGGTTTTAATCACACCATCTCAGGACAGTCATTTAGTCCTGAGAGACTAATAGGGAATAGTGACTATTCTGTCAATACATTTTAAGATAGAATTAAGTAGCTGGTCAACAATAATCATTTAGTTCCTTGCTTCTCAAAGGGGGTGACTATAGTAAATTTAGGGAGTTATAAGGGTCAGTGAAGTGCAATTATGAATTTGCCAATAAAAATGTTGACATGTTCTAGATTCAAAGAAATTTTAGAGGATGTACATTGTACAATGTAGGTGTATTCCTTTCAAGACTGTTAAGAATAGCAATATTAGGAAAACTTTGTGGTGGAATGAGGAAATAGCTAAAATGATTAAAAATAATTAAAGGGCATTCATGGAGTTTAAAAGTGGTAATAGTATATTTAGATAATTACAGGCACTTAAGAAATAAGATAACTAGTTTGATTAGGAAGAGCAAAAGGCCATAGTGCAGGGTGTCAAGTTCCTATTGTTTTCCTACTTTTTCCTATTTAAAAAATTCCTATTTACTCGTATTTTTCAAAAAATGTCCCAACCTTTTCCTATTTTATCAGCTACAGAATTTGGAAAAGATGAAAAAACTGCACCAAAAAGTTCCACGTACAGAAGAGTTCATGCCTTGTTAACTAATGAACAAAAGAACGTGACGAAAGTGTAGCTTGAGTTCTTGTGCCCCCGTTTTTGATGAGCTGACTAATTTCCAGAAGAGCAGCCCAACTATTCACTTACTCTATGACAGTGTGTGTGAAACTCTCCTGAAGCTCCTGCACAGGTTCATGAAGCCAGAAGCAGTGAAAGGAATATATGGTATTAACCTCTCATCAGTTACTATTCAACATAAAATCTTCAACTTGCTGATAAGGACCTGGTCATCAGTGATGCCACAAAAATGGCTCTGTCTGCATCGAAACCTGAGCAAAAGAGGGTGCCTCTTCTCCGAATGAGGTCATTCTTTAAAAAGTACTCCTATTTTGCTCCTTTTTTTTTTTTTTTTTTTTTTTTTTTTTTTTTTTTTTTTTTCAGGTTTCCTGTTTTCCTATTTTCCTACTTTTTGAAAGGTACTGGGTACTTGACGCCCTGATAGTGAAATAAATCTAGCTAGAAATAGCAATAAGGATCCAAAGAATTTTTCAGTTTTTATAAACACACTAATAAAAAACAGGATAGTATTGTCCATTGGAACATGATGATAGATACAGCATTTGTAACCGACCCTGAGTTCGAAATCCAGTGATGGCAGGCAGCGCACAGTAAACCCAGCTGTTCAGCCATCCACACAATAAAAATAGGCTAGTAGATAAATGGGTAGCCTACTAGTGGTTAAATTCTGGGGTACTGATCGGGAGGTCAAGAGATCGAGTCTGGGCGAGGACTTTGTAATTTCTGACTGCCCGTGGTAGGGTGTGGTTCGGATTCCACGTTAAACTGTAGGTCTAAGGTGGAGTGACAAGCTTAACCTTCGTCAGAATGAGCAATTTGGGCGCGAGGAAAACCAAGGTTAACCAAGGTATTAATTTGTGGATTTATTTACTCTTGATCAAACTTTTAACTAAAGTTAATGATATGATTTCCAAAATTGAAGTTTTTAAGAAAATTGCTCTTGTTTGTATTTATTTTGCAAAGATAAGAAGTGAAGTAGAACATTGTTAATAGAAAAAACATTGTGACACTGCTGAAGCTAACATTTATTTCTTTTATCACAGTAAGCATCTACCTAGGAAACTACTGTTTTTTTTTTTTTTTTTTTTCCCCCGTTTTTTTTCCCCCGTTTTTTTTCCCCCGTTTTTTTCCTAATATTTTCCACCATTTGACATTTTCAGGGACGTGATGATGATCCATTGTCTCATGGACCGAAGCGTCCAAAATTAGATTCCCCTCACAATCCATTTAAATCTCATACACCCTCTCCTACACCTTCTATCAAATCAGAGAGTTCTTCGCGTAGTCGCAAATCAGATGAATCTGATTCTGATGCTGATATGAATGACCTGGCCATGGAAATTGGTATCAATTGCACAGTTTGCAAGTAAGTTTTAGTCCAATAAAAATGTGTATCTTGTTCTTCTAAAGGACTTGAACAATTTAACTAACATGTATGCCTTTTTCTTGTAATAGGTAGCTATGTAATATCTCTGCTAATAATGTGACTGGACCAGTCCAGACCACTGGTTTTCAGTCTCTGCAAAAATATATGGTGATTTTAGCCAGGCTACTTACTTGCTTTAATGCTGGAATATAACGCATTCCTGGCACACTTTGTGATTAAACTCTGTGAATTAAGCACATTTGGACTCTGAACCAGTTCAGATTGTACCAAGTTTCTCAGGTTGCATCACTACTTTTAATATTATTTTATTACAGGAGTTTCGAACAAACCTCCGGTAATCAGTTAGTCGAATGCCAAGAATGTCACTCTCTGTTTCATCAGGAGTGCCACAAACCATCTGTTTCTCATCAGGATATTACAGATCCACGACTAGTTTGGTATTGTGCCAAATGTTCTAGAAATATTAAGAAACAGGTAAAATATCATATTCTGCAGATAAATAACAGTACTTTGTTGTTTAAAAGAAAAGTGTACTGCCTAAAATTTATTTTTATTTTTATTTCACCATTACAAGCTAGATAGTTAAAAAAACTAATTGGAAGAATTGTAAAGTAAATCCAACAAGTTTTAGTTACTTGTTTATCATTGAGGATGGTAAAGTAGAGGGTTCATAGAGTTCCATAAATTTAATGTTAGTGTAAAAGGAGAAAAATGAAATTTGGTAATGTTATACCTCGATCTTTGGATCATCATTGTTTGGTCTTTCTACTTTTAAAGAACAAAATAAGATGAAAATTACAGTGAAGAGTTAAAGATGGCAATTTACCAAATGTTGCCAAGAATGTTGACTAATAGATCATACTTCGGATTGTGTTTAGTCAAGCATTGCAGGGTTTCCTCTTTCAGAGTGCACTTGCAGTGAGAGATGCTCACTGTCGAAATTTGTTTGTATATATGTATAGTGACTTTTCATATAACTAAATATAAAATATATTGTTACCATAACCCCCATGAGACAGGGAAAGTAAATAGATCTAGTATGCTTTATCGGGGTTTAAAAGTCAATCGAATTAAAGAAAGTACAGTTCACGAATATTGTGTTACTTTCATTTTAAGTGAAATGGCTGCAGTATTGCAGTCCGAATAAAAGCGGTATTACAGTAAAAATCCTGCAGTTAATCGGTTTTAAACGGTGCCGATATTGTGAATTAATTCATAGTGCACAGTGGTATTTCTCTTTAAAAAGTAAAAATCGCGGCATAGGTAAAAAAAAAAAAAATAAAAACTAAGTGAATTAATCTATACAGCATTTTTCCGAGTGTTTCTTTGTGAAGGAAATTAGCTGCCTATCGAAATTCCTACAAATACTCCCCATTATCCCCGGGGCCACAGTCGCGAGCACCAATCAGTGAGAAGTATACAGCGTGCCACATCATCCCCCATCCCCCGAAGTAACGGAGAATACTTTCCCTCACTCAGCTTCGGTCAACTCCCACCCAATACTTCCCATAATACCGTTTTTGAGTTAATTTTATGCACCAGCGGCTACCCTCTATCAGTAACATGGAAATAGTAAATAAATTCCTGCAACTCTGTGGTGTCTGCAACAAATGAGGCGACGGCGATGAGGTGCGATCTCTGCCAGTTGCTTTTTCATTTCAGATGCCTAGAATGGGAAGATGAATGGAAAAATCTTCCTCATAATGGGATAAAAGTTTTCTGCGAAAACTGCATGACCGAAATAAACTCTTATGGTATTTAAAGCAGAAAGAGACTACGAGAAGAATATAAAAGAGGAAAGTGTGAATAAAGAACAGAGGAAAACAAAAGAAACGAAGAAAGGCGAAGTAGAAATAAATCAAATAACGTCACACAAGGAGGCCGAAACCATACAGGCAAAAGAGAGTAAAAGACAACAGATAGTATAAAGGCAATGAAGGACATTAGCATAAATAGCACAAATAGGAAAAGACAAGAGTGCAATCAAGAAAACGGAGTGAAACCCCCAATAAGGAGCAAAAAACAAAGGCCCCGAGTAAATATGGGGAAGGAACTACATGCAGATACAGTACTATATAAAAGAGGACAATATATATATATTAGGGTGGTCCACTCTTATAGGGGTGGAATTTTTTTTTGTGATTTGTTTTTATTGCTGGGTTGTAACTTATGAGGATGGGTGAGAAAACACCTCTGGGAAAGTTTTATTTGAATCAGTTAATTTGTAGGGGTAGCACATGACACTTGAAGTTTTGGTATAATCTGAAAATCACAGCAAAGTTAATCTTGGTGACAGTACATGACTATTAGGGTAACTAACAATTCCGAAATGAATTGACTAACAATTCCCTCTGCACCTCATTTGATCTTTGTTTTCTCGCCCAGTTGCCAGGCTGACTTCAGTGGTTGAGGAAACTGCTTCCTGTAGTTAGCAACAACTTGCAGGAGATACTGCAGTTGTTCCTCATTCCTGGTGTGGCAGCCGTTGTATTCATTAATGAGAGCAACCCCCCTCTCTGCATGATCGTTCACGACAAAGAGGTTTGCCACTGATTTCTTCGCTATTTGGTAATCAGGATCACTGTCCCAATCCCGCACCTCCTTCCTCAGGTATCCCACACCTGACCCCAGAGACAACAGCAGTCTTTTTGAGTTTGCTGTTGCTAGTGACTCGATTGAAGCCCCCTCAGCAACACCTTTCCTTCTCTTCTGGCAATCAGGCTTTCCTTCAACTTCCTCCATCGCCTTCACCATTGCTGTTTTAGTCTCTTCAGACACCTCAGGATCGAAAATCGCGAGGCCCACCATCTCCTCCGAAAGATACCAAAGATGACCGCTGAGTTTTTTTAATGCCACTTCCGAAATTTTGGGGTCATGGTATTCCCGAAGACTCTGCAGAAGACTGAGGTCGCTGCGAGGCGCAGCAGCAGCTATTGGCGCTGTCATCCATGCCTGCAGGTAGATGGAAACAGCGAAGACACTGACATCCTTAAGACACTTTTGCTCTCGTGGAGTGAGGGCTGGGATTTGTCCCCTGAACAGCCACATCTTCAATGAATAGATCACCTTAGATAACCATCTGGCTTGGTGCATGGGGCCAGGTCGCTTGAAGGTGTAGTTGTCAATGCTCCCTCCCAAGAAAATGATGGACAGATCGAGGAATTCCTGATAGTCATCTCGAAAGGATTTTGAGGAGTGTTTTTCCTCAGCAAAGCGGAGAATCCAATCTCTAATGGGGGCCAAGAGTCGATGCACCTCTTCATCATCCCATCCGGTGCCGTATGTTCCTGTGTCGATGAAGGTCCATTTGCTCTGAAACCTGCTGAACAATGGAACATCAGGTCCACTCGTTGGGCCATAGCAAGCAGTGAAAAAACCACCGATCATCACTTCCATGATGTGATGATGGCAGGCAAAATGGAGGTCTTTCTTCAACTTCTGCTCCAACAACACACACGCTCCATTCAAACGACCAGCATTGGAGGCAGTGGTGTCGAAACACATCCCCACGACAGATTCTTCGAGGCCCCAATCAGTCAATAATTCAAAAACTGCGCTGGCTTGGTGTTCTCCTGATCCAGTTGGTATTTTGGGGACTCCAAGGAGCTGAGATTGACCCGAAAAGGAGGAAATGAGCACAGGCAGCCGATCCACATGCGCATGGTCTCTGGTGTTGAGGAGGTCTGGAATAAGTTTTCCATCACAGTGGATGATTGCAGGACCGGACTGAAAGGAAGCTTTTAGGCTACTGCAGATCATGATCCGATGTCGTTCTCTCTGCCGTTTGATGGAGGTCCGGGTGATGTTAAAATTCATTGGGCTGTGACCAAGGCTCAATGCAGTCTCTGCTATTATGTAGGTTGCCATCCTGTCCGTAGTGTGTCCGATCTAGGGCAGCAGCTAGATTTGATGTTATCACATTCTTGACTCTTTTCACCTGTTTTGGAGGTCGCTTTCCACCTTTTGCCCATTCATCTTCGGTGGAGGATGACTCGTCAGTGACTGAGGATTCTGTTGAGGACACCAATACTGCTGTACCCGACGTTGATGCACCTTCATTGACTGCCTGCAATACAATCGAAGAAAATGGACAATTAGTGTTAACGAACAACCTAATCATTGCAATCAAATGAAAGTAGGAATTTGAAGAACAATCTCACCTTTCTCTTTCGCATCTCCTCCTCCATCTTCCTGTGGGCAGCTTGTTTTTCTTTTTCTGCTGTTTTTCTGTCTACTCCCACCATGCATCCCCGTCTTCCAGGCTCTCGCTGGGCCAGCAAGAAGGCCTTGTCTTCTGGGTTTTTGATTAGAGACAAGGCATCAGCATGTGCCATATCAAATAGGTTCCGAAGTGTCTCCTTGAATCCCTCTTCGTTGTACACCTAAATATAAATAATAAATATATATAATATATATATGATAAATGTATTGACTATTGTACAGTATAATATGTCATACTCTCGAGAAACTATTTTATTTATTATTGATCATCCAACTCACCTGCTTCTGGCTCCTCCTCATTCGTCCTTTTTTTATTTTGATCCAATCTTGGTGAAGGTCCAAGATCTTTTGGATTCCTTTGTATTTTTCCCTTGTCGGGATTCGAGCTTTGTTCCAAAATATTTCAAGTTGACCCCACACTACTTGAGCACTTTCCTTCAACTCCTCCTTGAGATTAGTGTGGTGATGAAGGAAGCATGACAATACTTCTCCACGTGATGGTAATTTGCTTCCAAGAAGCTTGTCCTTCACTTTATCTCCTTCAAGGAGATAAAAGCAAGAGCTTCGAACTTGAGTCATCATATATCCAACCACTAAACACAACCAATGAACACTACACCAATAATCTGTCAAGGAAAAGATGTATTACTGGAACTGAACTAATATACAAGTAAATCTACTAGGTAGTGCAAAAGTGCAAAAATGAAGTACTGTGTGCTACCCCTAAAAAGTGATTGATTTGGGAAAAGATTGGCCAGAGGTGTTTTCTCATTCATCCTCACAAGTTACCGCCCGGCAATAACAAAAAATCAAAACTTCAATTTTATGGACCACCCTAATATATACTATATATGAACATCTCCCAATATGCAATTTCTTCTATAATAATGGTCATTGTAAATTTGGAGACAAATGCAAATTCTACCACCCGAACATCTGCAGGACTTACGCAAAATGCTACTATCACCATCTCCCGACGAACCCAAAGGACAAAGTTTAAAGGACAATAACAATAGGAACACAATAAGCGAACAAAATGCTAAATGTCATCCAACGCATGCAGTTGACACAACTGGAAACACCCAAACCAAACCGCTTCCGGTCAAGAAGCTACCAGAACAGGTAGGCGGGAACGGATCTCTCTCTGAGGATCATAAGGCAACGAAACAAGCGATACCGAAGGAAAACGAACTTGAAATGCACAAGGGGCAACGAAAAACAAAGAACATAAATATTGTCCTGGCTAATATTCAAGGAATAAGACCAAACCAATCATTAAACAAAGTTTCGTACCTGAAAGGATTTATGGACGAAACAAGGGCGGACATCGCATGCCTCACAGAAACTCGTCTTAAGGATTGCTAAGGAAATTGTGAAACCTGCGAACATTGTATTGATAAGAAAGAGATAAATATAAAGGGTTTCAACCTATAAGAGCGGATAGAACAACGAGACGTAAAGGTGGTTGTGCTATATATGTACATAAAGGTCATATGACAGAGACGGTAATAAGTAAATCAAACAACTTTGTGCAACTCCTAGCAGTGAAAATAGAAAAACTAAACGTAATACTGAGTCATCTATAGACCTCCAAACATTACAACCGAAAATGTTTCGGAGGCCATTGATGATATCAGAAACGTAATAAAGGCCATAATGCCATAAACCCTCCATCCCCCAATATAATGATCTGCGGAGACTTTAACTTCACATTTATAAAATACAAAAAGGTGGATAGGAATATATACATATATACACCAGGACAAGGGGTGCACAAGGGAAGACTAGGAGCAAGCGAAAATGTTGATGGCTCTCACAAATGAGTTTATGCTGACCAGGGCTGTGCGGGGTCTATCACTTTCGGGTCGGGTCCGGGTCTGGATCATTTTTCTAATTTACTGTCGGGTCCGGGTCGTTTTTCTAATTTACTTTCGGGGCCTGGGGTCGGACCCGAAAGTTCACTTTCAGGTCCTGTCGGGTCTTTCAGTTATGACCCGGGTCTGGGTCGGGTCCATTATTAAAAATGTAATAATTATAATCTGGTATAGGATAGGTAATAAGACTGCTATTAATTAATCCGATTTTGGAAATGTTTGAAAGTAGGTGTATTAATTGTATTAATATTTAATAGTAACTAGGTATAGTTATATATGCATTGCTAAGGGGCACAGTACGATGTATGATTGCTCTCTTCAGCCCCCTTATTCTAAATTTTAATTCATTTTGTGAAAAATTCTATATTTTTTTGAGTGAACTCAAATGGAAATTATCATCTTTTTGCATTAAAATTAAATACTTTGTTTATCTTAAAAAACAAAAATAAAACCGATAATATGAAATAATTAGTCATTTAGTGGTAGTATTGTCTTTATATTTTGAGGGCAACATATTCTGTGAACTCCTTCAAAACGGATATTGATATAGCAGCATAGCCTATACTTATTTCTCCTAGAATCTAGATTGAAAGTTGTGGCAAGACAGGAAGGAGATTTCTGAATTTTTAACCGATTTTTTTTATTTTGAATATACACAGTATATACCCCTTTGCTTTGTCCGGAGCGATAGGGCGCGTCCCTCTGTGGCGAATGTGGGAATACACCTTTCTTCGGTGTAAGGGCTTTCTCTGCCCTCGTGGACCATTGGACCCGTTTGGGGACCCGGCTGATCTCCTGCTGCTTTTTCTTTCTTTCTCCTTTCACCCATTCTTTCTGGCTTCTCTCTCTTTGGCGTTGTTTTCTGGACCTTGATTTTGACCCCATCCTTGGCCCTTGGGTATGGGAGGTGGTTGCCCTGCACCCTTGTCGCTTTTCAACCAAACCCAAGCCCTGTCCCTGCCACTTTTCACCGCGCGTTGGATGAGAGTGGCCGCCTTTCAGGCACAGGGACTGGGTACGGGTGTATCTCCCCTGCGTGACATCTATTGGCGGTGGGACCAAGTGTGCCCACGATTCGCCTTTACCTCGTTGGAGTTGGTGGTGGCTGGATGCGCGCGGGGGATGAAGTTCTCTTTTGTTCGCTATGGATACTTCTCCCCCTCGGCTTACGACTACTGCTTCTCATTCCCGGACTACTACTTCTCTCAACACTCGGGTGGTGGGCAACCAGGCCCTCGAGTCCTCTACCACTGGAAGACAGCAACCTGATGGGGTTGACCCCCCTGTGGAAGCGGAACGCTTGCACTCTCCTTTTCCGTTGCCGACCCCAGTCCGTCCCTCGACTATGCCCTTGGACCTACACTCTCTGGAGCAGGATTCTCGTCCCAGCCCACCTCAGCCACCTTCGGGCAAGTCAAGTTCCACTGAGGACTTGCCCCCACAACCCGGCTTCTTGCTCTCCCCATATGCCCCCCTCACCCGCCGTCAGCCCACCTCCCCACGGAGAGAGCCCCGCGGCGGACGGGGGAGCCGGCATTCACGGCCGTCTTATCGACCGTTGAATATCCCAGTCCACTTCGACTCTACAGCCTCCCTCTCCCTTCCAAGTATCTACAAATTCCTGGTGATTCTGCCTACATCTGGGTCCCTCCCGACCAACTCAGAACGGACGTTCCAGGCGATCCGAACCCACAGCAACTCCAGCCGCTACGACGTACGCCCACAGAGGGATGGCTCCCTCCTCGTAAAATCACGCTCAGCCGCAGAGACAAAAGCCCTACTCTCCGTCACTGAGGTCCTTGGATGCTCGGTGTCCGTTTCCCCACACCCTCGCCTGAACCAGAGTCAGGGCACTATTTACGCCACCCGCCTATTGTCGATCGCAGTGAACGAGCTCCTGGAGGACCTCGCACCCCAAGGAGTCACTAAGATTTATCGCTTCACATCCCGACAGGGAGGCACCCCCTCCCCCACCCCACGTCTGCTCCTTACTTTCAATACCTTAATCCTCCCCGACCGCATTGTATGGGGTATGGGAGACCGCGCGTCATGCGAGTTTTCTATCCGCGCATACCTCCCGGACCGACCCGTTGCTTTAAATGCAATAAGTTTGGACACGTTAGCTCCGTTTGTCGATAGCCGCATCAACTGTGTGTTCATTGTGGACAACTCGCTCACCCTGACAGGTGCCCCAATACACCCAAATGCTCCAATTGTGAAGGCGCACACCCCTCTTCATCCCGCGAATGCCTTTTCTTCAAGTTCGAGGAGGAGGTCCGAGGCCTACAAGTAACGGACTTCCTTAGCCCCCGTGAGGCACGAGACAGGGTGCGGAGTCGGGAGGTGAGGCCGGGGGTGTCTTATGCTGCTGCTCTCGGCTCTATCATCTCGGCACGCCGCCCTGGCCTGCCGCAGAACCCCCCCCCCCCCCCAGCCACTGCTCCCGGTCCCCCCCAAAGAAAATCCTCGCAGGACCCGACGGTCTCCTGTCCCCCCCACCATCCCTCCCCTTCCCGCACCTCACCTGCCACGAACCCCCCAGGAGTCTGGGACCAGGACACCCAGGTCCCATCCACCTCAAACCCTGCCTTCCCAGTACTCTCTGCACACGCCCGAACCTGCCGCCCGGAGCAAGCCATCGAGGCGGAGACCCCTGAGGGTGTCGCCAGACCCTCCGGCCTTCCAACGTGTCTCTCCCTCTTCCCCAAGAACTAAGAAGACGGCTCGGATCCTCACACCGCCCACTACGTCTACTATGTCCATCTCTCCCCACCGCAGAAGTCCCACCACTCTACCCCCACAGACTCTGACAATAGTAACTGAAATCCATGACCCGCCCCATACGACGAGACACAATCTGAACAATATCCTGTCCCCCGAGGATCCAGTGGATGCGGCCCTGGCGCAGCTGCACGATGTGACCGAGGGGAGCTCGGCCGCGCCCACGAGTCTCTTGGATTTGCCCTTGCCTCCTGGTGCCATCTTTTCCACCCCTCCACGAGACCACTCTGGTTCACCCCCTTCCACCCCCATAGTACCTGCCCCCTCCTTGTCAGCCACCCTGAGTACGCCCTCCCTCCCACCCGCCCGGTCCTTCTGGTACCCCATGTCGCCACCTAGGGTCAGCCGTGAGACCCCGGACAGGCGGGGTGGCGCCACTTTCGGGGTTAATGTGCCCCTTCCTGGCCCGATCACAGAAGCCCGTCAAAACACTTCTGACCCTCTCAGCCCACGACGTTCCTCTGTCTGCCGTGATCCACGCCTCCGGTCTCGCTCGGCCGACTCGACCCCGCAACCTCCGCGGGGTTCGACAGGCCGACCGATTCCTTCCCTGGTGAACGGTAGATAGCCAGCCATGCTCCCGACCCATCCTTCAATTTCGCGAACTCCAGATCTCCCTTCACACTCCTAGCGCCTATGTGCGCACCCACTCTGCCAGCTCTTTCGTAATTTATTCAGATTTCGAAAGCGCACTTCTCTCCCTAGAAAGATTTAACTCTCCTCACCCGCTCGTCTGTACCATCCAGCAAACCTTCCACTTTTTAACGACCCTCCAACACAAGACAGTCGCCTTCTGCTGGGTCCCGGCTCATGTCGGCATCCAGGGTAACGAGGAGGCGGACCGCACGGCAAAGACGGCCTGCTCACTGCCGGCCTCCTCCCGACCCCTCCCCTTCTCCGACTTTCCGCTGCCATATGGAGCGGTTCCGCTCCCACTTCCGCTCCATATGGCAGCGGGAATGGGACCAGGCCACACAAAATAAACCACATGATCAAGCCACAAATAGGATACTGGGCCTCCTCATTCCACCGGTCCCGCCATAAAGGAGTAATCCTAGCCCGTCTCCGCCTAGGCCACACCCGCATCACCCACGGACACCTTATGGCGAAATCGCCAGCCCCGCTTTGCCCTACCTGTCATACACCTCCTGGTGGAATGCCCAAAGTTGTCCGCTCTTCGTCGCAGGTGTTTCCCCCTCTCGGCCAAAAATCCCATACCCGACCGTCTACGATCCATACTCGCCGAAGGCCCCCACTTTTCAACGGAAGCGATTTTCTTCTTCCTTACTCACTCCCATTTGCTCCATCGCATCTAAAACCATACCCCTCCTACCCACTATCCAGCAACTGACCCTTACTCACTCCCCTAGTCTACCACCCCCAGCACAGTAACACCACTCACCCAATGCCTCGCCGAGATATGTACCGCTTTCTATAGGTACGAATCGGCGGTAAATTAGAGAAGAAAAAAAAAAGTACACTAATATATATATATATAATATATATATATATATATTATATATATTATATATATGAAAAATTATTTCACGAAAGTGACACGTGAAAAATATTTATGATGAATAAAACTACGAAGGGAAAAGAAACACAAAGGGGTGCTCAAGCGCTTTCGTCTAATGACATCCTCAGGAACACTGGAGTGAAAGGACAGATCAAGGCAATATATGGTTACAAAAATAAACATACATACATACATATTCATATATATATATATATATACATATACACACATACAGTTTTTTCTTTGCTTACTATATATATGTATGTATGTTTATTTTTGTAACCTATATATTGCCTTGATCTGTCCTTTCACTCCAGTGTTCCTGAGGATGTCATTAGACGAAAGCGCTTGAGCACCCCTTTGTGTTTCTTTTCCCTTCGTGGTTTTATTCATATATATATATATATATATATATATATATATATGCGCTTCTTAACTGAAATATTTTTATTAGGACTATTCTACACTATTTTATTTGAGAAGACTTTATTCCCCAACACCGTTCGATCGCGAAAACAATACTGCGTCTAATAATGATTGCGAAAGAGAATTTCTTTGCGGGTTCAGAATGAAGCTTAGAGCGGAGAACAATCTTTCAACGCTAACTTGTGTGCACATGGAGTAGACAATGCTACCAGGGCTGCCTGTTTTAATTCTCCTCCCATTTCCATCCACCATTTCATGGGATCTTGATATATCAGTTTCCCAGCTGAATATATATCTTTCGCGAGGCGAGGACATTTTTCAAACTGTATCACACCTGCATCAAACTTCGCACTCAGTGACACAGTTTGAATTCGTCCTTCCTGGAGTGATAATTCAATACATTGTTTCCAAATCTAAAGGTGCGCACATAAATTTTGTAAACTAAAAACCCGGCTGTGCGGGTCCTTCACTTTCGGGTCGGGTCTGGGTCAATTTTAAAATTCACTTTCAGGTCCGTGTCCGGGTCTTTTTTCTAATTCACTATCGGGTCCGGGTCTTATTTCACTTTCGGGTTAAACCCGGGTCCGGGTCCGACCTGCCAGCCCTGATGCTGACACAGGAGATAACAGAAAATACCAGAAAAAATAACTGCCTAGATTTGGTATTCACGAATAACACGAACTTGATTGCTGATATAAAAATAACCCCAACCATTAATTATCTCAGACCACAACTTGATCGAAATATCAACAAATATGACGACAACATTAAAAGACAATACACATATTGAGGAAAGAAGCAAATTTGGGGCCTTTAACTTAAACTACAAGACTATAAATTGGGAAGCAATCAGATCGCACATGGCCCAAATAGAGTGGAGAACAGTTTGAGAATAAAACAACTGAAGAAATGCTAGCAACCTTGGAAGAAAAGACACTGATAATTTTAGAAAAATATGCTCCGAAATCACAGCCAAAAGGAAAGAGGAGTTGGCAAGAGAGGCAAAAGAGAAGAATATTCCGCAAAAGAGAGAGAGTGGAGGCGAAGTTAGCCAACTGCGGAGATAATGCCAGGAAGTAATACAAGAAAAACTGGAGGGTATTGATAGGGAAATACAAACCCTGATAAAGGACCATACAGAGAGGGAAGAGGAAAAGGCGGTAGAAGCAATAAAGGAAAATCCAAAATACTGGGTGATCCAGATAAATGGGACCCATAAAAAAAAGCCAAATATTCTTAATATTTAATTCCTTTCATAAAAACTATATATCATTCGAAAGAGTAGAGTTACAAGTTTATTATGAAATATTTATTTTTTTAAAATGACTCCTTTCAAATGTGCTCCATTAGTTGCCAAGCATTCCAGTGTTCTCGCTTGTAAGTTCTGCATCACTTTTGCAAGAGTGTGCGGTGGTATGGCCTGTATCTCATTTGTGATGGCGGCCTTCAATTCTTGCAAGGTCGTTGGGTTATTTCTGTAGACCCTACTCTTTAAATATCCCCAGAGATAATAATCTAAGGGAGAAAAATCCGGAGACCTTGCAGGCCATTCAACGTCTCCAAATCTTGAGATTAACTCGCCTGGAAACGTTTGACGCAAAACTGCCATGCAGTTCCTCGTGGTATGGCAGGTAGCTCCGTCTTGTTGGAACCAGTGGTTTTCTAGACAAAGATCTCTTAATTTAGGAATAAGGAAATCGGTCAACATTTTTTCGTAGCGATCACCATTTACAGTGACCGTGTTTCCGGTGGAATCCTCGAAAAAGTACGGCCCTATGATCTGAGATGCAGTAAGACCACACCAAACAGTTACACGCTGACTATGCAACGGGACTTCGGTAATATTCAATGGATTTTCTGTTGCCCAGAAACGACAATTTTGTCTTGAAAGATCTTTGAGCTGAAACTACACTTCTTCCATGCTCATAATATCAGGGCTGTGGAGTCGGAGTCGGAAGCAATTTTGGTGGTGCTGGAGCCGGAGTCGGTAAAAATGTACCGACTCCGACTCCGACTCCGACTCCGACCTCAATATAAATTTTAATAAAATATGTTTTTGTGTGTGATATCACTGGCAGCTATGGTGGTTAAACCACTTAAATAATAAACACAATGTTTTCCATTTCAGACACTAATGCCATTAATTCATTTTTTCTTTTCAGATAATATTTTTTATTTTTAATGCTTATTTAATTTCGAGTTCTTTCTAAATTTCATAAGTTTTTAACTTTCAAGTCTAAAACCCCTTTCACAATGGCAAAGACACTTCCAACAAAGTCTGCAGTTTTTTAATATTTTACAATAACCACAGATGGGAAACATTTCGTGTGTCAGTGTATGATAGAAGATGATGATGATGAAAAATTATGTGAAGCAAAAATCAGTGGTTTTACTGGCTCTGATAAAAATGCACCAACCAGAGCATCATATTTGAAAAGACATTTGCAGTGTTTCCATCCCAAAATTTTAGAAGTTGTCATTGAGAAAGATAGTAATAAAAACCTTCCAACTACTTCAAAGTTAACAAAAGATCAGAAATCTACTGAACGACAAGCACCACTTACAAGATTCTTTACTACAGACAAAGTTACCGTAACAATGACCACAGATGATGATGCTTCACGTGGTGGTGATGAAATGCCTCTTGTGTAATTATCATCATAGCAGATTTAGAATTAATATACCTTCGGAGTCGGATAGACAAAAAATTGAGGAGTCGGAGTCGGAGTCGGTTTTTTATGTGCCGACTCCACAGCCCTGCATAATATTGCTCAGTTATGAAACGCAGCTGTTCCACAGTCCATGCAGTCATCTTGAGGGGTTAGTTTTAACTAACGCTTTTGTTTTGTTTTGTATCTTATCTTGTCTTGTATTGTCAAAACCTATACAATCCTGTACAAACTTGTAACTATCCTCTTTCGAATGATGCGTATGATTTTATAAAAGGACTTATACTTTAAGAGTTACAGGGGTTTCTTTTGGGTCCCATTTCTCTGGATCACCCTTTACTTCTATAGCTATGCGAAAAGGAAAACAAAACGCGCGCCGCTATTGGGCCCTTAAGGAAGAGAAATAATGAACTAACCGACCATCTAAAAGAAATATCTGAAACATTGAGAGCCCAGTATGAATCAGTTTTCAGTACCCCAAAAAGTGACAAAGCGATACCTGACATAGATTCATTCTTTGAAGAGAAATTGCTAGGAGAGTGTATAACAGACTTTGATTTTACCCCAGAAGTAGCGAGAGCTAAAGGACAAATGAAACTACATTCAGCTGCAGGTCTGGACAACTGGAATGCATTATTGATTAAAAACTAAAAAATGAAATAGCTACACCTTTATACTGGATATGGACAAGATCCCTAGACACTGGGAAAATACCGAGCATCTTGAAAAGAGCAAACATTGTCCCTATATATAAAGGAGGGGACAGATCTCAAACAAAGAACTATAGACCAGTGTCATTGACCTCCCACCTCACCAAAGTATTTGAAAGAATAGTTAGAGAGAGAATTTACAATTTCTTGGAGACACTGGAAAGATTCAACGAAAATCAGCACGGATTCCGAGCAGGTCGATCATGCCTATCACAACTAATAGAGCACTACAACAATATCCTAGATGCACTGGAAGGCAATGACAACTACGATGTCATATACACGGATTTTGCTAAAGCTTTCCACAAATGTGATCATGGTATAATAGCACATAAAGTGAAATATATGGGAATAACAGGCAAAGTGAGAAAATGGATCTACAACTTCCTCAGAGAACGTCTACAGCTCGTCAATATTCAAGGTATATCATCATCAGAATCAGAAATACGCAGCTCAGTACCACAAGGTACAGTACTGGCCCCACTCTTGTTCATTATCATGCTAACAGACAAAGACAGCAGAGTAAACAGCAACAGTATAGTAACATCCTTTGCAGACGATACAAAGATCAGCAGAAAAATCAGCGATGTAAATGAAGTGGAGTTGCAGAGGGACACGAACAAAATATACAAATAGTCAGAAGACAACAACATGACATTTAACACCGAGAAATTTCAGTTCTTGAGATATGGTAGAAATGAGGCACCTAAACAGGCTGCATATTATGCTCCAGATAGACAGGAAATTCAGAGAAGCACGGAAGCGATGATGCGAAATTCGAAACACAAAATCAGGTAGCTATAAATAAAGCAAAAAGAGTCGCGGGACAGGTACTAAGAACGTTCAAAAGAAGGGACAGGACAGGACAGTAATGATTCCCCTGTTAAAAACACTGATTATACCAAAACTTGAATACTGCTCAGTTTTGACGTCCCCATATAAAAAGGAAGAAACTAATAGACTAGAAGAAACTCAGAGATATTTCACAGCAACCCTTTGCTTTGTCCGGAGCGATAGGGCGCGTCCCTCTGTGGCGAATGTGGGAATACACCTTTCTTCGGTGTAAGGGCTTTCTCTGCCCTCGTGGACCATTGGGCCCGTTTGGGGACCCGGCTGATCTCCTGCTTCTTTTTCTTTCTTTCTCCTTTAACCCATTCTTTCTGGCTTCTCCCTGTTTTTTTTGGCGTTGTTCTTTGGACCTTGATTTAGACCCTTTCCTTGGCCCTCGGGTGTGGGAGATGGTTGCCCTGCACCCTTGTCGCTTTCCAACCAAACCCAAACCCTGTCCCTGCCACTTTTCACCGCGCGTTGGATGAGAGTGGCCGCCTTTCAGGCACAGGGACTGGGTGCGGGTGTATCTCCCCTGCGTGACATCTATCGGCGGTGGGACCAAGTGTGCCCACACTTCGCCTTTCCCTTGTTGGAGTCGGTGGTGGCTGGATGCGCGCGGGGGATGAAGTTCTTTTTTTTTTTTGCTATGGACACTTCTCCCCCTCGGCTTACGACTACTACTTCTCATTCCCGGACTATTCCTTCTCTCAACACTCGGGTGGTGGGCAACCAGGCCCTCGAGTCCTCTACCACTGGAAGACCGCGACCTAATGGGGTTGACCCCCCTGTGGAAGCGGAACGCTTGCACTCTCCTTTTCCGTTGCCGACCCCAGTCCGTCCCTCGACTACGCCCTTGGACCTACACTCTCTGGAGCAGTGGTCTCGCCCCAACCCACTTCAGCCACCTTCGGGCAAGTCAAGTTCCACCGAGGACTTGCCCCCACAACCCGGCTTCTTGCTCTCCCCATATGCCCCCCTCACCCGCCGTCAGCCCACCTCCCCACGGAGAGAGCCTCGCGGCGGACGGGGGAGCCGGCATTCACGGCCGTTCTATCGACCGTTGAATATCCCAGTCCATTTCGACTCTACCACCTCCCTCTCCCTCCCAAGTATCCACAAATTCCTGGTGATTCGGCCTACATCTGGGTCCCTCCCGAACAACTCTGAACGGACGTTCCAGGCGATCCGAACCCACAGCAACTCCAGCCGCTATGACGTACGACCACAAAGGGATGGCTCCCTCCTCGTAAAATCACGCTCAGCCGCAGAGACGAAAGCCCTACTCTCCGTCACTGAGGTCCTTGGATGCTCGGTGTCCGTTTCCCCACACCCTCGCCTGAACCAGAGTCAGGGCACTATTTACGCCACCCGCCTATTGTCGGTCGCAGTGAACGAGCTCCTGGAGGACCTCGCACCCCAAGGAGTCTCTAAGATCTATCGTTTCACATCCCGACAGGGAGGCACCCCCTCCCCCACCCCACGTCTGCTCCTTACTTTCAACACACTAATCCCCCCCGGCCGCATTGTATGGGGTATGGGAGACCGCGCCTCATGCGAGTTTTCTATCCGCCCATACGTCCCAGACCCGACCCGTTGCTTCAAATGCAATAAATTCGGACACGTTAGCTCCGCTTGTCGACAGCCGCATCAATTGTGTGTACACTGTGGACGACTCGCTCACCCTGACAGGTGCCCCAACACACCCAAATGCTCCAACTGTGAAGGCGCACACCCCTCTTCATCCCGAGAATGCCTTTTCTTCAGGTTCGAGAAGGAGGTCCGAGGCCTACAGGTGATGGACTTCCTTAGCCCCCGTGAGGCACGCGACAGGGTGCGGAGTCGGGAGGTGAGGCCGGGGGTGTCCTATGCCGCTGCTCTCGGCTCTATCATCTCGGCACGCCGCCCTGGCCTGCCGCCGAAACCCCCCCAAGCCACTGCTCCCTGTTCCCCTCAAAGAAAACCCTCGCAGGGCCCGACGGTTTCCTGTCCCCCCCACCATTCCTCTTCTTCCCACACCTCACCTGCCACGAATCCCCCAGGTGTCTGGGACCAGGACACCCAGGTCCCATGCACCTCAAACCCCGCCTTCCCAGTACCTCCTGCACACGCCCGAACCTGCCGCCCGGAGCAAGCCGTCGAGGCGGAGACGCCGGAGCGTGTCACCGGACCCTCCGGCCTTCCAACGTCTCTCTCCCTCTTCCCCTCGGACCAAGAAGACGGCTCGGATCCTCACTCCGCCCACCACGTCTACTATGTCCATCTCTCCCCATCGCAGAAGTCCCACCACTCTACCCCACAGACCCTGACAATAGTGGCTGAGATCCACGACCCGCCCCGGACGACGGGACCCAATCCGAACAATATCCTCTCCCCCGAGGATCCGGTGGATGCGGCCCTGGCGCAGCTGCACGGTGTGACCGAGGAAAGCTCGGCCGCGCCCATGCCCACGAGTCTTCTGGATCTGCCCTTGCCTCCTGGTGCCATTTCTCCACCCCTCCACGAGACTACTCTGATTCACTTCCTTCCACCCCCATCGTACCTACTCCCCCAACATCCCCGGCCCCCTCCTTGTCAGCTACCCCGTGTACGCCCTCCCTCCCACCCGCCCGGTCCTTTTGGTACCCCTTATCACCACCTCGAGTCCGCCATGAGACCCCGGACAGGCGGGGTAGCGCCACTTTTGGGGCTACCGTGCCCCCTCCTGGTCCGACCATAGAAGCCCGTCACAGTACATCCGACCCTCTCAGCCCACGATGTTCCTCTGCCTGCCGTGATCCACGCTTCCGGTCTCGCTCGGCCGACTCGATCCCGCCACCTCCGCGGGGTTCGACAGGCCGACCGATTCCTTCCCTGGTGAACGGTAGATAGCCAGCCATGCTCCCGACCAAGCCTTCAATTTCGCGAACTCCTGATCTCCCTTCATACTCCAACCTCCTAGCACCTACACCTTTACCCATCCCCCTTTATCAACTAATAGATCCCCCGAAAACCACAATAGTCCATTGGAACTGTCGAGGAATATTCGCAAATTATGAAGGCCTTACCTCCCTGCTTGCCACTTCTCGTCCGGTACAACCGTACCCCTCCTACCCACTATCCAGCGACTGACCCTTACTCACTCCCCTAGTCTACCACCCCCAACACAGTAACATCACCCACTCACCGCCTCGCCGAGATATGTACCGCTCCTTTTAGGTACGAATCGGCGGTAAATCAGAGAAAGAAAGAAAAAAAAAAAAAAAAAATTCACAGCAAAGATTGATGGTTGCAAAGAGCTCAACTACTGGAAAGACTATGTAAACTAAATCTGTACTCTCTAGGAAGAAGAGATAGGTACACCATAATCTACATACAGAAAATGATCGAAAAACTGATACCAAACCTCAAACTAAACCCAATTACCATTCAAACAACACTGGAAAATAGGAAAGGCAGGATGTGTAGTGTCCCCAAATTAAAGGCCTGACAAGAGACCTCTTCAATCCTGAAGGAAAATAGCTTGGTTGTCAGGGGGCCAAGACTTTTTGATCAGCTTCCAAAGGACCTCAGTAACGTTACAGGGGTCAAAGTTGAAGTCTTCAAGAGAAGATTAGATGTTTGGCTTAAGACGGTACCAGATGAGGCTGGTGTATCTGGATATGTACGGTGGGGAGCGCAAAAAAGCAACTCGCTCCTCCTCCAAGCCAGACCTAGAGGCGGGGCCACCAACTTCGTGTAAGAGAGACCATCGCACGGAGCCAACGAGGTATTGGTTGAGTAATGAAGTTTTGAACTTCTTTCATTATTAAGGACAGAATTAAGGGAAGTGATTGAAAACCAAAATAAGTGAAGTCCACATATTGCAGAGAAAGAAATAATGCATACTATAAAGATCCTTTAATACTATGGATAATTAATACCTAAAGTCCTGAACTAAACCAGATTTAACTTAAAAAAAGAAAAAATCAGAACTGCTAGAAGAAAAGCTAGAAAGAAGTTCCGGAAAATTAAATACCGTACATCATTTTTATTGATAATAATAATGATTGGGGTTGTTTAACTTCTTTCGCAACACCTAAGGTCATATGACGGAGGGGACCTACAGCTTTTACGTGGGAATCCGAACCACGGGTCGCTACATAATCTGGACGCGGAGGACGGTCTCCTATCCAACTACTACCCAGACCCAGTGTCGCTTAACTTCGCTGAACAACGGGAAGCGGTGTTATGACATTGGCTACGACGTAGCCCTCATTTTCATTGAAAAACTGATCAAAGCTGTAAAGTCTTTCAGCAGAAGACAAAGAGTAGAGTAGACACAACAGAATGAACTTGAACGAAGGAACAGAATTTAAATCGAAGTAAAATTTGTGGCAGTTAAAGATCAGTGAAAAAGAACTTCCTGATTTGACAAATCTCATTTTCTATTTCTGTGAAAAATATAGCTAGATATGTTAAAGGTGAAAAATTGGGAAAAGTCTGATTTCAGACAAAAGAAGAGCATATTGAAACTAAATAGTTGCATTGTCCTCCGATTCATCAAGAATTCGTGAATAGTTAACAGTAGTTTTGCCGTAATTTCGTAGATTATTGCGTTAAGTTAGGAGTTAACCATAACAAATAGACGTGTCCTACGCCAAACCCTTAGAGAGATTTTAATGATAAACTAGAACAAAATTGCACCATAAAATGGTTAGTAGTCACTCTCCATACATACCTGTATTATCCAAAACCATTCCCATACAGCAGTGTTGGCACCAATACACCTTCATAAACATTTTGTATCTACACTAAAGTACTTTCTTCCAACCATGCAGAGCTTTTATCGCTCCCGTAACTCCCTTGCCTTCTCTCACTCCACTCTCAATTTCCAATGTACTCCTACCACTTTCGTCAGTCAAACATTCCAAATATTTAAATTTGTTCACAACATCTACATTTTATTTATTCACCTGCTGGCTCACCTTCTCTCTCAACTTTACTTCTATTTACATTCACTTTCAGTATCCTTTTAAATCAACAAAACTTGTCGCTACTCTCCTTAATTCATTCTCTGAAGAACAACGTTACCAGTATTCACCAAATATGACGGCTGCCATTCATTTTCCAAATTCAGATTTACTCCTTTCTGTAGTATTTCCATTTCGCGTATTACCCTATCCTAATATACATTAATCTGCCCAGTCATTCAGATCACACTCAACTTACACAAGCTTACTACCCACATAAAAACTTCAGACTCCTCACTGACACCATACATTCTAAGTACTTTCCACAAGGCACGTCTATCCACGTTACACTTTCTCCAAATTCATAAATGCCATATACACCTTTTTTATTCTTACCGCTTAGTTTCTTAATCACTTGTCTCATGCAAACACTTGATGAACACATCCTCTTTCTTTCCCCAAAAATGCGTTGTTCATCCCCAACCAACAGATCGCTGAACCTTTTTATTCTGTTTTTCAATAGAGATATTATGAAACAGGTACAAAAATGTGTATTATTTTTTGGCTTTATAAACATGACTTAAGCCTAATGTTAGTTCTTGTTAGATAACCCTTTTTAAAGTAAGGTTCTTATTCGAACAGTGTAAGAACTTTTTTGTTTATATAAATTTCTAATTCATAAAAGTTTCAATCCAAAGATACTTTAATTTTTCCTCTAGAGTTCTCTGGTGACTTCAAGCACTACCCCATCCTTAGTAGGGATTCGTGCTGCATCGTCCGTCTCCTCCACTTCGAGCAAAAGTATCGGAACGCTTTCTTCCAACCCATCACGACCTTCCCCAACCAAGAGCATTGGCATGCAGAGGCCGTCTCCCTTCACCAATTTATCCTCAGTCAGCAGGTCAAATTTAGGTTAGTGTTTCACTTCAACACTTAACAGCAATCTTGAATGTCAAATTTTAACGTAGGCTATTGGACAGGTCGACAGGTCATTTTGATCGACTCTCTCTCAACCTAACTTAACCTGACGTACAAGGGAGGTGTCGATCATGTGTTTTGTCGGTAATATTACTAAACGTCCGGATATTGAGTTCAGTTAAGGTGAGAGTAAGGACTGCATTTGTTCACTTTTCCATATTTACACGCACACTTTTTTTTTCCTTCCAATTCCTTATTGATTTCACACTTGGAGGTCAGTCACTTAATCACTGACCACATTCTTTTGTCCTCTACAGGGTCTTCCTTTACTTATCAGACTTAACACAATCGCTACCTTATATATTTTATGTGATTCCGTTATCTTCGCTTATTGAATATCCATGATCGAGTAGCACACTTTACAGAGACGTCGTGATGGTTTGTCGTGTTAGGACCGAGACTCCCTGAATTAGACTGCTCTCACAATCCATTCAAATCATACACCCTCTCCCACACCTTTCGAATCAAGAGAGTTCATCTTGTAGTCGTAAATAGCTTCTATTACTGGTATTAAGTACTCATGCTTTTGAAAAGTTTTCAAAGCAAGACTTCATAGATTCTATAACCTTACCTCTTGTTATAGCTGGACTTGAAAACTGAAATATGGTTGTTGATCGAGATGTTAGGCTATTCGACTCTTAACGGTTCATGACAATTGACAGTATCTCTGCCTGAAGATATGACATGGTAGAAGTAGCATGTATAGGAAAATCAGAAATGGGACTGGTGTTGATGTGGAGTTATCTAGATAATTAGAAATGATAATTTCTTGAATATCAATTAAAATTAATGCAGATACTTAACTCTCTATGGACGACTGCCACAAAATAAGATGATGATTTCAAACAATCGCATTCGTAACTTAACCCTACCAAAAATTCAGTTCATAGAGAGGTGAAAATGGTTGTTAAAAAGTTTGGATTTGGTCATGCAGATAGTTTAAGGTTATAGGCAAAAGAAGAAAGCTTTTTTATTATATGTATAAATTGTATATTATTAAGTCTTTTTATTTTTATCACCAGGGTCAAGTAATAGCAGCAGTTCTAGCTCAAATAGTGGCAGTACAGTGAGTAGCAGTAGTGGTGGTGGTAGTGGCAGTGGTAGTAGTAGTAGCAGTAGTAGTAGTAGTAGTGGTGGTGGTGGTGGTAGTAGTACTAGGAGCAGTATCTCATCGAGTAGCACGAGAAGTAGCGCCTCAGGCCCTCCTGCGGCCAATTCGCTTCTGAACGCGGAGAGAAGAGTTCACCTAATGAAGAAAAAAGCAGCAGCCAAAAATGCTGAAAGAAGAAAACTCTGAATAGTGGTTTTTGGTTTTTCGTACCTATATTGAACTTAAGTCATTAGAGGTTGCTGATTTCTGTTAGTAGAGAACCTGTCATTGTATTTCATTATTACAATTCACAGACCTCAAAAAGAAACAGCTTTGTTATATGTGCAGAAAAATACATAGCACATGCAATTGTTTATGTAATACATTCTAAAAAATAATTTATCGTTTTAGTAATATATATACGTTTTAAACTTCTGAATTATGCAACTGAAAAATTCAATGTACCCTTATCTGAATTTGTCTTTGTGAAACATAGAAGCTTATCGGACAAAATCATTAGGATTCAGAGCACTTATTAGCAAGAATGATGAAAGAAATAACTGTTAAAAATAATGTGCGTACACGTTAATTTGCTATTCCAAAAAATGAATGTTAAAAGTAGCATGCAATTTCACAGACTTTGCTTTAATTTGTGTGTGTTTGTAGAATCAGTATTACATGAAATATGACTTTAAAATAACTTCAATAACAAGTAGGTGTTGGCTGTTGTTAGGTAAAACAAGAGAAGGAGGTAGAGAAACCAGAAATAATTCAAAAGTTTTATTTGACATAGCAAGTTTAACCGGATTACACTGAGCTGCGAAGCAAGCGTACGCTGTCTGTCAGGAAACACACTTGGAACGAAGTGTGCTTCACTCCAGAAATGAAGCAGACACAGAAGTTTCCGATGATTAAAGTCGTGCTTCGCTGTGAACGTAAACAAAAACATTAAAATAAACAACAACCTAATGAAAATACTTTGCTAGTAAACTTCATATAGTCTGAGTAATAGGAATGAATAACGGTGGTTTATTGTGAATATTTAAAGATTCTGTTCAAATTAAGACCAATTCGATTCCTTTTATAACTTCGGGGGGGTTTGTAATTATGACTTTTTACGAACAGAAACCAAAAGGATATTCCTGAACTTTACACTCTTTAACTAAGCATAGCAAAAGTTAAGCTATTCTGAAATAGGATTAATTGCTTTGGCACATAGAAGTTTTGAATTTTGAGATGTTAAGATGGATTGTAATATGTTTCTTGAAACATCATGAACATAAACACCTAATTATATAATATTAATGATCATAATAAGAGTATGTACTGCAGTATTTCACTTAAAGTTGCTGAAATATACTTCTCACTTCTGGAATATATTAGTTATGTATTCAGATATTGCATTCCATACCCTTTGAAAGAGTATTTTCTGCAGTTCTCATTATACAATTTTATTTGTGTATAAAACTGGTAGAAAGTCTTTTATTGTGATTTGACTTGTATGATGTTGCAGAATGATTCATTTGTGAAGGGGTGAGGTATAGTACCCGCTATTGATAACTTCATACATACTGATAGCTCCACTGTTAATGTTTTAGAAGGTGTAGCTTTTTAAACATTTAGAAAGGTATGAGAGCCATCACATTTGTTTCAGAAGGTTCTTACATATTCTTGTAGAGTACTTATAAAGGATGTCGTATATAATTTTATTTTTGTGCTACCTCGTGTTATAATGCCATTATTAAAAGTTTGAGCACATTTATTTATAAATATTTCTAATTGCGTATTCATTTCATTCAACAAAGTTTATATCGAAGCAGTGGTTCCCAACCTTTTCTGCCATCTTTTATCTTTCGCGGTATCCCGGAGGATTTTCATTTCCAGCTGTTCAATACCCAGTCCTCCCTCCCCGTCCTCGCACACAAATAACTTCAGGCTGAACCTATACAGTTTCCTTATGGATGTTGGATGTAATAAATCACGAATGTTTTTTTTTTTATTTTTTATTTGAAGTTTCTATATATCCATGAATTTGCAAACTTTATTAATTTTTTTTGCCATTTTTCATGAAATTTCGTGACACCCAGTTGGAAAACATTACTATATAGGAACGGTTTTAGAGATCCCAACACCCAGACGGAATTGCATCAGACACACTACATTGCGGAGTACATCCGACGGAATGGAAACGTCGTTATCGTCGTCGATTAGCATTGTCTCCATTTAGTGATTCCTTGAACTTCATTTATTTACTGTTGCATCCTGTTGAACGGCGTTTCAAAAGCTGTCTTCTCTTTACACCGGAAAGGTTTAAAAAATCGGGTTCTGTCTTGGCCGTTCACTTCGTTGTCAACAAGAACAGAAATTCTGCATCGTTCCTTCTCTCCGCTTGAAAGTAAAAATATTTTGTAGGCGGTTTATCCGTTTCCCAAATAAACTGTAAAGTGGTAATAGGTCATTGGGTCCGAACCCTTCACCGCCAACACAGGGATTGGTACGTTGTAATTCCTTATCGATCGAAGAGGTTCGACGCCTAATTTGATCGTTTCTTCATTAAATCATAAAGAATAGAAGTGCGTTGAAGATAAAAACTTAAATCATTTCATTCAACATTTTTACTGTTCATTCTTAATTGATTTAGGCATAAAAAGAATTATGACCAAATCCGCGACATATTTTCTTTTTTGGAGTCTCACTTTGGTGACGTCACACTCTTTTAAGCTTCAAGCTTTACATTTCAGTTTCTGAATGAGAAATTTATAAAGGAATGTAAATTTTTTGACATTCTGATATTTTAAGGATTAGAGGTAAAGGGAAAGTTATTTTTCTTCATTTCAGAGAGATTTTAATCATTATCAGCATATACTCTTCTGCTAGAAGACATAGTTCGTATTAAGTGTGTATTGTTTCAAAAGCTGATGTAGTAGGAAAGGACTTTGATTGACACTATTAATTATTTATTAATGGTCAGTCCATCTATCTCCAGCTATTCGTCTACCCTACCTCTACGAGCATTTATTTAACCATCTGTCAATCCCTCTGTATAAATTCTATCTCCTCATACGGCTAGCCATCAATATATCCCTTTATACACATGTCCATCCATCTATCGCTATATACATGCATCAATCTACTTCTGTGTCCATTTATATAGTTCTCTATCCCTTTATCCATCTATACTGCACATCTGTCCATCCATCTATCTTATACATTTATTTATCTCTAGCCATCTGTCTGCTCATCTATTCCTCTAACCATCCATCCATCTGTCCCTCTGTTCGTCATGCATCAATCTGTCCATCTAACCTGTCATTCTTTCCCATCTATCACTGTATCCCTTTACCTATATCTAGCCATATACTGTATCTCGCTCTACATCCATCTGTCCATCTATATATCCCTCTATCCATCTTTTCTGTGTAGGGAGGACGGGCCAAGGGCGAATACCCACAAAATTTCCCCCCTCTCCTTTGTAAGAAGGAGAGAACCAAAATCAAGGTCTCCAAGGCTCACGATGCCTTTTTTTTTTTTTTCCATTTAAATTTTGAAAAGATTGTGTAGGGAAGAATAGAGGGAGAAGTGTGTAATCTGTCCCTCAAACAATATATTCATCTATCCATATATACATCTCTCCACCTATTGGTCCATCTGTGGGCCCATCTATCCAACCGTCTCTATTCGTCAGTAAGTTGAGAGATTGCTCAGTTTAGAAGAACTGTCCGTGGTGAGTGGGCAGTGGATTACACTTGGGAATGTCCTTGGTGGGTAGTACAGGTTTTGGTAACTGATTAGAAGGGGCTGAAAATTTTTGTAGAAGGATTAAGGAAATATATAGATATATATGAGGGGTCCCGCGTCTCAAGGTACCTAAGCGCCAAAATTAAAATTCGTCAGAAATCGCCTCCAAAGTTCAGCAATATTTTGGCAATAGTATAGTATCTGTTATTAATTGAGGTAGAACGTTCATTTTTGGCTAAATTAGAGTTCTAAGTATGCTAATGAAGAAGATGAGTTTTTGGAATAGATTTTCATATTTTATATATATTTTTTTTAATTTTTTTTTATTTTCTTATGCCGAACTTTGGGTGAACTTTTGGCTGGCGATAATAGAGGTGAAAAAAGTAGTTCGCTTCATAAGGTTTTCAACCATACTTCTAGTGTCGTAAGGTCATTATAACCCAAACCACGCGATAGAGGAAGGGTGAAAATAGTGATATCCATCAAAAATACGTTTTCGCCTTGGTGGCGCTTAGGTACCTTAAGACGCGCGACCCCCCCTTATATATTTTTTTTCCCAGTAAATTATGGTTGTCAGTCATATTTTTTTATTTATTGAAGTGGGAAATGTATTATGATTCTTCTAACTTAATTCTTAATTCTTTTAAAATGCATTCTACTTTTTGCACTGATTCTAATCTATTTCTTTATCTGGTAGCATTCTTCTGGCTTATTTCTAATGGAAAATCGATATGCCTAATTTCAGTAATTTTTAATTAACCCTTAACAAAATAATTAAAGAAAAGCGAATGGAACCTGCATTTTTAATCTCGTTTAAATTATAACATAAAAAATTAATAGGTTCATTTTGTCTGTTACATTTTAAAAACCAACCCTACACCGAATTTATAATCTATCCAGCTGACAACAACCAGTGGAAACAATTTTATGCGAGTCTGAATTCTCTCTATACCTGTGTTTTCAGAATGCCTTTCCACTTTGTCTTTGTAATTGGTCATTTCTTTCTCTATACGTATATCCTGCATAAAACATGCAGATTCCTGCAATTGGCTTCACAACCGATTTGTGTGTAGCCAATGTCATAACACCGTTCCCGTTGATCAGCGAAGTTAAGCGACATTGGGTCGGATAGTAGTTGGATGGAAGACCATCCGCTGCGTCCTATGTAGCGACCTGTGGTTTGGATCCTACGTAAAGCTGTAGGTCCCCTTCGTCATATGATCTTAGATGTTGCGAAGGAGGTTAAACAATATTCTAACTAACTAACCCATATGAATGGTACTGCGAAAGTTTGACATTCAGCTCTTGTGAATTTCGTGTGCACAGCCATAGTCTGATAATATAACGAGTCGCCTCATCTTTATCATGAGGTTTCATTCTAAATGAAAATACTATAAATTACTACAGGTGAATTTTGATAATCCGGTACCTTTGGGCCAAGCAGTTACTGGACTACAAACTTTTCTAGATTTTGGAATGTATATATTTTAAGCACAGAAAAAATGTGGAAAGTGAGCAAAGCATGCAACTGTCACGGAGGAACCAGGTGCGGACGAGAGCTATGGCAGCTCTAGAACAATAATGTGACCAGTCTCAAACACTCGCTGCGCTGAGTTTTAAAGAAAATTAGCATATATTGTAATGGTTGAAAATGAAAAACCTTACTGGCAGACCATTCGTAAACCATATGACAAATAGTGGTTATGAAAATTAAGCGAAATCTACTAAAAATAAAGCATACAAGTAGTAAGATTAATAGCACAAGTGAAGAGAAATAGAATGACAATGAAGCTACACAAACGTTTTTGTACCGTGAAGCCCTTAATTTAGAAGGCAACAGTTTGTATATAATCAGTAATTGGTAGCAACTTTTCGGTCAAATATTTCAAATTTTTGGCAACTAAGTCAAAAGATATACTAATTTATAGTCGAGTCAGGACAGGCTAACTGGGCGGTTGTCCGGGGCGCCAAAAAAGTCGAGAGAAAAAATTAATAAATGAATAAAAAAAAATCCAAAATATAAAAGTCGTCTGACATGGTCATATTGTTTAGGAACGTCTATTTTATTTCCTATTGTTGTGGCGAGAGGCCTATATTCTTATATTTGATATTAAAATGCTCAAACCGCTTAAAGACGTTGAAATTCAATTTGCACGGGCCGCTGACAAATCTCGAGCCGGTACCGAGTTGTCATGTCATCAACCTCCAACATCTATGAATGGTTGCAAAAATTCCCAATTTGAGCTGCATGATCATAATACAGTTTTTAAAAATACATTAACTAAGAAATTATAAATTAAATGCATAATTTTATAAAAATAAATTTTATAGACTCGTATTTCAAGTACATTCTATTAGTTTAGGATAACTGGGATGGCTCTAATAAGTTATATACTGTATATAATAATAAGTAAATATTTGAGAAAATAATTATTGTCAGCCATAAAAATGAATTATGACTAAAGTTTTAGCTTTTAATAAGTAACTTTTAAGAAAATACTCGAGAAAATATTTTCGTTGGCTACAGAAATGAATTCTAACAAATTTAAACCTTTTGATGTCAGATTTGTAATCTATACTGTGGTTTTACAAAAATATAATTCGATAAAGCTTCTCTCAGTGGCGTGGATAAGTCACGATTTTTGGCAGAGTCGTGCACGTTTGGTTAAAAGCACAAAACGACATATTTTTACCTATTATGAACATTTTCAGATATGGACCCAAGTCAGCAGCGCCCCCTGGTGGCTCTCTTAGGAACTAACATATTCACATCACTTTTTATGCTTCATATATTGAACATACCTTGTTGCCAATATCTGTAGAAATTGCAAGTACACGATAGTATGAGATGCAAAAACCCATGCTGTAGAGAGAGTAAATTAGACCGCGCCTTCTCGTCCCTCCATAGATTTTTAGGGCAAAATAGATGGGTACTGGGGTTTCTCTCTCCCTGCTGTGCCGATGGGATGCTGTCTTGGTGGTTTGACTTTCTCTCCTTCTCACTGCTGAACATCAAGAGCTTGAGATGCGCGACAGTTTGGTTAAACTCGGGCAGCTTTTTCTTTCATGTCTGGCCCATCGATTATTATCATAGTCAGTAAGGTATTTACAGAATCAGCTACGGATTGCTGCTGACAGTCTGCAGGAAATTGGCCAGTGAATGTCGGCTTCATTTCGGAACTATTTCGACGGATGATTTTAGCTACTTTTGTAAGGGTTAGTGCCTCATTGTTAAAATCATGATCGCAAACCATTTTAAGTGCTGCACCAATATCTTGGTAAAATGCAAGTAATACTTGTATGCCTTCATTGTGAGCTCTAAAATCTGGAATTGCTGCCCGTATTCGATTTTTTAGTCCAGTAGTATGCACCCGTACATCCTCAATACCGAGAGATGGGCAGCAATGTATTTGATAAATACTTAAATACTGTTTTTATAAACTCCTTTTTTCAGGTATTTAAGTGCATATTTAAATACATTATTACTGATGTATTTTGTAATTATAAATACATATTTTCTACATTTGCAAAAAATCACTTTACTTGACGTGTCTTGAGTAACTCCTTGTAATTCTTTTATACTGCAATCCTCCGCTTGCCGCAGTAACTACTCGGTGTTTCAAGACTAGACTTTCTCACTATTTGAATCTTGAACCCAGAGTTAATGATGTAGTTGTCGCGGCAGTCTCTCATCCCCTCTTCAAGCTCAGATGGATAGGCTTGGCGGGAGGAGGGGGGGATTACCAGGCCACGACATGATGAGTATTTTCACTGATAAGACACTATCACCACAATCTGAAGAGGAAACTCCAGACATGGCCGTCATCAGATATCTGAACGACGTAGATACGAACTTGTCCTGCCTGTTCAACCGCAAAGCCATTCAGAAGGCTTTCATCAAGTACAACACTACGCTGCTTTCATCAGCTCCAATAGAACGTCTTTTTTCTTTTGCCGGAATGATTCATTCACCCAGGAGAGGGAAGCTGTCCGACGGACTTCTTGAGAGTTTGACACTAATGAAGGCGAATATGTTGTGGAATGAAAGTGCTTAGAGGATTAGGTCCAGGGTGGATGACTTTTTTTAATTATTGGGAGTTGAGGTGAGGTGTGTGTGTATATATATATGTATATAGTCTAAAAGTCACTAAAGGGGAAATATCACTAAAGCTAAGCTGAATGGCAACAGCAAGGCATAAACGAACCAACGCGGGTTCGTATTGTTTTGGGCTAGCCTAGAGATGTTTTTTTCCTATCTGACCTAATCGTTCGTGCTGAGTGTAATTAGGTGGTGTTTCTAAGGTGACAAATGGGGTAGGAAGTTGTCCATACTTAAGTATAGTTAGGGGTAATGTCTATAGCTTCTAAATTGGTAATGTGAGAGAGAGTTAGGTAGGCTGTTTGTGGGACACAGGAATCTAATGGTAGGCTCCCAAAGGAATATCTAATTCAACGCACTGGTAAGTGCCTTTGAGTGTTTGCTAGAACCTAAGTAACCTAACTGGGGTGTCTACCCCACGCTATCACAGGAGTATTTTCTAAAACAGCTTCTAAGAGGTTGGGTGTGCTGCACCGCCTCCGCGGTTTCTTCACCCCCGCTCAGTTGCTGTCTCTGTACAGGGGTCTTGTTCGCGCCTGTATGGAGTATGCTTCTCATGTGTTGGGTGGCTCAACCCGCACAGCCGTACTTGACCGGGTGGAATCAAAGGCTTTTTCTCTCCTCTATTCCCTGCCTCTTACTGATTGTCTTCAATCTCTCTCTCTCTTCGCCGCAGTGTTGCCTCACTCTCTTTACTATCGCTATTATAACGGGCATTGCTCTTCTGAACACTCCAACTGCATGCTTCCTCCTTTAAGGAGAGCACGCAGTACCAGACTTTCTACACCTCATTCCTTTTCTGTCCAACTATCTAATGCAAGGGTTAATCGGTATTTTCAGTCTTTCATCTACTCAACCACTCAACTCTGGAACAATCTTCCTCAATCCATCTTTCCTCCTTTCTATGACCTCCCGCCTTTCAAACACAGTGTCTAAGCATCTCGAAAACCCTGGACCTTCATTTTTCTCTTCTTCTTTTATGGGACGGGCGCTTTTTGCGAGCATTTGCCCTTGGCCCCCTCCTTCCTGCATAAAAAAATTTTTTAGTCTCATGCTTTTTGTAAGTCGATAATTTAATTATTTTTCATGTAACTGTTCCAAACTGCACTGTGTTATGTTTATTATGATTTACATAGTCCCTTCTTTCTGTTACCTCTCTTTGGATTGCCTTTGTTGCGGATAGGAAGCCTCAAACTACTATAACAATAATAAACACTGGAAATGGAATGTATTTAGATCAGGGTTCTCGAGTTAAAAAAAATAAAAATCAGAACCTCAACTCCAAAAAATAAGAATATCCATAATATATTGTTAACATTTTATTCTGATAGCCAAATAAAATGAGAAATAGAAAAATTAAGAAATAAGAAAAAATATGTTTTTAGAAATAAGGACACTTCAGAATCCGGTTAATATTGGTTATTTCACGCAGTCACACCCAATTAAAACGATACCATATATCGAATCCCCCATTAATATTTAACTAAGAAAATATCCATCTCATCTTGTGCAAATTGGTCTAAGTATTTTTTTTAATAATAATTATGATTGCTATTTTTTAGCGTTTATGATATGTATGTATCGGACATGGGGCCTCGGCCTCGAGGCCAGCTGAAAAGTGGAAAGGCCTCGTGACTTTCGTGAGGCCTTAGGGAATCCTCATTTGTTTTGTTCTGTAATTATCAACCCCGAGTACCGTTGGGTGGGATTTTTCAGGTGGGCGCGCTCGGGGTGGATGTTCTTCAGGTGAGGACCATGACCTGACAGGTGACCGTATGTGGCGGCATACTTTGATAAATATTATTCAGACAGGTGACTAGTCAGGCGGCAGTCTTTGATCGATACTATTCAGTAAGGTAACCAACGGATTAGTGACAGGTCACTGTGACGTTAGGTGCATAAATATTATATATGTCGCGGTATATAAATATTATTCAGTCAGTCAGCAGTAGACCAATTGACTTAATGTAACAAAACTAGTGTGGGAAAGCAATCTATCAGTTGGTCTTCAGTTGAACTGAACTCATATAATGTGTTTGTGCTATTTATGTGTGTAAACTATTGTACTGTATCTGTTTCTATAACAAAAAATAGGCCAAACTAGAGAATACCACCTGGTATACTAATAACTAGCTACTAGCGTCGATAATTTTGATTTTTGCCCGTCGAAAATTGTAACGTATAAACTTCTAAATAATATGATTTGAAATGACTATATAATATCGGATGCAAACAATAATTTTGCCAGGATCGGCATTATAATTGAGATGTAAATTGTTATATTGTTTGCAAATAATTTTTTCGGTCTTTTTCATTTACTTTATATTATTAAAGTATTATACATATAACTTTAAAAATGTCTCATAATGGACAATATCAGGTGCAAATATATTCTTAATATTATCGTTATTATATTATCGTATATAAAAATAATTCAAGGGTGGCGAAGTTTCCTGAACCCAAGATCCACATACGACGTTTTTCAGATGTACGAGAGCCGCAAAATATTTTAAAAAGAATTTAATTATTAAAAACATATACATATAGTTATACTCACATTATTAAATTGTTCAATTACTGCTTGAAGGCTTAGTTTGGGTCTTCATTTTGGCTCTTAATGCTTTAAAGTCTGGCTGATGTGATGTTAAGGCGGTATGAAGAAGCTCAGTCAGGTGTTCGTTAGTGAGGGCAGCACGATGTTTTGACTTTACAAACTTCATTACCGAGAAGAGTGCTTCACAGCAATAAGTTGTCCCAAAAACTGAGATAAGTCGGAAACTGGTTTTCCTGAGGTGAGGATACTTTGTCTCTGGTACTTGCTTCCAAAACTCAACTGCAGATAAGCTTTTATGTATCAACTTTAAACCCACGTCCTCCTGTAGCTCCAAAAGTTCTGTTTGTATTGAAGCAGCTTCCGTAACAAAGTCAAAAGGTGTGGTAACAGGACAGCCATCGTTGACGACATCAATCAGGAAAGGATTTACAAGAAATTCGAAGCATGGTTTTAGCTTCTTTAGTTTATCAAACCTGAACTGAAAATCATCAATTAGTCCTTCTAATTTACCTTTGTATTCCTCCAATTTACTATCTTTTATTTCAATATCAGGAAAAGTGTTTGCTCGGTTTTTTAGGTGGGGAAAGTGGTCAAATTTTTTTGTTACTAGATCTTTTTGGAAGAGCTTTATTTTATTCTGGAAACTGAAAACTGTCTGTGTAAGGTCAGAAATTACCTTATCCTTTCCCTGAAGTGCCAAATTTAGATTTTGAAGGTGTTGTATTATATCAGTAAAAAACATTAGATCCTGCACACATTCGTGATCTAGTTGTGGGTATGACTTTCCCTTTTCTTTCAAGAAATCAATGATAGGCTCCAACAGTGCAACAAACCTACAGGAGATTACTAGTTGATAACCACCTTACAATACAGTAGAATGAAAAATCATCTGGCTTATCTTGAAGATCCAGCTTGATAAAATTTCTAAACGCTCGGTGCGTTTTTGCATTTGAACGAATGAAATTCACAATTTCTAGAACACAGCTGGTGCTCCATCTGTTGCAACACTGACAAGTTTATTCAATGGTACTTGAGCATTTGATAATGCCTCGTCAAGTGCGTTCTTTATGTCAACCCCTCTGGTGGTTTCTCTTAGGGTCATTAAGTCCAAGAGTTCTTCTCCACATTTCCATCGCCAGTAACATAACGAACAAATATCGCCAGTTGAGGGTTATCTTTAGTATCTGTGGATTCATCGAGGGCCAAACTGAATGCAACGGAATTCTTCAAATCACTCTGCAACGAGCATGTAATTTCAGCACTGATCTGGGAAATACGTCTCTGTAGTGTGGTGGGAAATAGAAATACTTGATATTTGTTCTCGAAGCTTTGTGTTATCTGGAGCGAGAATTGCAGTAACATCGGCAATATTCTTCTTCACAAATTCTCCACTACCGTAGGGAAGTTGAGCACGAGCAATATTCCATGCCATAGCAAAACTAGCTTCAGTAGTTAAGTCAGCTGTCTTACACAATGTTGAAAGTACAGTTTGTTGGGCAACTAGGCTAGATTTCAATATTGTTAACTTAGTCTTCCGCAGTTCTGATTTGGGAGGAAATTCCATAATAAAATTTTTATGGTTAGTTTCATGATGACGTTTTAAGTTACTGGCTTTAAAGTGATTGAATGCAATGTGGCAGATAAGAGACACAGGTTTCCCACCCTTAACAGTAAAGGCAAAGCTCTTCTCCCACTCCTGTTTAAAAACTCTATTTTCTTCTTCATATTTCCGTTTCTTACACTTTGTCTGCTCAGTCATTTTAATCAACTAAGGGGTTGTATAACTTTCACTTGTATAGCTGAGAAAAATAGCCACTATTTGATCTAAGAAGCCAATTTTAAAAAACACACACTCGTTACTACACGCGGCCCGCAGGTTAGCTCGAGGGGTACTGGACACTGGTGAGTGGCGATTGGTGTTAATTACATAATTATCCCGCTTAGTGCCTGTCACGCAAAAGAAATTGTCGTACGCATGACGCATTTTATTGTCAATTCAATTTTTCCGTTTTTTTTTAATATTTTTTTTATTATGTGAAAAAAAATTATATTTGTATTATGAATTTTGTCTTTTATGATAAATACAATAAAAACCAAAATTGTCTCGCGAGCCGCAGTTAACAACCTCGAGAGATGCGGCTCGCGAGCCGGGGTTTGGCCACCGTTGGCATAGAGTTGTTGTAAGGTCTCTTTAATTTTTCTCCTGAAGTCTTCACCAGTGCAGACCTAACTAAATTGTCTTTGCCAACAAACAACTCTTCAATTATGCCAAGCTTCCAGCCTTGCCTTGGTCTTGATTGGTCCCCAATCATTACCACTTCTCCCACCTTGATACAATTTGCATTGGAGCCCTTTACATTACCTAATGGGTAATAATTGAGTTCTGGCAAGTATTCCATCTGCCACCTCTTCCATAACTGATATTGTAGCTCTTCAAGGTACTTGAACCTTCTGGTTAACTCTTCTTGACTGCTCTGGATAGACTGTAAGTCTCCTGGCAAACTGGAGCTTGATGTTAATCGTTTACCACAAAGAAAATGATTTGGTGTCAATGGCTCTGCATCCTGCATACTGTTATAAACAAAGGTGATAAGCCTGCTGTCAGGGCCGTAACTAGGGTTTAGAAATTAGTGAGGTCCAGATTTTTTTCGAGTGCGGCGGGACGAGCAAAATTCAGACCAAAATGACATACACGGAGAACGGTTCAGTCTCTTTTTTTTTTTTTAGGAAATAATTACCGAGGTCCGGACCTCGGTGACCTCATAGGTAGTTACGGCCATGCCTGCTGTTCACCATTGCTTCTACAGTTCTACTTCACACAAAACAGTGCAGAATTCTTCTTTGCTCAAATGAGCATTAGCTAAAAGTTTCTTTAATAGACACTTTACACTTCTCACTAGCCTTTCCTAAAATCCTCCCCACCATGGTGCTCTCTCAACAATAAACTCCCACTGTACCCAATGGTGTGAAAAGTAGGATTGGAATCCCTCCTCTTTTAGCAAGGACCAAACTTCTTGGAGTTCCTTTGCAGCCCTTTTGAAGGGTTTTGCTCCGATATGATTTTATTTGGGAAACCGCTTCTGTTCACAAACCTTTCAAAGGTCAAAAGAAATACATCACTACTTAAGTTGCTTACCAACTCCAAATGGATTGCTCTGGTGGTAGCACATGTGAAAAGACATATATAACTTTTGTTAGATTCCCCTTGCTCATACACATAGACTGGACCTGCAAAGTCTACTCTCACTACATCAAATGGGGCAGTATAGATACACCGTTCTCTTGGAAGTGGAGCCACCTTTTCATGATAAAGCTTTGACTCAACGTTTGCAAACCACACATCTATGCAAGACCTTTTTTACTACTTGTCTAATTTTGGGAATCCAAAACTGTTGTCTGATCTCTATTATCACTTCTTTAATTCTAGCATGTAACAACTTATGATGCGTATCCAGGATCAAAAGTTTCACAAAGTGCCCACCAGAAGGGAACAAAATTGGATGTCTTTTCTCCTCTAGAAGCCCAGAAAACTGTAGTCTACCTCCTACTCCTGATCCAAAAACACATCCAAACCCTTGAGAGCAGAATGTGTTGGTAGAACCTGTAATGGACTGCTGGTGAGCAATTTTCTCTCTCCACCAAATTTTTCCTTCTGCACATATACCACCCAGTATTGCCTGGCTGCTGAATCTCCTTACTGTTCAGAATTCCTTCCCTTCTTGTTTCTCCCTTAATGTTGTCTGTAAACCTATATACCCATGCTGTCACTCTTAACAACCTTTTCAGACTGCTAATGTCCTCAAGCCTCAATATGGGGTCCTGCTGCATAACTTGACAACTGTTCACAGTGCATTTTCTCATCTCACTCACCCATTCTTCTTCAGCCTGGCATTCTCCTACAATAGGCTGATTAGAAGGCCAATTTTCACTTCCAAGTTTTAGCCACTCTGGCCCATTCCACCACAAACTTGACTGTGCAAGATCTTCACTGAAATTCCTCGTGTTGGTAAATCAGCTGGATTTTGGGTGCCTGAACAATGCTTCCATTTGCATTGATTTGGATCTGTGTGTGCTTGAATTTCCTCCACCCTACTGGCAACAAATGGTTTCCATTTCCTTGCCTGGCTTCTTAACCAGTGCCAAACTATAGTGGAGTCTGTCCAATAATAGCTTGGAATTTCATAAAGGCCCAAGGAGTTTTGCATTGTAACTGCAAGCCGACTAGCAATGACTGCACCCATCAATTCCAACCTCGGAATAGAAAGCCTTTTCAAAGGTGCTACTCTGCTCTTTGCAGCAACCAACCTGCAACTTATTTCCTCTTTGAATGTGCCTCGTATATAAATGCAAGTTGCATAGGCTTCCTCACTTGCATCACAAAAGATGTGCAGCTCCAAATTATCTGGACTATTGTTCAACTCTCCAAAGTACCATCTTGGGATTTCAATGTCTCCAAGATGTGCCAATTCTTTGAACCAATATTTCCACTTTCCCACCATATGATCAGGTAACTCTTGATCCCAACCAAGTCCAATTTCCCAGAGGCTCTGAAACCAAATTTTTTACTTTATCACAAATGGAGCCAGGAATCAAAGAGGATCAAAGACCTTTGAAGCCAAACTAAGAGCTGTACGTTTTGTCCACCGCGTCTCATTCTCAGCCAGTTCTACTAAAGATTTCCCATTGAAGGTAAACAAATCCTCTCCTTGCTGCAAAACAATGCCTAGCACCTTCGTGTCTATGGCCCACAACTCCTTAATACCAGAATCCTCAATACTTTCTGTTGCATTAGGTCCTACACAGGACTGACTCATAAACTGTTGTAACTGAGAATTATTTGTCTGCCATTTTCTAATCTCCATGCCAGCCTCCCTCATTATAGCTCTAGCCTCCATGAATATCTGTTTAGCCATTTCTGTATTATCCACTGAACACAGCAAATCATCAACAAAAATTTTTTCCTTATGTGTTCAATAGTATTAGGATACACTTCAGAATATTTCTTAAAATGGTACTGCATAGTAGCTGCCGACAGAAATGGACTAGAGCTGAGGCCAAACAACACTTACTTCATTCTATATGCTTGAACCTTGTGTTCATTTTCCAACAAGTCTTTTGTATCCACCCACAGATATCTTACTGCATCTCTGTCCTCTGGTTTTAACGTTATCCTCAAAAAGGCTTGCTTCACATCTGCAATTAATGCTATTCTACCAAACCTGAATCTCAGTAACAAGGAAAATAAATCGGCATTTAAATTTGGCCCAGTATCCAAATAGTCATTCAAGGACACACCACCTTTGTCCTTGGCTGAGCCATCAAAAACTACCCTCAGTTTGGTGGTAGTTTTGTCTCGCCGTACCACTGCATGGTGTGGCAGATAATGTGCTTCCTGGCTCACCAGCTCACCTTGCACCCTTTCGGCATAGCTCTCCTTTACATACCTTAGGATGGCCTCATTGTATTCATTTAACAACTCCTCATTTTTCCTTAGCCTGTGCATTGAAGTTTCCAACCTCCTATTAGCTAGCTAAAGGTTTGAACTGGGTTTGCAAGAATCCTCCCAAGGGAGGCCAACTTCGTAGCAACCATCTCTAAACCCAATACCTTTTTCAAATTGTTCTAAAACATCACTGTTTACTGTACTTGCCTGCTTCTCCTGTTTGTCCTTTATGTCAATGGATTCAAGGCTTTCAAATGCCTTTCCAAACCATGGCTGTTCTCCTCAATCTTAACAAAAAGAGCTTTAACCTCCATTTCATTGCAATAGCTACCATGTAGCATCCAGCCTAGCTTACTTTCAATAGCTACAGGACCTTGAGATGTGCAGACAATGTTACCAGTGATGAAGTCCCAATAATAGTCAGCTCCGCTCAAAAGACTAATATCTTCTGTTCCTTCAAACTTATTACTGCCCAAATAAATTCCTTTAACTTGCAATTCTTGGACACATGCCACAGCTAAACAAGTAGTGACTGGAGCACAAAGTTCCTCAATCTCTACAGCTTGGACCTTGATAGTGGGACTTTGTGGTAACAACCCCTTAACCAGAACTTCTACCTTCTTAACTTTGGTTCGGTTTTGAACAGAACCTCCAAACCCAGAAATTCTTAAATTTTCCTTCTTAAGTTCTTTAAACTTCAATTTTCTGGAAATTCTGGTCTTAATAAAACTACACTGGCTACCATTATCAAACAACACTCTTACAGTAGCTTCTCCATCATTCCCAATTAATAATGATGCAGCTGTTTGCAATAATCCCCCCCTTACTTTTACTCCCTTTCATAACAGTGGCATGTGCCACTGATGTCTCTACTTCTAGGGTAGGCCAACTAGGAGTGTTTTCACACAACAATGACTGATGCCGGCCATGGCATTTTTTGCACAAAATTTTAAACTTACAAAACCTTGCTCTGTGACCTTTCAAAAAACATTTAAAACATGCTGTGGACTTAGTTATCCTGTCCTTTCTCTCCTCAACAGGTAAAGCCTCAGCCACCTCACATTTATATGACTTGTGGTTGCCTTCGCGAAATATGCATTCCTTGATTCCCTTAATTTATTCTCAGAGGATGCATGTAGAGCTGACACTGTACCTGGGCTATTCCTTTTTATAGAAACTTTGGTGCTGTGACTGCCTTTGTCCCCTTGTTTAACATCCCAATTTGCAAACTCAATTCCCTCTCGTCTTGCTAATTCTGCGTAAAAGGCTTAACATCTGCTGCAGGGGGATGTACGGGGCTCCAATAAACCTTAGCCCCCCCGCCCATGGCCTAAACCATTAGAGGTACAGTAAAACTAAACATACCTTACAAAAGAGAATTTAATCCTGCATTTAATGAGAAACAATTAAAACTTGGTGTTCCCGCCATTGGCTTCCAAGACAGCCTCAATTCGCTTTGGGTAGCTTGCCAAAAGTGACGTGAATAGATCTTGATCGTTACGCAAATTTGCTAAAACAGTTTCAATGTGTTGCGTCATTGTATCCTTCGAAAATCGATTTGCTGCAGGTTCTTGAAACAAGAGACATTCAACCTTGTCCTTTATAACTGATCCAATGTGTTCACAGACGTTCAGGTCAGGAGAATTTCCTGGCCATTCTTCATTTCCAAAGAAATCGATCTCATGGTTCCGCAACAACTGTTGAGTGGCTAATGCCTTAAAGCAGGGGGCCTTATCGTGCAGAAGTGTGACCTGATCGACATCCATAACATTGTTTGGGTTTCTTAGAAAAGGAATGACATGCTGGGATAGAATAATATCACGAAAATACTGTCCATCCCAACTCTGACCATTTGGCTTCAGCACCCACATGAGCTTCTTTGCAGTGAACAAAACAAACACACCAACACAGTCTGGACTTTTTAATAATTCGCGATAATGTTCATTGTCATCGATTTCATCTGGTGTTGTGGCCCACACTCGATCATTTTGGTAGTTAGGCCAACGTGTTACGTAAACAAAAAATTCATCGGAGACAGCTAAATGCATGAAATCATCCACATCCCAATCTTCAAGATAATGGGCAAACCACATTCTGTCATCGATGTTAAGTTGAGTTTTTCTTGGCTTTGGAAGTTCATGCCAAGGCTTTAAACCTTGCCTCTGACGGTACAGTCGAATGATCTCACCACTAACGATCTTTCCTCTCAACAATTCGATCTCTCTAGAAAGTTTAGCACAGCTGTTTTTCCGCTTACGCGTACCGCTTTCAATGGTGTCCTTTGTTTCCTGAGAGAGTGGCAAATTTGGGCGCCCAGATTTGGTTGTATCCATTTCACATTCATCCAAAGTTTTATTCCAATTTCTTTTGACGAAGTCCTCACTTCTTCGCAACTTTTTGGCAACCCATGAACGTGTTATAAAGGTGGCTCCAGCATCACGAGCTTCCCGAAATGTTATTGAGCACTTGTATGCGATCTATCACACGTTGCCTCTCCGAATCACCAATTAATTGAGAAGCCATTATATTATCACTTTATCAGCTAGAGTAATTTTAATACCTGCAATAAATAAATAATTTTATATTTTTATAATCACTAAAAACTATTTCGATATAAGTAAACATGTAAGCTGCAAATGGGGGGGGGCTAAGGTTTTTTGGAACCCTTTACACATGTTCTGTAGAGTGTCCCCTACTTAATTCAAGCAAAATTGAGCTAAGCAATTTAGACTCCAGTATAGTAACCAACATTACACCATAGCTTTCCATTCCTGCACCCAAGTTGTCCAGGGGCCTAGTTCTAACTTCAAATTCATCATATAACTGCCGTAACTCCTTGACACTATTGGGATTTTTAACAGGAGGTATAGCTAAAAGTTCGCGGAGGTGGCTTTTAATTAAGATCTCTGGCTTACCAAACCGTTTCTTTAATATATCCCAAGCCACATTATAATTAGCCTCTGTTAATGCCAATCCTGCTATTGCCTTTGCTGCCTCCCCGTCCAAGAGGGACTGCAAATAATTAAACTTCTCCTCCGCACTTAACACTTGACTAGAATGAACTGCTGATTGAAAACTGTCTGCCCATCCTTGCCATTCCTGAATACTCCCAGAAAATGTTTTGAGTACAAGCCTCTGTAATTGAATTGCAGATCTGTTAACTTTAACTTTTCAAACACCGTTTGTTGAGGGTTGTGTTCATTATTCGACCTGGTCTCTAACTGTACTGAGCTGCTAAACTCTTTTGCTCTGTGGCATACTTTAATTATGTCATCAATAAGCTCTTCAAAGTAAATTATGTTATTTTCTATCTCATCCTTTTCTATAAGAGCTTCAATTTTAACATTTGCTTCGCTTAGAGCAACTTTTTTAGTTTCTAATATGGAAAGCTGCGCAGTCACTAAGCTTAAATCCTCTTGCTCTATGGCAGAATCTACGGTGGCAATGACCCTTGTAATTAGACCTTTGTAGGCGCTTCTTCTTTTTCTAAACTTGTTCAATTCAGCTGCACTCATCTTCAATGCAAACAACAATTGGGCCAGAGCATTTTTTAACCTAGTGAGTGGGCGACATGAATGTCACCCAGTGAAGAAAATTTGTCGGCCAGTAAATGAAATTTTAGGGTACTGGGCGACAAGGAATTTTCAAAATTTGTAAAAATAGAATTGTCTTTGGAGTTGTCTTGGGAGCATTGTCTTAGAAGCCATATAAATACATATAATACATGCACATATGCCACAATTAGAACTGTTTATCCTAAATGTAAATATGAAATTTACATTGAATATTTATATGGAAAAACTATACACGCTTACAACATGGTATCGTATGTGGTACCTTTACTTCTTAATTAAATATAAATTATTAATTAATTGAATTAAATATCTACAAAATTGCCTCGGGATTGGCGACATAGCCTATTGGGAATGAAATGATTGCCATACGTACATAGAACCCATATGTAGGCATCGGGCCTGCATGACAACAAGAAAACCAAATTTATGATCTCGTGTTCAAATTTTTCCACTGCCAACTCATGAGAATTACATCGAGAAAGAGTCACCGACCTTTGCCAAATCAGCAAATACTAAAATACGAAGATTATATTATATGAGCGGCTCGCTCGGAGCTTGCTTATGTTACAGCGAGGCTTTAAGCAAGGAAGATGCCCTTTATCTTCTATAAATTCTGAGTAAAATCCTCTTGATATAAAACTTAATAACTATAAGAAGGATAGGCCTATTCCTTCAGGTGTTTAAATAGTGACTGCCTATATTAGTTATATTGAGTCAACTCATTGTGCAACTCCATCGTACAACGGCTCTACATCGAAACAGAAGCGAGGCCCAGTGAAATAATAAGGTAAGGCAATTTCTTTCTTTGCCATTAGGTAATCCAAATCCCGAAAAGAATTAAATAAACAAAGAGGTCCTTTGAAGACCTACACATACATAACAATCTAACGAAAAAACAAAGGGCTTTTGTCGTTAACTCTCCACTGAAGTCTGCTGGAAATTTTCAACGGATGAGGGTATCAGGCAATCATCCCATAGCCCTATATAGTTTTTTCACAATTTATATATAGATAATGCTAGTGTTATTTCAGATCACACGGGGATGGTGGCCTGATTAGGGAACATCAGGATCCATAGTATCCTTAATCCAGGGCAGTGACGTACTAAGGGGGGTGCGAGGGGGGCGGTCCGCCCCGGGTGACAGCTAGGAGGGGGGTGCCATCGGGAGAGTTGAAATACCAGTACAAGTTTTCAAACCAAATGAAAAATTCGCCAAAGTAAGAAAAAAATTTAAAAATGTTCAAACTATTACAACAGCTTAATATTAATTTCCACTATAAAATATTTTTTTTTTTTTGGCAATTCAAAATTTACAAACGAAAAATTAAATATTTGATAAAAATTACATCGAAAGGCGAACGTTTGTTGACGTTTTAGTCATCAGTTTGTTGAGCATAGCCAGCTGGCTGCAACTGACATTCCAAGTCTTGTTCACTTGACACTGTGACTCCACAAACATGAGGTATGTTTCATTAAATAATTATGATAAAGCATAAAGTGCTGGTGTTTATAACAATATCATGGTACTTATACCAGTGTCCAGTAATTTTTGACAATGTGGTATCATAGTGATGTTTAAGTGTTTATAAATGCATCGTCGTGATGTTATAATACCCGGTAAATGCATTGTGGAGAGGGCCATTCATTGTGCAACTACAAAGTGTGAGGAAATGGACATTTCCATGGAGAGAAGAGGGAGAGTAAAGCTCCGAAAAAAGATGCCAGGAGAGATGGCAAAGGATGCTGGTCTCACATTGCCAGAGGAAGTAAAAAGGGCTGTTTGAATGTCTTGATCGCTTTCATCAAGAATTGGAGATTCGTTCTAAGGCACTGGATCAAATTCTGTCAATCTTCGCTGTTATTCAGCCAAACACTTTGGTTGTTGCAACAGAAGAAGAACTTCGGAAGTATATTCCAAATTTGACTCAAATTTTCGATGAATTCTCTGATGAAGATATCAGTGTGGAAATTGGACGACTTCGGAGGCATTTGGAAGCTGTCAAAATCAGCGTTGAAGAGGCAAAGAAATGGACAGCATTGCAGTTTCTGGAGTTTATTGTGAAATGGGGTTTTTGTGAATCTTTGCCAAGCTTGTCACTGTGTTTGAGATTCTTTTTGACTGTCTGAGTGTCTACTGCTTCATGTGAAAGAAGTTTTTCCAAATTAAAATTGATAAAAAATTCCTTTCGCTCGACTATGAGTCAGACAAGATTGACAAATCTGGCTTTACTTTCAATTGAACATGAATATGCAAAGAAGGTGAATTTTGATAATTTGCAGAAATCAAGACTCGAAAGCAGAGACTGTGAATCCTTTCTATTTACCTTTGAAGAATAGGCTGAGCGTTGAGACTGGATTCCCTGTTTTTTGTATAAAATAAAATGCAGTATTACCTGTTCACTGAATTTTTAATGTCCTGCATTTTTCTTATTTCCAATTTGCTTATGACAGTACTGTACTGTTTAAAAATCTACTTGCAAACATAATATATTTTTCTGTGTTTAAATTTTAAAATTATTTATGGGGGGTGCCAAAGGAAGAGTCTGCCCCGGGTGCCAAATACTTTAGGTACGCCCCTGACCCTACCAAAGGTCTGATTACCCCAAAATAGGGTAATGACCCTAAAAGTGGAAGCACTGGTAATTATTGACATCGCTCATACAAACTTAATTTTTTATTAAACTTTTGTTTTTAAAATTTTAACACAATAAATGTATGGATATTTTTTAACAAATACTTTGTAAATGGTTTTAAATTAAAATACAACTTGCTAATAAACAGAGTCTACGAATAAAATCGTCAACCCCTTGTAATATTATTTTGCAGGTTTATGATGACTTTATTAGAATGTTATACCTAAGTAAAATCATTTGTGTTTATATTCAATTCGATTAAACTGATGAGATGTAAGATACTTTATTATATAAGGTAATGATATTTTCTCTTCCGGGTCGATATACAGTGTCATAACTGAAACTTGATAATTCAAGTCTCCATCTCATGATTTTCTCGTTCTTAACTTTTCCTTTATGTTTAGTGTCAAACATAAATGCTACTGACCTTTGATCCGTTACTAGTTTAAAGTGTTTATCAAGCAGATAATGCCGCCATTTTCGGATAGACTCAACAATGGCGTATGCTTCTTTTTCTATAGAGGAATGATTCCTTTCAGAGGGCGACAGAGTACGGGCGAAAAAGGCGACTGGACGTCCAGCTTGACAAAGTTGAACAGCTATTGCGTAATCAGACGCATCAGTCTCTACTACAAAAGGAATATTATCGTTAATGGCAACAACAACAGAATTAGCAATATCACTTTTAAGATTTTCGAAAGCATTAATTACGTTAAGAGGGAGAGGGTATGTTTTATTTTCAGTCAAAGGTCGTACTTTCTCAGAAAATTTTCCGATCCATTTAGAATAGTGGGCAAACATACCCATTACTCGGCGCATGTCTTTAGCATTATTAGGAGGAGGCATTTCGAGCAGTGGTTTTAACCTCTCAGGATCAGGCTTTAAAGAACCATTACTTATTCTATAACCTAGTAAATCTATAGATGACTTAGATGTAGAACTCTTATTTTCGTTAATATGAAATTATACTTTTTTACAACATTTAAAATTTTTGTCAAATTTATCATCATGCTCCTTCTGATCGTGTCCACATATAGTGATATCGTCCACATAAATGAAAGTATCCTTTAAACCAGGGGTGGGGAAACCCTCGCCGGCGGGCGAAATTTCGCCCACGAGCTAATTTCAATTCGCCCGCTTAGGTATTTATTATTTACTAAAAATTATTTATTTACAGCCCAGCAAATAGCTTTTTAAAATACATCTCTCGTAAAAAAATCTATAATATATCTTATGATCCAAATATTGAAATAATTATGTACAACGTAGGTATTTGGCAACTTTTAGCTGACGCGCAGAGGCAGCGAATCAACTTGTTGCTATACCCCAGACCTCAGTTTTAATTATAGGTTTTGAGCGGGCACAGTGATTAACTAGTTGGCGGTTTAATTTAAATTTTTAATTAAAATACCCATATTATAATGGCAAGTTGTAGGAAAAAACGGAAAACTGGTGCTGGTGAAAGTGATGCATTTTGTGAAAAATGGACGGAATTATTTTTTCGCTGAAATGAATGAGAAGTGCATTTGTCTTATTTGCAACGAATTTGTTGCCGTTTTTAAGAAGTACAATCTTGAGCGCCATTATTTAAGCAAGCATAAGAAATATGAAAATTTAAAAGGAGCAGAGCGTTTAGACAAGTTAACATCCTTAAAAGAAAATTTGTTAAAAGGCAATCTCTTTTTAAAAAGCCTATTCAGGAAAAGGCATCTGTAACTCAAACCAGTTATGCATTGTCTGAACAAATTGCAAAAAAACTAAAGCCGCATAATGAAGGTGAGTTTGTAAAAGATTGCATCATTACTGCCGTTGGAATTTTATGCCCAGAAAAACTCAGTTTGTTTGAAAAAATTAGCTTATCGAGAAGGACCGTTTCTGACCGTATTAAAGAAATGGCTGAGGATATTCGAACTTCTTTAAAAACAGACGCAGCAGAATTTGTGTTTTATTCAATAGCTGTCGATGAGACTACTGATTTATCAAATACTGCACAGCTAGCTATATTTATACGTGGAATAACTGCAGACTTTAAGATACGAGAAGAATTACTTGCCTTAAAATCAATGCATGGGACAACCAGAGGAGAAGATCTATTTGAAATGGTCAACTCAGTATTAAATGATTTCAATCTACCTTATGAAAAGCTGAGCGGTGTCGCTACAGACGGTGCACCATCCATGGTAGGCTGTGAAAAAGGACTCGTAACTCGGATTAAGAAAGAATTTGAGAAACGTCAATTAAACCCAAATACTTTAATTGTGTGCCACTGTTTCATTCATCAGCAAAATTTATGTGCACATTCTCTTAAGATGGACAACATAATGAAAGTTGTGACAAAATCTGTTAATTTTATAAAAAGTAAAGGGTTGAACAACAGTGTTCAAAGAATTTTTGCATGACCTTGAAGCTGAATATGGTGACCTATGTACGTACCATTGTGAAGTTCGATGGCTAAGTAGAGCTCAAATGCTTCAGCGCTTTTATGAACTGAGAGATGAAGTGAGACTCTTTATGGACGTTAAAGGTGCCCCCATTAAAGAATTGGAGGACCAAAAGTTTCTAAGTGATTTGGCATTTTTAGTAGATATAACTAGTCATTTAAATAATCTAAATTTAAAATTGCAAGGGCCCAATCAGCTAATTACCTCTTTGCTCACCCATATCAGGAGCTTTGAATCGATGCTTCAATTATTTGTGACCCAACTGAAAAGGAACTGCTTTATACATTTTCCAAAGTTGAGAGAACAAAATCCAAAATCGACAGTTGAGTACGTTGACGAGTGTTTAAGTCTTTTGGATCAATTTCAAAATAGATTTGAAGATTTGAAAAATCATAGAATCGAGCTACGAATATGCGAAACCCCTTTTGACGTAATGCCTGATGAAGCTCCGGAATCCTGGCAATTGGAATTAATTGATTTACATTCTGATAATACTTTGAAATCAAAATATAACAGTGAGCCTATTTTGGAATTTTACAAATGTGTTAATGTTGAGAAATTTCCTTTTCTGAGAAACAATGCTTTGAAAATAGCTTCACAAGTTTCTACAACTTATCAATGCGAGCAGTTTTTCTCAAATTAAATTTGGCAGAGAGTCGTTTACGTACACGACTTACAGACGAAAATCTTGCTAACCAACTCCAAGTTGCTGTCTCATCAATGCCAGTTACTATTTCCAAACTTTCACAGGAAAAGCAGTACCATCCTTCTCACTAAAAAATTGAAAGGTAAGATTCATCAAATTAAAAAATATGCCCTTATGATTACTTTTTATTGCTTCAAAGTTATAAAAATAAACTATATATATATATCCTGGTATTTTTTAAATTAGTCTTTGCTTGAGAGTTACATATCTACGAAATTGCTATTTAAAGGTAACTATTTTGATGACATTGATGTGCGTTCACAAATAGATGTATTGTAAATTATATAAGGCTTATATATATAAGCTTAAAATTTGCCAGACGCCTGCGGAGGTGTTTATGTTATCGATTTTCGCCCTTGGTACTGAAAAGTTTCCCCACCCCTGCTTTAAACCCTCTTTACGAATTATGTCATCGATTACTCTCTGAAAACAGGTTACGCCGTTTGTTACACCAAACGGGATTCTATTGAAATGAAACAGCTGGCCACAGGTTTCGAAAGCAGTGTATGGCTTATCCTCCTCCTTGATAGGGCTCAAATGATAGGCCTCTTAAGATCTATTGTATTAAAGGTACTATACTCTGCAATTTCGCCCACCATTTCATTTATATTAGGCAGAGGATAAGCGTCCAACTGCGTGTATCTATTTACTGTTTGAGAATAATCGATAACTAGGCGTTTTTTATGAGATTCATTGGCTACCACTAAAACTTGTGCCCGCCAAGGATTTCGACTGGGTTCGATAATGCCTTCCTTAAGAAGGCGATCTACTTCGGACGAAATAAAACTCATATCTGCCTCACAATATCGGCGTGACTTAATAGCAATGGGTTTGCATTCAGGATTTAAATTATTAAATAAAGACGGAGGTTCCACCTCGGCTGCTGCAAGGTTACACAGTTAAGGAAGGTTCTCTTCCCCCAAAAGGTATCTCAACTGATTCATGTCTAGACAAAAAATCATGGCCAAGAATAACATTAGTACATAGATTAGGCAGAAGTGATAACTTAACATTTCTATAGGTACGATCCTTGAATGTCAAATCTACACAACGAAACCCATCAACTTTAGTTACATGAGAAGTATTAGCCATTGACATTTGACTTTTATAAGGATATACCTTCCATTTGTTTTCTTTTACAATATTTATATCAATAAAATTTTCGGTACTACCTGTATCCACTAGCGCCTTCAAAGACAAACCATTAGCTAAAATAGTAAGAATTGCCTCTTTCAAAGAATGAGAAATAGAGCCTGATAGAGAAGCTAAAGTATTAACAGAAGCAGAAGCTTTTGAATTAGAGCGACAAACTGGCAAGATGGCCTTTAATACCACATTTATGACATAAACTATCTCTTGCAGGACATTTAGCTCGCGGATGCACATTACTCCCGCAAAAGAAACATCTACGAGACCTTGCTGCAGCAGTAGAAGACTCCTCGCAAAGAGTTTCATTAGCACCTTGTTTAGCCTCATGTTTTTCTATTGTAATTGTTTCAGTTTCACAACTAACTGAATTTAGAGGAGCATTAGAACGTATGTAAGTATCAGACTGAATCTGAGCCAACTCAAGGCTGCGAGCTTGATCAAAGGCGATCTGTAAACTGAGAGATTTGTTTTCAAGCAATCGTTGCCTAATGAAAGGAGTATTCAAACCGTTTATAAAAGCATCTCTTATATATTCATCTCTGTATTGATCTGCAGAGACCGATTGAAGGTTACAGTCTTTACTCAGATGTTTTAATGCATTCATGTAATGGTCCATACTCTCTCCCATCTCCTGACGACGGGTGGCTAATAGGTGACGAGCAAACGTTTCATTTTTCGGTTTTATATAAAGTTCATTGAGCAACTTTATAGCATCTTCATAGGTAGTACAATCAACTATGTACTCATAGACTAAAGGAGATACATGGTTTACAAGCAAACTTAGCTTTTCAGTCTGAAGATCAGAAGGTAACGCGGCCAGAAAATTCTGGAATGTCTTGAACCAGTGACTCCGGAGACGAGACGAACTTGAGGATGAGGGCTCGGCATCAAATCTTTCCGGCTTCAGAAACTTGTCCATATCCTCTGATCTTGAAATTAAGTTGATTAAATTGAAATGAAACGCTCTCCTTTTCTTAGGTTTTAATCAACTTAATTGAACAACATTCCTGTTAATAAAAATAACAATAATATAGTTATGGTACTCAAAATATATATATACTCAATGATGCAAGTTATAATAATAATATAGATATAGTAAACATAGGGCATTTGTATGAACTGTTTATACTACAGATTAGGATGAATTACATCAAAGAAAATATCATTACCTTCATATAATAAAGTATCTTACATCTCATCAGTTTAATTCAGACATCATGAGCATGAGGCTAGCTCCAGATACGCTTTCTCGCGCATTTATAGCATCTATTAATAAACATCATTTAGAAGAGTTACACATTGCCTTGTGCCATCCCGGAGTAAGTAGGATGTGGCACTTTGTCAGAAGCCGAAACCTCCCATATTCAATTGAAGATGTAAAAAACGTTATTTCAAAATGCACTGTATGCCCAGTGTAAACCGAAGTATTTAAATAGTAATCAAGGTCAGTTAATAAAAGCTACACAACCTTTCGAAAGATTAAATATTGACTTTAAACGTCCTTTGCCTTCCAATTCCCGTAATCGTTATCTGCTAACGATAGTAGACGAATTTTCAAGGTTTCCTTTCGCGTTTTCATGTGCAGACACTTCTGCTGAAACTATAGTTGATTGTCTTAGTCAACGTTTTGCTATCTTTGGTGCACCCGCGTATATGCACTCCGATAGAGGTTCCTCCTTTATGTCGTATACACTTAAACAGTTTTTGAACTCACGCGGAGTGGCCACTAGTAGAACGACCCCATATAATCCCCAGGGAAATGGTTTAGTTGAGAGATATAACGGAATTATATGGAAAGGAGTAAATTTAGCTTTGGCTTCAAGAAAACTCCCTATTGGCTGTTGGGAAACGGTTTTGCCCAATGTATTACATAGCATACGATCTCTTTTATGTACTTCTACAAACTGCACCCCTCATGAGAGATTATTTAATTATCAGCGTCGATCTACAAATGGCCATTCCATACCTACGTGGCTTACCGCCCCGGGTAAAGTATTATTGAAAAATTATACTCATCAGTCTAAATATGAGCCTCCAGTTGAGGAAGTAGAACTCATTGAGGCTAATCCCGAATATGCTCATGTTCGTCTCCCGGGAGGCCGAGAGACTACTGTCTCGCTTAAGCACCTCGCCCCTGCTGGGGAATCTGAAACTCGAGAATAAGAAAATACTAACGAAGGTGATGGTGTTAAAGTGACTAAGTTAAACAACCATCCCCCGTCACCTACTATCCTGCCCTCAAATAAATCCCTCACCGCTCCTCAGGCTTCCGTAGATGATGATAATCAAAATACAAAGTCCCTTATGACAGGAATGCTATTCAATTGAGTCGATTAAAGCCTAAGAAAAGGAGGGCGTTTCACTTCACCCCTACAAAATAACTAGTAGTATTATGCGATTAATGCAAGGAATTAATTCAAAATAAGTAACCTAACAATTTAAAATATTATGATAGTCATCTTTTAATATTTCTATAAAGATATTAAGAGGTATTATTTTCTTTTCAAATCAATTAATATTTCAAATAGAAAAAGAATTTTACAAGGCTTTGCATAATATTAAACGGTAACTAATTTAAAATGTATACAGTCATCATAATGGAGTGGAATTTTAACAAACAAACGAAATATCTAGTGGTAAAACTACAGAGGGTGCAGGCCATGCAATGCACCGGGACCCACAGTTTTGGGTCCCCATCATAGATTTGTTTAATATATAAAAATTGTACTTATAATGCAAATACAAATCCAAAGATTAGCTAATAAGAATAACTACAAAAAAGTAAATATCATCGTTGTCATGTTAAAAATAGAGAGATACGCTATTCAAATTGTTGGCCTAAACTGGCTAAACAGTAATGTTTCATGCAGAGTGGTCTGAGTTATTACAAGCCAAAGGTTGGTTTTGCATCAAGTACTTTCAGTGTGAGTCAGTAGGACTGCCTGTGTGTTGTTAAACCCTTCAAAGACTGACGACATGTCGCAGTTTTATTGATAACTACTCTGGAAGATCTTAACTGGTTTCTATTGATTTTAATTATTTAAGATTATTTTCATTGGTAAACAAATTGGCAGATTTGACCCAACTTTTCCATTTGGACTCTGGGAAGTTTTGTCCTTTAGTCAATTGTTAGAATTGATCAAGTCTGGTTGGTTCCAGTATGGAAAACTCAGTCTAAACCTATAGTTGGACAGATTGCAAAATTTGCGTGTCCATTTTACTACTACTCCTCTAGTAGAGAAATTGGACACATTGCTTTAACTGCCAATCTTTTGAACCTTTAGAACTCAGTTTACTGTAATTTTTAGGTTTTAAGTTTCTTTTATAAAATTTTATCCAAATTGACTTGTTCTATTTAGTAGAAATTGGATACCCTTTGTTTATAGGTTCTTGGCAATTGTAAATTAATTAGTTTGTTACTTTTATGTTCTTTTTTTATTTTTTTATGTGGACTTAATTGAATTAAGTCTTGGTTTAAGTATAGTACATTGTCTGATAAGACAATCTACAATTTTTGGTTTTGGAAAATTTTTTGATTCATTTGGGAAATCAGTCATTTAATTAAAATCTGACTTGACCTCCTTATAAATATATTTTTAGAATAGGATGTATTTTCTTTCTTGTAATTTGGAAGAAGAAATTAGTATTAGATTTTGAGCTTACCTCTAGGTCACAGTTAACATAGACTGTTTAAATTGTTGTAGAAATACCAATAGTTTTTACAATTGACAAGTCATTTCAATTTAGCTTTATTATTAACAATTTGGCTTTGCTTAAAAAATATGGTAAATATGGATATTACGGCCTCCACCAAGTTGACAATACTGGCTATTATCAAGCGTTTCAGCATAATTTTAGGAGTCTAATGGCATATGTTATTATTTGTGCAATTGCGTATTTATAATGTTATAGGCTTTTAAAGAAATTATTTTCGTAACTCCATTTTTTGAATGACATCATCATAAGTATATCTATTTGGGTGGAAAAAAACAAAAAATGAGGTATAGGGTTTTCTATTTTCTTCATTAATTGATTTTCCGGTAATTTTTTACTATCACTCCGGTCTCTTCAATTCCCATAATTTATAGATCAATGGATTCGTTATTACACCAGGAATGCAATTTGGATAGTCTCAAGTGAGGGAACTGGCCCAAAACTAAGTTAGGACACGAAGTTGGTTTTGGGGTATAAGTGTGAAAAAATACCCTAAAATGCGGGTAATTCCTTCAGTAGAGACTACCTAGGGCGCATTCGTGATGTAAAAACGAATCCATTGATATATAAATTATGGAAATTGTAGAAACAGCCAACATGAGTGACCTAAAAGGTATATACATACATTTATATATATGTAGTAAAACGAACACTGTATATATTCACTGGGATCTTTTCCGTTTGACTGCGCCATTGAAACATAATTAAACTCCAGCCTTCTTTAGTTAGCTTTATAAGGCTAACTAACAAAAATATCACGACCTAACCTAACCAATCGTCAAGGTCGTACAGTTGACCTAACGATTGGTTAGGTTAGGTCATGATATTTTCGTTAGTTAGCCTTATAAGGCTAAGTAAAGAAGGCTGGGGGCACTCACCTCTTATGTTTCAATGGCGGCAGTCAAACGGAAAAGATCCATTCACTGTATATATTATATATACCGTAAAACTAAACACTACTAACCTAACCTAACCTTGCGTGTTCCCCTTCTCCGTTTCTTATCACGCACACGACCTATGGCAACGAAATGCTTTTCTGTTTTTATCGAACACACACTTATTACCACAAACAATATCGTCCTTGTTTTCCTTAGGGCAAATAAATTCTTTTAGCAATACACCGTGTTCTACATAAAAATTAAATGCAGCCTCTTCATCATCAAAAAATTTGCATGAAGTTAAACACACTGAATAATTACAACCATCGCAAACCAACGCCATCGTGACACTAAAATCTTATGTGAGCAGGTCAAACCACCCAATTTTGTTAGCGGTACCTTCCTAACCTTTGTGGGATCAGCCATTTTATCACTCCCAAAAACATGATCCGCGATTTTATCGCTCAAAAAAAAATTTATTAACATTAATTTTATAGCTTTAATCGGCATTTGCCTTCATATTGTACTTAATGAAAGTTGTTTAAAAAAATGTAAAGAGTCTTATGGTAAACTTTATTTTCAGTTTCCAGAGACCGGACTGATAGTAAAAAATTACCGATTTTCCAATATGGCGTGTGAAGGATGAGAGATGTATTTTGAAGATGTTATTATGGAAATTAACAATAGTGATAATTCTGCTGTAAAATTTTTTGTTAAACATGGTGTGTTACAGTTGTATTTTGAATGCAGAGAGTGTGGATCTAAGTGTTCCTACGATGAATCAAGGTGGAGATTTCGATGCCAGAAACGAGTAACTGATAAGAAAAATAAATGCCAGCGATGATGTGCATTTTTGATATCTCAATTTAGAGATACATGGTTAGGTGAGGCTCGGATATCTCCATCTCTTAACTTGCGTTGGTTAGGTTAGGTTGGGTTAGGTAGGTTCTCTAGCAATTTGGACACTGGAATGCATTTTTCTAGTAGTATTTGATGTGCAATGTTAAAATCTGGCCTTCATTTTATGGGGAAATAAACCAAAATATGTTAAAACTTTGAAGTCTCATAACTTTTGATTGGTTCATTTCCACATAAAATGAAGGCCAGATTTGAACAAAGCACATCATACACTACTAGGAAAATGTATTTTGGCATCAAAATTGGGTGGAGGCCGTAATATCCATATTTACCAAAAATACAAATAAAGTTGATTGAAATTACCAGCTGTTAGCGTTATTTCAGTAAGCTGACAGCTACTCATTTTAACTTGTTTATTGCAATATATTAGCTACAAACAGGGTCAGGGGTGCCTGCAGCCTTTACAAAATTGGCCGCATAATTTTTTTTAGGTTGAGATTCTTGGGGATGTAGCGCAATAAATAAGTAAAATAGCTAGGCCATCTGTTCTCCTATCCCACCGGTTTTCTAAGAAATTAAAATGTGGTCTCCATCTTTTCTAAGAAATTAAAATTTGGTGGATGCACATGCGTCTATGCATCTGCCTGTGGGCGACCCTGAAATGGGTTATAGCTAAACTAGTAATGAATAGAATTTTGTTTATTTAGGATAAATTTTAATAACTATTTCTGTTGAGTAAAATTCAAAATATTAATTTAGGAATTACATAATATTGAAATAGCTACCTTTTTAAATTTATAATTAAAGTAAGTGGTATTTTTTTAAGAGAGTACATTACAGGCTTTTGAGGAATTTCGGAAATTTAGGTTAGGTTACGTTACGTTAGGTTATATATTAAAACTATGTTTTTCCCCCCCGATTTTTTGATGTTGTTTGAAAGAAATTAACCTTCGTTCAAACTGGATCAAAACCCATCAGAAAAGCAGTTTTGATTTACAAAGCCTGTAATGTACACTTGTAAAAATTTACTGGTTAGGTTAGGTTCATTTTAGTGAAGGTTAGGTTAGGTTCATTTTAGTGAAGGTTAGGTTAGGTTCATTTTAGTGAAGGTTAGGTTAGGTTCATTTTAGTGAAGGTTAGGTTCATTTTAGTGAAGGTTAGGTTCATTTTAGTGAAGGTTAGGTTAGGTTCATTTTAGTGAAGGTTAGGTTAGGTTCATTTTAGTGAAGGTTAGGTTCATTTTAGTGAAGGTTAGGTTAGGTTCATTTTAGTGAAGGTTAGGTTAGGTTCATTTTAGTGAAGGTTAGGTTAGGTTCATTTTAGTGAAGGTTAGGTTCATTTTAGTGAAGGTTAGGTTAGGTTCATTTTAGTGAAGGTTAGGTTAGGTTCATTTTAGTGAAGGTTAGGTTCATTTTAGTGAAGGTTAGGTTAGGTTCATTTTAGTGAAGGTTAGGTTAGGTTCATTTTAGTGAAGGTTAGGTTAGGTTCATTTTAGTGAAGGTTAGGTTAGGTTCATTTTAGTGAAGGTTAGGTTAGGTTCATTTTAGTGAAGGTTAGGTTAGGTTCATTTTAGTGAAGGTTAGGTTAGGTTCATTTTAGTGAAGGTTAGGTTAGGTTCATTTTAGTGAAGGTTAGGTTAGGTTCATTTTAGTGAAGGTTAGGTTAGGTTCATTTTAGTGAAGGTTAGGTTAGGTTCATTTTAGTGAAGGTTAGGTTAGGTTCATTTTAGTGAAGGTTAGGTTAGGTTCATTTTAGTGAAGGTTAGGTTAGGTTCATTTTAGTGAAGGTTAGGTTAGGTTCATTTTAGTGAAGGTTAGGTTAGGTTCATTTTAGTGAAGGTTAGGTTAGGTTCATTTTAGTGAAGGTTAGGTTCATTTTAGTGAAGGTTAGGTTAGGTTCATTTTAGTGAAGGTTAGGTTAGGTTCATTTTAGTGAAGGTTAGGTTAGGTTCATTTTAGTGAAGGTTAGGTTCATTTTAGTGAAGGTTAGGTTAGGTTCATTTTAGTGAAGGTTAGGTTAGGTTCATTTTAGTGAAGGTTAGGTTAGGTTCATTTTAGTGAAGGTTAGGTTAGGTTCATTTTAGTGAAGGTTAGGTTAGGTTCATTTTAGTGAAGGTTAGGTTAGGTTCATTTTAGTGAAGGTTAGGTTAGGTTCATTTTAGTGAAGGTTAGGTTAGGTTCATTTTAGTGAAGGTTAGGTTCATTTTAGTGAAGGTTAGGTTCATTTTAGTGAAGGTTAGGTTCATTTTAGTGAAGGTTAGGTTCATTTTAGTGAAGGTTAGGTTCATTTTAGTGAAGGTTAGGTTCATTTTAGTGAAGGTTAGGTTCATTTTAGTGAAGGTTAGGTTAGGTTCATTTTAGTGAAGGTTAGGTTAGGTTCATTTTAGTGAAGGTTAGGTTAGGTTCATTTTAGTGAAGGTTAGGTTCATTTTAGTGAAGGTTAGGTTAATTTTAGTGAAGGTTAGGTTCATTTTAGTGAAGGTTAGGTTAATTTTAGTGAAGGTTAGGTTAATTTTAGTGAAGGTTAGGTTAGGTTAATTTTAGTGAAGGTTAGGTTAATTTTAGTGAAGGTTAGGTTAATTTTAGTGAAGGTTAGGTTAATTTTAGTGAAGGTTAGGTTAATTTTAGTGAAGGTTAGGTTAATTTTAGTGAAGGTTAGGTTAGGTTAATTTTAGTGAAGGTTAGGTTAGGTTAATTTTAGTGAAGGTTAGGTTAATTTTAGTGAAGGTTAGGTTAATTTTAGTGAAGGTTAGGTTAGGTTAATTTTAGTGAAGGTTAGGTTAATTTTAGTGAAGGTTAGGTTAGGTTAATTTTAGTGAAGGTTAGGTTAGGTTAATTTTAGTGAAGGTTAGGTTAGGTTAATTTTAGTGAAGGTTAGGTTAGGTTAATTTTAGTGAAGGTTAGGTTAGGTTAATTTTAGTGAAGGTTAGGTTAATTTTAGTGAAGGTTAGGTTAGGTTCATTTTAGTGAAGGTTAGGTTCATTTTAGTGAAGGTTAGGTTAGGTTCATTTTAGTGAAGGTTAGGTTCGTTTGGTGAAGGTTAGGTTAGGTTCGTTTTGGTGAAGGTTAGGTTAGGTTCGTTTTGGTGAAGGTTAGGTTAGGTTCGTTTTGGTGAAGGTTAGGTTAGGTTCGTTTTGGTGAAGGTTAGGTTAGGTTCGTTTTGGTGAAGGTTAGGTTAGGTTCGTTTTGGTGAAGGTTAGGTTAGGTTCGTTTTGGTGAAGGTTAGGTTAGGTTCGTTTGGTGAAGGTTAGGTTAGGTTCGTTTGGTGAAGGTTAGGTTAGGTTCGTTTTGGTGAAGGTTAGGTTAGGTTCGTTTTGGTGAAGGTTAGGTTAGGTTCGTTTTGGTGAAGGTTAGGTTAGGTTCGTTTTGGTGAAGGTTTAGGTTAGGTTCGTTTTGGTGAAGGTTAGGTTAGGTTCGTTTTGGTGAAGGTTAGGTTAGGTTCGTTTTGGTGAAGGTTAGGTTAGGTTCGTTTTGGTGAAGGTTAGGTTAGGTTCGTTTTGGTGAAGGTTAGGTTAGGTTCGTTTTGGTGAAGGTTAGGTTAGGTTCGTTTTGGTGAAGGTTAGGTTAGGTTCGTTTTGGTGAAGGTTAGGTTAGGTTCGTTTGGTGAAGGTTAGGTTAGGTTCGTTTTGGTGAAGGTTAGGTTAGGTTCGTTTTGGTGAAGGTTAGGTTAGGTTCGTTTTGGTGAAGGTTAGGTTAGGTTCTTTTGGTGAAGGTTAGGTTGGTTCGTTTGGTGAAGGTTAGGTTAGGTTCGTTTTGGTGAAGGTTAGGTTAGGTTCGTTTGGTGAAGGTTAGGTTAGGTTCGTTTGGTGAAGGTTAGGTTCGGTTCGTTTTGGTGAAGGTTAGGTTCGGTTCGTTTTGGTGAAGGTTAGGTTCGGTTCGTTTTGGTGAAGGTCGGTTCGTTCGTTTTGGTGAAGGTTAGGTTCGGTTCGTTTTGGTGAAGGTTAGGTTCGGTTCGTTTTGGTGAAGGTTAGGTTCGGTTCGTTTGGTGAAGGTTAGGTTCGGTTCGTTTTGGTGAAGGTTAGGTTCGGTTCGTTTTGGTGAAGGTTAGGTTCGGTTCGTTTTGGTGAAGGTTAGGTTCGGTTCGTTTGGTGAAGGTTAGGTTCGGTTCGTTTTGGTGAAGGTTAGGTTCGGTTCGTTTTGGTGAAGGTTAGGTTCGGTTCGTTTGGTGAAGGTTAGGTTCGGTTCGTTTTGGTGAAGGTTAGGTTCGGTTCGTTTTGGTGAAGGTTAGGTTCGGTTCGTTTTGGTGAAGGTTAGGTTCGGTTCGTTTTGGTGAAGGTTAGGTTCGGTTCGTTTTGGTGAAGGTTAGGTTCGGTTAGGTTCGTTTTGGTGAAGGTTCGGTTCGGTTAGGTTCGTTTTGGTGAAGGTTCGGTTAGGTTCGTTTTGGTGAAGGTTCGGTTAGGTTCGTTTTGGTGAAGGTTAGGTTAGGTCGTTTTGGTGAAGGTTAGGTTAGGTTCGTTTTGGTGAAGGTTAGGTTAGGTTCGTTTTTGGTGAAGGTTAGGTTAGGTTCGTTTTGGTGAAGGTTAGGTTAGGTTCGTTTTGGTGAAGGTTAGGTTAGGTTCGTTTTGGTGAAGGTTAGGTTAGGTTCGTTTTGGTGAAGGTTAGGTTAGGTTCGTTTTGGTGAGGTTAGGTTAGGTTCGTTTGGTGAAGGTTAGGTTAGGTTCGTTTGGTGAAGGTTAGGTTAGGTTCGTTTGGTGAAGGTTAGGTTAGGTTCGTTTTGGTGAAGGTAGGTTAGGTTCGTTTTGGTGAAGGTTAGGTTAGGTTCGTTTTGGTGAAGGTTAGGTTAGGTTCGTTTTGGTGAAGGCTAGGTTAGGTTCGTTTTGGTGAAGGTTAGGTTAGCCTAGCCTAACCTTCACTAAATTAACAGAAAATAACCATCCTTTTATTGTGGTGACCAGGGGTCACCAACCTTTTTTTTGTTCACCACCACTTTTACAATTTTTTGAAAATTAAAAAAGCTTATCGCCCACCTTAGATCAAAAAGAATAAATCAACATAATCGCTAAAATAAATAATGAAATAAATGTTTAATTACCTTTAATGTGAGCCCACTAGTGGGCGCTACTGCCCAGGTTGGTGACCCCTGGTTTAGACATGCATCCCTGAAAACATTCAACGTGAACTGCTCACGGCATACTCAAATGGAGCCTGTGAACTCCTAATCATCATGCTCAGTATTGCATTCAGTTCAGTAGTCCTTATTTAGAGCAAGACAAAGACAGACTAGAAAAGTACAAAAGAGCCACAAGTATGATACCATGCCTTAGACTCCTTAGTTACAAAGAGAGATGTTAGCACCTAAACATGTTTTCCCTAAAGCGAAGAAAGTTATGAGGTGATATGATAGAAGTACAGTATATAAAATAATAAATGAGTTAGATAATAGAGACTTCCACTCCCTTTTTACAAAGGATCATAATGACAGGACAAGAGGTCATAGCCTTAAGCTTTTTCAGCAAAGATGTAAATCACAGTTAGTACAACATAGTTTTTCAAATAGAATAGTAAAATTCTGGAATAACTTAGATGAAGAAGTTGAGTTCCCATACTTTGGAGACTTTTAAGAATAAACTAGATAAATTAATGACTGAAAGAGGTATTTGGTAATGACATTTTGCTGGAACTGGTAATGGTGTGAAGAGGTTTGTGAACCCTTCCCACATATATATATATATATAAGTTTTTAATTTGGGTAAATCATCACCCACACAGAGTGATGGGATGTAGGTGAAGTAGTGAGTTGGTTTCCTGTACTCTCCACCTCACATATCCAGGTATGCCTGGCTCATCGGGGATTGTTTTGAGTGAGGTATCTAATCTTCTTTTGAAGATGTCCACTGCAATACCACTCGTGTTCCTTAGGTCTTTGGGCAGTTGATTAAACAGTTTTGGTCCTCACACAACAAAACTATTTTCTTTCAGGGTTAAGGATGTTCCCTGTCTAGCCCTTTAATTTGGGAACATGGCAGTCTTCCTTTTCTACTTTCCACTACTGTTTGAGGAGTTACAGGGTTCAGAGTAAGATTAGGGACTAGTTTCTCCATTGTTTTCCATGTGTAAATTAATGGTGTATCTCTCTCTCTCCTCCTTTCCAGTGAGTATAGGTTTAATTCAGGTAACCTTTCCCAGTAATTTAGTTCTTTGCACCCATTCGTCTTTGCTGTGAGGCTTCTCTGAATCCCTTCTAGCTGTCTAATGTCTTCTTTTTTATATGGGCATGTTAGGACTGAGCAGTATTCCAATTTGGGTATGATGATTGTTTTCAATAGAGGAATCATTATATTTGTGTCCCTTTGTTTATATCTGCCCAGTTATTCTCTCTCTGCTCTGTTTACTGCACTCTTATTGTGTTTCAAATTTCACATCATCAGTCATTACAACCCCTAAATCTTTTGCTTTAGATTTTCTCTGAATTTCCTGTCCATTTGGGGTATAATATATACACACTGGTATATATATATATATATATATCCCCCTCCCCGCGGGCGGTCTTTCTGGGGTGGATCGCCCGCGGGCTCCTGCCTCCATGTGGCGAGGGGGGTCAGCCGCGGCTGGGGGCCCTGCCGGGTCCTCCGCCCGGTTGCGAAGTAGACTTTAGCATACCCTCTCCTACAGCCCCCTCTTTCCTGTCTTCCCTCTTTCCCTCTTCCTTGCCCCCTCTGTTTCTTCTGCCTTCTCGGTCCGACACTTCGCGCGCCCCGTGGGACTGCCGGGACTGGTCGCTGGGGTCTCGCCCCCATGGCTGGGGCCGGACTAGTTGGCTGGTAGGGTGCCCGGGCCTGGGACCCTGGGGGGCCTTGGTCTTTGCTGCCGGCGGGGGAGAACTTTCGACGCTGCAAGGGCCCCTTTTGAAACGGGGGTACCTACATGGGACGAGGCACCCATCCCCCGCCGGCGTGCGCTTGGTCCCCTTGGGCCCCGGGTAATCGGTTCCCCGCGGCCCGGGCGCGAAACAATCATAAAAATTTTTATGGAAATATTACAAATCTAATGGACCTTGTTGACGACCCGGCTTGTGAATCTGACCTCCCTCTGACTACCTCTTTGGACCCTGGGTGGGTAAGGGCAGTCGGCAGCCCTCGCCCACCCCGTCTGCTCTTCTTGCCGACGCCTCCCTCTCTTCCCCAGGCTCGTGGCGGCGGATGGACCTGCAGGAACCCCCGACCCCTGGATCCCCCCATATCCACGTCCCGATAGGGACCCACCTGCTTTCGCCCTCAGGTGGGAAGCCCGCGGCCCCGGTCGCCCCCACTCCGGTCGGGCCTCATCGCCCCCGGCCCCCTCGGCCCCTGGGGGACGTGGGACCCGACGTCGCCGTCCGCCTTTTCGTCTTCCCGTCCCCTCGAAGTACCGGTGGTGTTTGGCCCGACGGCTTCGCTCGGCCTTAGGACGGTGGACAAGTTCCTCGTCCTCCGCCCCTCCTCCTCCAAGCCCCTCCCCACTAACCACGAACGCCTCTTTCGAGCGATCCATGGGGTGACGGGGACGGCTCGTTTGACCTTCGGCCTCAGAGGGATGGCTCCATTCTGATAAGGTCGCGTTCCTCTGCCGAAACCTCCTCTCTGCTCGCTATCCCCAATGTCCTGGGCTGCGGGATCACGGTGTCCCCCCACCCCCGCCTCAATCAGTGCCAGGGCACAATCTACGCTGCTCGTCTTCTACCATCCCGGTGGAAGACCTCCAGACTGACCTCGCCTCCCAGGGTGTTGTGAGGGTATACCGCTTTCCCGACAGATCGCGATCCCCACCGCCCCTTCTCCTCGCCTGCTCCTCACTTTCGACTCACTGGTGCCCCCCGTTTCGGTATTCTGGGGCTTTGGTGAGAGACGAGCGTGCGAATTCTCGGTTCGACCATACGTGCCAGATCCTACGCGCTGTTTTCAGTGCAATAGGTTTGGCCACGTGAGCAGTTCCTGCCGTCAGCCGGCCCCGTGTGTCCGCTGCGGCGGCCCTCCCCACCCTTGCCCTGTACTGCTCGCCTTCCTGCACCACCAACTGCCATGGACCCACCCTGCTTCATCCCGCTCTTGCCCGTCCTTCCTCTTTGAGGGAGGTTCGGGCCCTCTGTTCATCAGAGTTTCTCAGCGCTCGGGAGGCGCGGGACCGGTTGCGTGGCTGCGAGGCCCGGCGTGGTGCCTCGTACGCCGAGGCTTCGTTCCGCCGCCGGCCCAGACCCCGTCCTCACCGGCGGTTCCCAACGCGCCTCCACCCACCGTGTCCGCTACTCCCTGTCCATCCTCTGCCGCCCAGCGGACTCCACCGCGGCTCCCCGTACTACCAGCGCGTCCCCACGTGCTCCCTCCGCGAACGCCGATGCTTCGTCGGCAACCCCCCCTGCCCCTTCTACGCCCTCTCCACCGGCGCCTTCGGCCACCCCCATTCCGGATCGTGACCCGCCGTCACCCATGCGGGCCGCACGACGGAGGGGTAGGGCCGCAAGCGCCGCGCCAGTAGTGACCCCGAAAGGTTCGAAGCCATAGGCCTCGCATCACCTTCCTCTCCCAAACACAAACGCCCCCTTCGCCCTACCGCCCCGGTGTCCTCACCGTCCCCACTGCGCAACCGTTATGCACCCCCCTGGGGTCCCCGACGGCCCTCGTGGTGGGGGCTGAGATACACCCCTCCGGCCCGGTCGATGGACCCACTGGAGGGGGAACTCGCCCGCCTGGTCGGCGTGGGTGGGACGTGCACGCCCCCGCGCTTGACCCGCCCCATCTCTCTCCTCGACCTGCCAATGCCTCTGGGTGAGGTATTATTTTCCACTCCCCCTCGTAGTCCTGCCTCCCCTCGCACCTCCGGTGAAGGGAGGGGCATTCTGGATACCCTCACATCCCCTTCTCTGCATCGCTCTCCCCCGGACGTCCGGGAGACTCCTCTTCTGGAGGACTTGCCGGCGTCTGGTTCCACATCGCCCCCTCGTCGGGGTGACCCTCGCCTTCGCCCTCGTTCGGCGTCCCCGTTGAACCCGGGGCTTTCCGATTCCCTTTAATCTCGGGCCGCCCGATCGGCCCACCCACCCCATAACCATCCTTTCGCTGACTTTCCTACCCCTCCCTATACCTCGCTCCTGCAGTGGAACATCCGCGGGCTCCTGGTAGGCCTCGAGAGTCTCTCTCTCTCTCCAGGTGTCCGGCGTGTTTCTGCCTTCAGGAGACGATTCTGGGATCCCGTTCCCTCCCTCGAGTGTCCGGTTACTGCGGGCTCCCTTCCCCGCCTCTCGATGGGGCGGGGAGGGGGGGCTCCGCGGTCTTCGTGCACCGCTCCGTCCCTTTCCGCCCCCTCCCGCTCCGTACAGTCCTGCAAGCTGTGGCCGTGCGCCTTTCTTTGGGGCGCCAGCTCACGGTCTGCTCTCTTTACCTCTCCCCTAACGTACGCCCTCCACCCGATTCTCTCCGTGACCTAATTCTTCAGCTTCCCCGCCCTTTCCTGATTCTCGGGGACTTCAACAGTCGGGACCCGGCCTGGGGGGACGTTTGCTCCACCTTTCTCTCCGGGACCCTTCTCTCCCTTATGGACGAGCTCGAGTTCACCTTTCTGAACGATGGCTCCCCAACCTGCCTTCACTCGGCCCACGACAGTTTCACCTGTATCGACCTTTCCCTGGTTTCCCTCGAAATCGTGACGGAGTTCACCTGGGAGGTCCTGCCGGATTCTTCCGGCAGTGACCATTTCCCAGTGTGTCTTACCCCGACCCGTCTCCTCCCCCCCACTCTGTTCGCCCGAGCAGACTGGGCCTCATACGCGAGGGGCACGGCGATCTCGCCATCAATTCCTGCCTTTCCCTCCGTAGTGAGGCCCTCGCCTTCCTCGAGAGTAAGATCCTCTCGGCTGCCGCCAGTTGCATCCCCCGTACCTCTGGCTCCCCCAGGCCGCGAAGCGTCCCATGGTGGACCCCAGAGTGCTCCCATGCCGTTCAGGAGCGGCGCCGTGCCGGCCGCCGCTTCTACCGGACCCGCCAGCTGGAGCACAAGATAGAGTTTCAGCGCCTGAAGGCAGTGGCCCGTCGGGTCCTGAAACTGGCCCGGCGTACCTCCTGGCGGAGTTACGTGTCCGGGATCTCCTCCTCGACTGCCCCCTCGACTGTTTGGCGCAAGGTGCGTAGCTTTGAGGGGACCCGTGTCCCCCCTCGACCCCCGGTGCTTCGGGTCGGGGACGACGAGTTCGTCTCCGATCCGGAGGCCGTCGCGAACGCACTCGCGGCGCACTTCGCAGCCATCTCCAGTTCCGATTCCCCCCATTCCCGCCGCGACCCACCGGATTTTCCACCTCATAGGGATGACCCCTATAATCACCTCTTCCGCATGACGGAGCTTCGGGAGGCCCTCCGCCCCGACGCTCCTCCGCACCCGGCCCCGATAATATCCCCTATGACTTGTTACGGCACCTCCACCCCTCTGCTCTCAGCTTTTACTGGACCTCTATAACCGGATTTGGTTGGAGGGTTCATTCCCGGACCGGTGGCGTGAGTCCATCGTCGTCCCCATCCCGAAGCCCGATAAAGACCCCTCACTCCCGTCGAACTATCGCCCCATTTCCCTGACATGCTGCGCCTGCAAGGTTATGGAGGCGATGGTCGCCTCGCGGCTGTCCCTTACCTGGAGGCGAGTGACCAATACCCTGCTACCCAGGCTGGTTTCCGGCGCTTCCGGTCTACCACCGACCCTCCTCCTCCTTAGCCACGACGTGCAGGAGGCTTTCTCCCGGCGTCACTTTGTACTCGCCGTCTTTTTCGACCTCCAGAAGGCCTACGATACTACCGGCGGAGCGCGGTCTTTGACTGCTTACGCTCCCTGGGTTTCGTAGGCTTTCTCCCTCCTTTATTTATAACTTCTTGTCCGCCCGTTCTTTCCGCGTCCGCATCGGTTCTACCCTCTCTGACCGCTTTCCGTTGGAGGAGGGTGTCCCTCAGGGTAGTGTCCTTAGCGTCCTGTGTTTCTCACTAGTGATGAACACAGTCGCTACGGTCCTGCCTACTTCCGTTCGTAGCTCCCTCTATGCCGATGACCTGGCTATCTATTGCTCTGGCCGCCTCCCGTCTTTGGCTGAACGTCGACTCCAGCTAGCCATCAACGCGGTGGTTCGCTGGGCGTCCTCGGTTGGCTATGCTTTCTCACCCTCTAAGTCTTCCAGTATGCTTTTCCGTCCTCGGCGCCTCCGTCTGTCGCATACCTTCGCCCTTACCCTTGCCGGCACTCCTCTCGTCCCATCCGTTCGATTCCTGGGTATGACCCTCGACGAATTTTTCGGTTGGGTTCCACACCTTAGGCGGTTGCGGCAATCATCTCGCCGCACCCTCTCCCTTTTGAGTCACCTGTCCCACATGACCTGGGGGGCGGACAGGCGTACTCTGCTGCGCCTGTACACCTCCCTGGTGCAATCCCGCATCGACTACGGCTGTGTGGTCTACAGCTCCGCCTCCTCTCCGGCACTCCGTATGCTGGATCCTCTTCTCCACCGTGGCCTTCGCCTGGCGTCGGGTGCCTTCCGCTCGTCCCCTGTCGCTAGTCTTCAGGTGGACTGCGGACACCCCCCTGCCCCTTCGCCGGGGCCTTCTCATGGCGAAGTGTTACCTTCGCATCTGCCGCCTCCCGATGTCCCTACTCTTCTCCGCGATCTCCCAGGCGCTACCCCGGCCTGACACGTGGCATTTCGCTGCCTCTCCGAGATCTTTTCGTCCCTGGGGACCCCACCCTCTATTCTGCCGTTCTCCTTCGACCTGTCGCCCCCCTGGCTGACCACCCCTATCTGCCGCTGCCAGGCGCTCCGTGGCCTGCGTAAGGAGTCTCCTCCTACCGTCCTCCGGTCTTCTTTTCTGGCCCATCTTCCCGTACACTCGGACGACGTTCCCGTCTACACCGACGGCTCGCGCTCCCCTGCAGGTGTCGCGGCCGCCGTCTTCTCTCCGTCGCTGTCACCTACCTCCCGGGGTATCCCCCTGCCGGTTCAGGCCTCCATCTTTTCCGCGGAGCTCTTTGCCCTTCTGGAAGCCCTCCGTCTGGTATCGGGTTTTCGCGGTCTTCCTGTACCATTTCCGGACTCGCTGAGCGCCCTTCAAGCGCTCGAGCGCTATGATTCCCCGGACCCCCTCGTACGCCTTATTCAACAGGAGTACCATGTCCTGCACACCGTTCACCGGATCCGGGTCACCTTCTGCTGGGTTCCTGCCCATGTGGTGTTTCCGGTAATGAGGCGGCTGACCGCACAGCCCGGTCCGCCGCCTCGATGCTGCCTCCCCCCCCCCGCTCCCCTTCTCTGACTATGTGCAGGTCTTTCGTCCTCTACGACCGTATGGCACAGTCCTGGGACGATGCCACCGGAAATAAACTCTGGTCCATCCGCCCCCGCCTGTCATATTGGGCGTCCTCTTTCCACCGCTCCCGACACAAAGAGGTCGTCCTTGCGCGGCTTCGCATCGGCCATACGCGCCTCACGCACGGCTATCTTATGTCCGGCAGGAGGCTCCTCGTTGCGCCTCCTGCCAGTCGCCCCTCACCATCTCACATCCTTGTGGAATGCCCCACCCTGTCGTCAGTACGTCGTCGCGCCTTCCCGTTCCTTTCTGATTTCCCCCTCCCCGATCGTTTACGTCTTATGCTCGCTGAGAGCCCTCTCTTCTCGCTTGACCGTCTTTTCCTTTCCTCTCCCAATCTCGCTCCTATCTGAGCTTTAGGTGACTTCTCACCCGTCGTCCGCTGTCCTCCCACTTCTAGTGCCTTTCCCCCGTCTCCGTTTCTCTTTCTCATATTTGCCTCGCCATGATATCCGCTACGTATAGCGGGAAATGGCGGTAAACGCCCCAATACAAAAAATATATATATATATATATATAATTATTATATGCATATATAACTGCAATGACCGCGCAGTATATAAATGAATAGAAACGACATAAGTGTTAAGGAACGTTTCTGCACACGAGGAGGAGAGATAACGAATAATGAAAAATGAGGCGAACCGCCAGGAATCGAACCCAGGGCCTTCCAATTGCCGGTCGGACGCTCTACCATTATGCTACGGACCTCACTCAATCACAAATCGAAATTCTCCCACATAGGGCAGAAACCAATGCCCTGAGAGGGCACCCTCGCAAATCGTGAATATGCGCATATAACTGCAATGACCGCGCAGTATATAATGAATAGAAACGACATAAGTGTTAAGGAACGTTTCTGCACACGAGGAGGAGAGATAACGAATAATGAAAAATGAGGCGAACCGCCCAGGAATCGAACCCAGGGCCTTCCAATTGCCGGTGGCAATTGGAAGGCCTGGGTTCGATTCCTGGGCGGTTCGCCTCATTTTCATTATTCGTTATCTCTCCTCCTCGTGTGCAGAAACGTTCCTTAACACTTATGTCGTTTCTATTCATTTATACTGCGCGGTCATTGCAGTTATATGCGCATATTCACGATTTGCGAGGGTGCCCTCTCAGGGCATTGGTTTCTGCCCTATGTGGGAGAATTTCGATTTGTGATTGAGTGAGGTCCGTAGCATAATGGTAGAGCGTCCGACCGGCAATTGGAAGGCCCGGGTTCGATTCCTGGGCGGTTCGCCTCATTTTTCATTATTCGTTATCTCTCCTCCTCGTGTGCAGAAACGTTCCTTAACACTTATGTCGTTTCTATTCATATATATATATATATATATATATGCAGTGAATTTCACAAATTAAACATGTGAAATGAATAAATGATGCAAACCCACAAAAAAAAAAAAAATGATTCCAAGGCCTTTCGTGTACTATATATATATATATATATATATAAAATTTTAAATGCAGGAAGGAGGGGCCAAGGGTGAGCACCCAGAAATGCAATTCCATTAATTTTCCTCTGTATTTTAAATCTTTTTAAGCTTGGGACTGGTTTGTTTGTAATTTTCAATTTAAATTTGTCAAATTTGATAACAAGACTTGAGAGTAAATACACTGAGACTAGTTTATCCCATACTGAGGACTTTCATTCAGATTTACAAGACAGCTCCCAAGATTTTTTGAAGTATTTGAAATGTATAATAGTTATGTTGAAAGTTTTTAAAATTTTGTAATTTTATACAGTACACCCTCACTTTATGCAGTCTCAGTCTCACATGACACAGTTTTGCAGGCTTGGGTTCAAGTAAAAGTACTTGTACTTAGACTTAAGGACATAATTTCATGTACTGGTACTTGGGATTTGAAATTCAATGTACTTGTACTTAGTCCCATTGTACTTTTAAAACAAGTACATTTCAAGTACAATGAAGTACCGTACATTTTCATGTACATTTCAAGCTGCCAATTAGTGAAATGCTCTCTTTATTTTGAGCAACTTGTAAATATTTTATTATTTTGAGCAACTTTGAGAGTTGGAACTTGGAACACGTTACTGCAACTTGTGAGTCTGTAACATGTTCTATGTAGGGATATGGCAAACATGGGTAATTTTGTTAAATTATTCCCTATAAGCTGTAATAGCTAAAACAAGAAAGGATCAGTATATCTTCGTGTAATCTTTTAAATACTTTATCTTGAAATAAAATTCAGAGTTTATAAAATTAATTTAAAGATATCCTTGTTGACTTCTATTCAATTAGAGTTATTTATAAAAGTACATGTACTTGGACTTGGACTTGAGTCTCTCTCCAGTACTTGTACATGTCCTCAAGTACTGTACAGCCACCAGTACTTGAACCCATCCCTGCAGTTTTTCTTTTACACAGTTGGGAATTTGTGGTACAAAATTCTATAGAACACGGTTTCATAATAAAATGGTCAGCACTGAAAGAAAATCCCATGGCTGGAATGAAAGCCCATCTTGCAGCACATGTTTTACTCATAATGCTTTGTCATGGATAGATGCACTTCAGTTACCTTGTGCCCAGTGGTATGCAGTTATGGTACACAAGGTATGCTCAGTGTACCCAAAGAAAACTTTCATAAGATAAAATTAACCTAATTAAACTTCTATTCTACTCTTTTCTTCATCCTCCTTACTGTGATATAAATGAGATTTAAGCCATATGAATAAAAGATTTTGCACTCTTCTGTTCTGCACAGATATAATTCAAGTCATGTGATGCTTGGGTGCCCTGTGAGCTAATTTAGTTCTTATGTGCACAAGTATATTTCCCTGGCTGAGGCTGGCTGAAAAAAGCCACAAATGTACACAACTTTCAATTTAAGCTTCAACTCTAAACAGTCCATATAAAGTTAAAATTTGATCAAGTATGATTACCTTAGTTATATGTATGACTCATATATAATTGTAATTTAACTTTTAAATGTGAGTAGTAAATCAACTTCAGAATAAGAGTAATTTTTAAGTATTTTATTATATGTACAGGGTGCTTCAGGTTGACGATAGAAATATGGAAAAGAAACGCTTCATATTAGTTATGGAATTACTATGACAAACTATAAGTTCCCAATTTGAAGGTTGTCATAGTAATTCCGTAACTAATATGATGTGCTTCTTTTCCATATTTCTAGGGTCAACCTGAAACACCCTGTAGTTTATTTTAGAATGCCAATGGTGAACACTGGCAATGTCACACATTGCAATCAAGTTGTCAATGAAGCCTCTGTTTCCACTATATGTGCTTGATTTTCTGATCCAGGCAAAGCCTTGTGTACTCCACATTGCATACCTAACTTCAAAGGGTATGGCATGCCACTGCTTGTTACTCATGGCCACCCCTTATCCTCCACCAAAGAAGGGTCAGATGATATGATGGAGGATTGCAGATGTGTAATTTTGATGACATTGAGAATGACTTGGAATGTAGGTACACTTTTCCCATAAGAAGTTAAGTTCACTTCACTTAACATGGTTTCTCATAATGCAGGGTTCTCTCAAGATGTAACCTCTGTGTAAAGTGAGGGTCTACTGTACTAATATTTTTTATTTTGCACCTAAAAATATCATCAGTTTGCATTTTGATCATGGAGTTTTTGCCAGTTTTATAAATGGGGCTATACTTTAAAGCAGTATAGATCTTTATCCTACCAGTGATCTTGATTGAGAAGTTTGGCAGAAATTTACTAGATCAGGTGTGTCATTTTTCAAGCAAAAATATTAATTTTAGATCTGGTGGAGTCACTTTTAAGATTATAGTGGGTGTTTGTGCCTTTTTTCTTTGTTCTTTAGGATTTGGAGTTACTTTACTCCTCTTTTCAGAATCTGTGCATCAACTCTGCGAGACTTCTCAAACTGGCCAGTGATGAAGCGACCATATCTTTCAATGCACTATCTTAATGAGGCCTAGCCCCAAGCATTAGATCATTTGAAAAAGATGTCCTTACTTTTATAACTGACCTTTCTTTGATACCTAATATTTTGTTTACCTTCTTCCTATCCTCTAAGCACTTTTTGTTCTTGTTTTTTTTAGCCTTTTTTTATATTTCCTCTTTGTTTTTAAAAGATAAGGCCTGAAGAGGTGAATTCATAAAGGGTCTGATTTATTAAAAAAGCAAGTTCCTGGTTTAAAGTTTTAAGAGTTCATTTACCTGTCATGGAAGCAAGTGAAGATGAATTTAAAGTTACTTGTAGTGATGAAGAAGTAGCTGCTGATTTTACTGAAAATTACGCAGGTAAGAGTTGTGTTGTAGCTACAGACTCTGTTAGTTTCAAATCCTTTATTTTTCTCATCACATCATTTATAGAGTAGGATAGCTTTGTGTATTTGCTGATAAAGGTATAGTACCCTTATTTGTCTTCAAACAAGAATTGTCTTTTCCATTTAGAAATTACGAAACAAATTAAGATTACATGTATATTTTTATGTGAAGTTTTACTCTATATTATTTGACATGGTTACATAGTGAGGTCAATAATTGTCATAGATCCATAGAACTATATACAGTATTTTTGAACTCGGAAAGAAGTGTAGAATCCAAAAATGCAATGAAAATTTAGAGATAAGAAAATTAGAAAAAATTTGACCTTTGTAACTTGATAATAATTGACTGAATGACCTTCAAGTTCACTGATACTGTATGAAAAAAATTCTTAATAAAAAATAAAGCTATAACAATATTTCAATTTATGCAATAAAAGTTTCTTATTGATGATCTAGACCAGTGGTTCTCAACTTGTTTTTTTATGGTTACTCAAACCAATTCTAACCCAACCCTATTACCCCAATCATTAGATATGTTTTTATAACTTCTGGATTATCACACTATTATTTTTTATAATTCTTGGATCGCGTGTCATTACCCCAGTTGGGTAATTTAACCATTGGTTGAGAACCAATGATCTGGACTGTATTATAGGAGGTTAAACAACGGTGATTTTTGTGGTTTTAATTTCATTTGATATAGGTATTAGGTATATTCTGAGGATCTTATTTCATTTAATACAAAATAAGTGTATGTCATTTTTTGCCTCATTTATCATCTGTATTCATAAATTACCAACTTATTAACAATTTCAGAAAGTAGTTCAATTAAATCTCATTTACTCTTAAATGTGATGTTCATAAATATACTCAGCTGCATGTATCTTATCACTAAAAACATACTGAATTTGTGTTCCACCTAGCAATTGTGGATCTGTCATTGTCTAGATAATATCAGATGGCAGGATCCAACAGAGGTCTGGCCTTGAAGGAAAAGAATGTTTATTACTTTTTCCTGATGGATGCAGAAAATTTATCCTATAATCACTAAACTCCAGATTTTTCAACAACCTAGACCAAACTAAATATTTTTTATCATATACACAGGCTACATTATCTCCCAGTGCTGATTTCTTCAGTAGGAATGTGGTGATCATCATATTCAGCTTCATAACTGTGAGTTTTGTAGGGCCTGAAGAAATTTCACCAACCTCCAACTGTGTAGCTATGACTTTAAGGTACGCATCTGTGAAGCTTATAACTGCCACGGATAGATACTGAATTTGCAAATTTTTCTTTCAAAAACACTGTTGTTTACTGGGCTTCTTTTGATAAGCACAGAAATTTCTTGTTGGTCTCTTTTTCTTCCAAAAACCTCATCATATCAAGTGGTGTGAGGATTTGATCATTCAGAGGTTGCTGAAGACCTACTTTTGCTGTCATTCATTTGGCCATGCCTTCAACTCCATCACAAGCGCTTTTGTCATGTGAAAGTGGCAAAAAAATGCCACTCTGCATCCAGCTGAAAATCACCTTTGTGGTGACACAGATTGGTAAAATTATATTTATATTGTTCTCTACACCTATCAGTAAAGTAATGAATCTTATGCAGGTGTGGGACCTCTTCTTTGAGCACAGGGATGAGTTGCTTCAAGAATGCATAGACAAGCTGGGTAGTAGCTATGTTTCATTTCATCAAAAATGAAACGATAACTTTTAACTTGAAAGTTTACTATTAACACAAGGTTTGTAGTAGAACACAAAGGGATGAACTGTTGCTGAACTGGTTTCCCAATGGAAACCTTGAGCTGCATCTTGCACAATAAATGATTAGTTCTCGGAGAAGTCTCCTAGGAGGATACCAGAATTTAACATGAGATTGGCTATAAGGTTTTTAAGAAATGTTGCTTGTTCATCGACCACATAAGTATGTCTTGTCAGGATACAAATACTCTTTGCCAAAGAACTCTGATAATTTTCTAGAGGCTGACTGACATCAACAAGGGTTGTTCTGTCTGTTAGAGTCCATTGTTTGTATGTAATTATGTTGCCTACTGCATCCTCAACAGAATCCAATCCATCAAGAAATGCAATGACTCCTTCACCTGGACACTATACACATTTTTGGAGCATACAGTTTCTGTTTTCAGTGTCACAAACGTAGTCAATGAGGTCCTTATACGAGAGTCCGTTTTCGCTTAGAGCCGAAAGTTGTAGCTTTGGATTCTGGTGATATATACAAACACATACAGTGTGTGTTCCTCCAGCTCCTGCCAATAAACACCAACACATACAGTGTGTGTTCCTCCAGCTCCTGCCAATAAACACCACTTGGTGAAGATCATTAAAACTTCTTGCAAATCAAATCACTATATTAATCCATGCATTTCTCTAAGCGCCTCACGCTCTGGCACAAGTGCCTTTATCTTTCTCTTGTGTTTTTTATGTATCAGTTTATCTGAAGCTTTCGAAGGCGAAAGATCGATTTTACTGGCGAAGAATGACAACTTCGCCTTACAGTATACGAAATCAAATCGATAATAAAAGGCTTCGTAAGGAATATATGACTCAAAGATATGAATATTAAATATTTGAGTTTACTGCAACTAAGAAAATGTCGATATAAATCATAAACTGAAAGCGAAAAAAATTAAATAAAAATCAAAACTGATATTTTGTTTTTACAAAAACTGAAATCGAAAATCGAACTTGTATATATATAGGGTGTCTCATAAGTCCGGCATCATAGGAGAAATTCATATTTTTCTATTTCTACAAACCATAATTCATATTTTTCTTATGCTCGGGATGCCAATTTCCGTCCACCATTCTGTTCAGCGACGAGGCTGTTTTTTATGGAAATGGTGAGGTAAATCGACAGAACACCCGCTACTGGTCTCAAAAACAACCCTCACTGGTATACCTCTTCAAAGGAACAAGGTGCATCTCGGGTGATGGTATGGCGTAACATTTGGAAGGATCGCATCATAGGCCCCCTCTTTTTCGATGAACATGTCACTGGAGGCACCTACCTGCGTATGTTCGAGGAAGAAGCATTTCCCAGTGTCTTGAACGAAGAAGGAAATTTCCCAACATGGTTCCAGCAAGACGGCGCTCCTGCACATAACAGCACCCAAGTAAGGGAATACTTGTACCAACAATTCCCTGGTCATTGGATAGGACGTCGAGGGCCTGTGGAATGGCCAGCTAGAAGCCCGGATCTCACGCCACTAGATTTTTATCTCTGGGGCCACTTGAAAGCGCTGGTATACTTAGAGAAAATTAGGGGTGTTGAACATTTGCGGCAGCGCATTATTGGGGCATGTAACACCATTACTGCTGACATCATTCACCGTGTGCTTGCTGACTGGGTATCACGTCTGAATTTGTGTATTGAAAACAATGGTGGACATATTGAGCACGTTCTGTAAATAAAAACTTTTGTTTTGCCTTTTTTTATTATTTTTCCTATGATGCCGGTCTTATGGGACACCCTATATATATATATATATATTTTTTTTTTTTGTTCGGGAAGAACCGATTCGCCTCTATTTAAAAGGGCATATCTCGGCGGAAAAACAAAGAAAAAGTGAGAGGAAAGACAGAGGAAAAAGAAAGGGTGGAGGGACAGTCGAAGTGGAAAAAGACCAAGGATGACAAGGACTGCAGGGTCGAGCCCCATCATCCTTGGGTGCTAGGCCGGGAGGGCGCACGTGAAACCTCCAGGAACAAGCACGTACAAACGAGCACAAAGAGCACTCAAGAGCTCGAGCTTAGAACCCCTTGCGGGGATATATATATATATATATATATATATATATATTATATATATCCCCGCAAGGGGGTTCTAAGCTCGTGCTCTTTGTGCTCGTTTGTACGTGCTTGTTCCTGGAGGTTTCACGTGCGCCCTCCCGGCCCTAGCACCCAAGGATGATGGGGGCTCGACCCTGCAGTCCTTGTCATCCTTGGTCTTTTTCCATTCGACTGTCCCCTCTACCCTTTCTTTTTCCTCTGTCTTTCCTCTACTTTTTCTTTGTTTTTCCTGCTGAGATATGCCCTTTTAAATAGAGGCGAATCGGTTCTTCCCGAACTTTAAAAAAATAAAATATATATATATATATATATAAGCACACCGGACAAAAATTAGTCACCCCTAATGCACCGATAGTAGGAAGTTCAAGGTCACACTGAGGGCGCTGATGTAGCATTGGTAAGTGACAAGTAGCGGTGACGTAGCACACAGGATCAGATCTGTTTCGTGAGGTGGTGGTGAACAAAGTGTGTGTTGGATATAGTCTGCAAAATGGGTCGTGAGGCAGACGTTACTCAGTGGCAAAAAGGAGCCATCGTGTTTGGCAGAGCCCACGGACACAAAATGTCGAAGTAGCCCAATTTGTTGGTGCGTCAACGCGTACTGTCCAGCGAGTTTACAGAGAGTGGTGTAGTTCGCAATCAACTGACAATCGACGGCGTAACTGTGGCCGGAAAACAATTCTCGACAATAGGGGCCGCCATGTTTCTCGTCTAGTAACTGCAAATCGATTTCAAACCAGAGAACAATTGCTCCAAGAAACCAATGAGGTTCTCCAGCGACCAATTTCCGAACGGACATTGCGACGAGAACTGCATGCGATGGACATCTGGAGCAGGGTACCACGGAAGAGGCCGCTGTTAACAGCAAGTCACAAATTGGCACGTTATAAATGGGCTCAGAGGCACAAAAACTGGACTGCGGCAGATTGGAAACGTGTAATTTGGTCCGATGAGTCCCGTTTTTGTTTGTTCTCCAATGATGGGAGGCGACGAGTACATCGCAGGTCCAATGAAGCCTTTAATCCTGAATGCGTCGAAGGTGTTGTTCAGGCTGGAAACAGAAAGTGAAGCGCAGGACTGGCGGAACTTCGGGACCGGCTGATGAACGAGTGGCAGCAAATCGATGTTCAGTACATGCATAACCTCGTAGAGCTCTGCCTCGCCGGATTCGTGCGGTTATCAAGGCCAGAGGCGCCATCACACGTTATTAGGTACATTCTGAGAGGGGACTAATTTTTTGTCCGGTGTGCTTATATATATATAATATATATATATATATATATATATATATATATATATATATATATAATCATGCGGGTTGCTTCTACAGAGCTTCAATTTAATATTTAGGAGAAATCCAATGACAAGGAGAAATGTAAATGCCATGAAAAGTCTTCTTTAATGCGCAACGTTTCGAGCAATACGCTCATCTTCAGGCTGTTTAATAACAATGTGAAATTAAAATCAATATGAATGAAAAACAAGACAGAAAATTTCTATAACCTATTCATAAAGGCAAATTTTAAAAGACTGAGAAAAGAGGGTTAAATTCTAAGTTATACAGATTTACATATAAAAATTAAGAAGCTATTTTTAAATACATAGTAAATGTGAAATTAATACACTGGAAAAATTAACAATAGTACACTGGAATAATGAAACTAACTAACCTTTCACTGCAATTTCCGAGGCTAACTGATTTAAGCAGAGGCAAGAACGGGAAAACAAGAGATGGCGAGGGCGATTGGGGAAGGGGGGGATTATAAGGAATTGGGGAAGGAGGAGGGATTATAGCAAATTTAGGGGGACGGCTGATGAGTCAACATTTAGAGTAGGGGACAATGTTTTAATGAAAAGCGATTCCAAAATTCTTAGTGAGTTGGGACAAGTATTACAACCAAGAATTTTAAAATTGTCTAAAGTGACATCAGTTTTACATTTTATACTGTGTTCTCGAATACTCGAAGCTTCTTTAGTTTTTAAAATTTTACCTGTTCGGCCACTTATTCCCATATGCGAATAGGTTATAGAAATTTTCTGTCTTGTTTTTCATTCAATATTGATTTTAATTTCACATTGTTATTAAACAGCCTGAAGATGAGCGTATTGCTCGAAACGTTGCGCATTAAAGAAGACTTTTCATGGCATTTACATTTCTCCTTGTCATTGGATTTCTCCTAAATATTATATATATATATATATATATATATATATATATATATATATATATATATGGTGGCGCAAACGTCGCGCATCATAAAAATTTTCAGTGTTGATTAAAATATTTTTTTTCTTCTTTTAGGTAGGGGATGGCTGCGAAATTAACAATAGACGAGAGGGTGAACTTGGTTTTAATGTATGGAATACCAGGTACAACAAATGAATCGGTACAGAATTTAAATTCTGTACCGATTCATCGATTTGTTGTACTTGGTATTCCATACATTAAAACAAAGTTCACTCTCTCGTCTATTGTTAATTTCGCAGCCATCCCCTACCTAAAAGAAAAAAAAATAATGTAGGTAATTATAATCAACACTGAAAATTCCTATGATGCGCGATTTTTGCGCCACCCTGTATATCAGTTTCCCATCCCTGTTTGTCGCACAAGATAATGAGCTTCGAATTGGTGTGCAACAAATTTATGATTATGTAGGTTTATACTTACAAAGTTACACCTATTTATTATATGTTTAAGTTAATAATTTTTGCTGCTAGGTTTTTAATGTAAAAGTAGCATAGTTGTACATTAATTTTATCGCAATTAAAAAATATTATAAACCTAAGTCAAGGACAATGTCGCAGAAACATTACAACAATATCGACTTGGGACTTTTTGGGGTAAGGTTAGTTTATACATTATTGAATGTATATGCAGGTTGGGAACCGAAACCGGAGACGATTCTTTGGTTGTATGAGACGATTGCAAAGGAGAAAAGTTTGCAGCTAAATTGGAAATGGGAATATGGAAAGCGACCTCCAACACCCTCTCAAGAGGACTCCAATAGTGAAGAGGAAGAAGAGGATGAAAAGTAAGATGGAAAACTAAAATAATTAATACCCTACTCAGGGCCTACTGGAATAAATGGGCAAAACAATGTAAACGCTTTTGTCAGTCTTTAAAATTAGGAAAGTAATGGAAACTATTTTCATTTTAAAATTTAGGAATTGATGATTTTTATACATTCTAATTATTGTAAACTTCTCTGAATTTTTCCTCAGGGTCGAAATCTCTGGCTTCGATTTTGATGACGAACCCTCCGCTCCAAAACTTACACCACGGAGAACCGCAGGGTCTCTCGTACCCAAAGGCAGTGCCAAAAAGAAGACCACTAATTTTGAGAATATTTTAGCCAGCGTCAGGAGGCAAAAGAAGTTGGAAGCGAGAGAGAAAAATAGAAGTAGGAAAGAGAAGAAATAGCGAAGAGGATACGAGGTAAACACGAGAGTAGAAGCATTGTCTAATATTATTACCAAGTCTTTTCACTTCATTCATGAGTCTGTCATACCAAGATAAATATATGATCAATTGATCATCTACAACTTACGCCTACTACTTGCAATTACTATACTCTCCACAATTTTTCTCTGAAAGTAATGAAAAACTATTTGTTCTTATTTCCTCTCAATCTGTATGTTATTACAACTGTGAGAAGCACAATGTCACAAACTTAATCCGAAATTACCAGCCATTCCAAATGCCTATCTCCCCACCACGACCATGTTTGAATGAAACGAGATTTTATGATAGTTGGTAATTATATTAGACCATGGTATAAGTATTCTTTTAGGCCTTTTCAGTAATTAATTCATTCGTATTTTTTAAAATTTTAGGTTGTTATAACTTAGTTTTTAATTTTGAAGTAATAGACAAGCTAGACATTAAATGAGTGTCAAGACATAAATATCTCAGACGTTTCGTGCTGCAATGTAGTATGGTACTATATATATATATATGTGTGTGTGTGTGCGCGCGCGCGCGCGCGCCTCGGTGGTGTAATGGTTAGCGTCGCTGACTATGAATCTATCGGCCCCAGATCGAGACCCGGTGATTGCAGACGGCGCGCAGCAACTCCCAGCTGTTCATCCTTTCGCACAAAGAAATTGGTTGGTAGATAAATGGATACTTTGGGTAGCCTAGTAGTTAAGATACTGGGATGCTGGTGGGGCGGGGTTCGGATTCCACGTTAAACTGTAGGTCTAAGGTGGGGTGACAAGCCTGACCATCATCAGAATGAACAATTTGGGTGGAAGCAAAATCAAGGTATTAAAAGTAATATATAGGTACAGTATATATATACACACAAGTCTATACTGTATATATTTTATTTTTGGCACTAAAAAATTGATGGATTAACTTAAGAAGCTTTGCATTATTATTATGGAAGGATGAGAATATTTCCAGGTGTATATGCCTGAATTTGCAAAATTACGTGGCAGATCTAGGCAGTATAATTTCTTTTCATTGCCTCTAGTAGAAATGAAACTGTTTCACATTGAATCGATGCTTTTAGAGCTTCCAGTATTTTTGGATTAGAAGTTTGTCCTTTAGATTTCCCAACAGAAATCGCAGGGATCGAGGTCAGGTGACAGAGTAAGCAATACAAATCGCAATCGTGAAGTGGTTGGGTAGTAAGAGTTAGAGAACACTCGTGAGCCAAAAAGTATTATGCACAAACAGGCCAAAATGATGACTAGCTGCAACAAACTTTTTATTCAGTTTCTTAAGGCCGAAGACTTTGTGTTTGGAGGATGCGGAAGCAAATAGTTTGGTTCATCCTCGCGTCATTGAAGATTTTGTTCAAAGATCGAACGCTGTGAAAAAAAGATCACATTGCTCGGATTCGTCACGTAATTGCGCGAGTTGTACATCCTGCTAAAGTTCATAAAAGCAAGATGCTCTCTTCGGAAAGTATGTTGTAATTAAGGTGATGAAAGTCTAAGGGTGTAGTTAAACTTTTAATAACGACGGAAATAAGAACTTTCTTTAATTAGGTGGTTAAATTTTATTCATATTTGAAATGCAGTGATTTTTAAATTAGGTGATATTTGAAGTTAACGACAATGAAGAAGGAACATATTGGTACTGATTTTCGAGAACGATATACATTTAATTTGGCACTTATATGAATATTTAGTCGCCAATCAAATTTACTAAAATAAAACAAAAATAAATACGCATGCAAGACTAGAATAAATAAAATGTTTAACGTAAAAATCTATTTCTATCTGAGAATGGGATTTCAAGGTTGGAAATATCATCACAAAAGTTAGAATTGAGTTTGATAATTTTTTTTTTAAAATACATAGTTTAGTCCTGTTCTTTCACACTGAACAACTTCAACATTCTGTTTTTCTAATATTCGAATCCATCGCTTCTTTGAGTTGTTTAGCCGATTGTTCCATAACTCTTAAAGCGGATAATGCAGACAAGTTTGCCTCAGTTAGTTGTTTGCAGACTTCCTCCATTGGGTACTCCACACCACATAAAGCTATCATACCTAAAAGACAAGTAACATAAATATTGAAATATGTTTAAATATAAAACTTTTTTGTCATTGATATTAATTAAATACACAATATGAATCTAGAGATTCTTATTGAATCATTTTATTATAATTCAGATACAAAAGCATTCACGCTAAAGATGAAACCGTTTTCATACCCTCAAAGTAATTTTTTAAATAGGATTTACGCATTCTATAGCACGATAATTATTTTTTGCCTTAATGGTTTCTCTTCGTACACTTTATACTGTGTATCGCAAATTAAATCATGTACTCAGTTTAATTTATTTTTATCATAAAGGGCTCCAAACTGGTCATTTATTCTACTTGGCCAACCTATTGTTCACTTTCATATCACCTCGCGTAAATTTTCCTTTCATATTTTACCTGGTTTCTTATCAGATAAATAGGAGCAGTAAGCGTTGAGAATAACGGTGATATCATCGAATGGTAAAGCAGCGAAAGGTTCACTCGGCCACAGTGTTCGATGCCGTCTCACATATCGAACTGCATTTGTCCATTCCTGATCGGCCACCAACTGTAACAGCTGTCGACGAACAAGCAATAATGCATTCGTATTATGAAACAGGTTTTTTATTTAAATATTTTTTATTTACGACATTTATATTGTAATGTTTACTAAAAAAAAAATTAAACTTTTCAAGGTGTCACCATTTAATAAAAACAGCTTATTCCTTACAATGAATAACTAACAAGTTTTTTTTATATATTCTCCTTACCTGATGATGTGCTTGATGAGAGGATGTGGGAGATGTCTGCGGTGAAACAGAGGTTTGGGATCCGAAAGACACAGGAGAATGTGGTCCTTCCGGGATCTCTAATCCGACTGCGCCCAAAGTACTTTCTCCTTCGATGCTCGCAGCCTCGCTGTCTTCTCCTCCAACACTCTCACACTCTCCCTCTCCCTCTCCCTCTTCCCCCTAAACGGAGAAACGAAAAATTCTTGGAAATGTGTGGCGTTAGTTTTTATAAATATTTCACTCATAAATTTACCTTGCCCAAGAGGGAGAGTTATTATAGGAGGCATTTTCAAATAGGTCTATTCCCAACTTGTGCCATTCTAATTCTCATCTACGGCTTTCCCACTTTAGTCCAGGTTAGGTTAACTTGAGGATTACTGCTTACTCAATGTCATTCCGATTCGTGGTCCACAAGTGAGAATGTACAAAAGTGAAAAAATTCATATTTGAGAAAAGCCTGTCTTGATTTAGGAAACTGTTTTCGTAGCTGAACGGCGCTGAGTGAGAATGCTTAATACTTCCTAACCTAACATTAGCCTAACCAGTCAGAACATAACTAGGTTCTGATTGGTTAAAATAAGTTGGGTTAGGAAATATTAAACATTCCTACTCAGTCGAGTTGCAGCGACACAAAACCGTTTCTCAAATGTGCCTTTTCACTTTCGTACATTCTTACTTGTGGACCACGAATGCGAGTGGGAATGCCATCGAGTAGGCGGTAATCAAACCAACTTTGGTTAAGTAAAATAAAGTTAGGAAGCATTAGTCATTCCCATTTACGGTGAGTGGAAATGGAGTAACATTATTTCAAATCAAGAAACGCTTTTATCAAATGTGTATTTTTCATTGTTCATTTTCAGACCACGGATGGGAATGGGTATGACATGAAGGAGGAAGTATGGGAAACGATGTCCCTACATTCCCATTCGCGGAAACGGCGCCGAGTGTTTAATATTTCGTAACCTAATTAACATTAACCAATCATAACCCAACCCGGACCAAAGTGGGGAAGCCGTAAATGAGAATGTCTCTTTCCAGTTCATGTCTGACTCAAAAATGCTTCCTTTAAAATTCTCTCGCTCTGCTTTCTCATTCGTGGGTGCGGAATGAAGTGGGAATGACTCTCACTCACCTCATTCCCATTCGATTCCGCGACCAAGAATGGGAAAGTGAGACTTTTAAACAAAGTATTTTCAAATCGGTCTATTCCCAATTCAAGTCTTCATTCACGGCCTTTCCTACTTCGGTCTGGGTTAAGGTAGGAAATATTTAATATTCCCACACAGCGCCATGTGCATATTTTAATTTTTGTACATTCTCGCTTGTGGGTCGGGAATGCCATCGAGTGGAATAATACCGATTTCCTCCCCAACTGTAATCTATTTAGAGTTTTGTCTCTTTTTTATCCGTCACCTATTTTCTGTGGGTATCATCCCACGCGATGTCATTTCCATTTCATTGCAAAGGAGGCATTTTCAATCCAGTTTATTCCTAATTCATGCCATTCTCATCCACGGCTTTCCCACTTTGATCCAAGTTGTTAGGAAATATTAACCAGTCCCATTTGGCACTTTTTTCGCGAATGGGAATAGTGACATTTTCTTCTTTTGAGAAACACACGCTTCTCATTGGAATGGCCTAGTATGGGGGTGAGATCTTACTGTTCATTACTTCACTCCCATCCATGGTCCGGAAATGAAAATGCATAAAGTGAGAAATCCAGATTGGAGGAACAATAAAACTATTCTTCTTTGCGGTAAAGGCGCCAAATGGGAATGGCTATATTTTTTAACTGAACCTCAACCAAAGTGGGAAAGTTGAGAATGGCATAAATTGGAAATATACCGATTTGAAAATACCTCTTGATATCCTTACTCTTGGGCGCAGATTGAAATTGGAAATGACAATGAGTGGGATACTTCTTTATTTTACCCATGCCTTGCTTCAAAGATTATTGCCCATTCGTGGTAAAAAAAGTGAAAAAAAAAACAAGTGCACATTCGGGAAACTGTGTTCATCGGTGAAACGGTACTGAATGGGAATGTTTAATATTTCCTAACCAATCAGAACCTATCTTAACCCGGACTTAAGTGGGAAAGGCAGTGGACGTGAATGGGGAATAAACCGATTCGAAAAGGTTCCGTTTGAGATTCTCTTTCTTGGGCGCGGACTCAAATGGGAATAACAGTGAGAGTAAACTTGTTGTCCCGCTCCAATTTTTATTGGTACTTTTACCTCTCTTATCAATCCGCAATATTTTAATTTCTTTAGTGCCCCACTTTTTTTGATTCCCCATAATTTCATGATAGTATCGCACTCAATTTCACTCCGCGCCCAAGAGTGAAAATATCAAAGGAGGCATTTTCAAACTGGTCAATTACCAATTCATTCCATTCTTATGATAATAAAACCCCACTCTAATAGACAGAGTTTATTTCCACAACAGTTTCGATGCCCACTAGCATCCTCTTCGGATGCCAGTGGGCATCGAAACTGTTGTGGAAATAAACTCTGTCTAGAGTGGGTTTTTATTATCATATTTTGACCTTCACGTAGAAGAAAGTTCAGTTTTTTGCATTCATTCCATTCTTATTCACATCTTTCCCCCAGGTTAGATTAGGAAATGTTAGCCATTCTCATTTGACGTTTTTATCGCGATTGGGAATAGTGTGACATTTTCTCAAATGTGGAATTTTTACTTAGCAAATCGACTAAATTTTAATAATCTAAATCCCTATTTCCTTATACAAATGGAGAATGAGCACGAATCCTAAACCTAAGAACCGGGGAGAAAGAACGTAAGAAATAAGAATTGTACTAGAGTGAAGCCCCAGATCTTTAACTACTTGAGCCGCGGGATTTAAAAGTATCATATAATCAATATAATCCTATTTGGATTGCGGATTACCAGATTTGAAGTACGGTTATCGATTTTTCTATATATATAGGCCTCAGTGGCTTTCTTTATGTGCACCTACCTCCGGCATTTGACGTTCGACAATCGGTGTGGTTGTGAGTCTACTTGGGCTGCTCGGAGGAGTGGCATCCAGTTCTTCTGACGCAGCTACAAGTTTTCCTCGAAGGGCGCTTAATTCAACGCTGTGATCGTTTGCCTATGATCAGTGGGAAGCAGATATTAATAGTGGTTATTATTATTCATTAAATACTTTCAAAAAAAAATTAAAAATTGTTTAACCTTCCATGCCATATGGTTGCAAATGTGACAAAGTTTTACATTAGTCCTTATGGAAATTAAATGATTCGGGCATGAAAAGGTTAATACTAGTTGTAAATGATAGGAAAACTTAAAAGCTGAAACCTGTAGTGATTATGTCATTTGAATTTAATATATTAAAAGAATTTCTGCGAAAACTGATTTATTTCAAATGTTTTTATTACCAATTACAAGGAACTTTAAGTAAACAACTAACCTGAATGCTCTGAGCAAACTGCAAAAGCATGGCCAAGAATTTGGCGTATGTCTCGTAGAGGAGAGAAAGTTGGAAATTAAGTTTATAGAGGCATTTGCACAACTCCAGTTGCTGATCATCGGGACTAGACTCATGCAGGCTCTCTCCTAAACCGTGAAGCTTTAGTGTAGAACGGATTCCATTCAAACACTGGAAATAATGCAATGATACCAAATATGCCACATGTCACTGTTGCTGAGGAATATACAGGGTGTACATAAAGTCAGGATCTATTTTTGTGAAGCACTTGGAAATGATATGGAATTCAATCATAAAATGATAATTATTTAATAAATGTTACCACTTTAAGAGTAGGATTCGACGTGACGCCCATCAGTATCCCTGCACAGCTCAAATCGTTCCGCAGCATTTCTAAACACATTCTGGAGCATTTGCGGGGTTATGTTATCTGCAGCAGTTCGTATACGTGTACGTAAGTTTTCAAGACTCGTAATCTTCGTCTGATAGACGTGCGATTTGATAAAGCACCATGCAAAGAAATCTAAAGGGGTTAAATCTGGTGATCTCGCTGGCCAAGGTCTGTTGCTTCCGCGTCCGATCCAGCGATTTGGAAAACGTCCATTTAGATAATCCTGAACAATTTTGGCATAGTGACAAGAGCACCATCATGTTGATAGACGACGGGGATAGGATTGTTAGTACCGTCGTCTATCAACATGGTGCTCCTTGTCACTATGCCAAAATTGTTCAGGATTATCTAAATGGACGTTTTCCAAATCGCTGGATCGGACGCGGAAGCAACAAAAGACCTTGGCCAGCGAGATCACCAGATTTAACCCCTTTAGATTTCTTTCCATGGGGCTTTATCAAATCGCACGTCTATCAGACGAAGATTACGAGTCTTGAAAACTTACGTACACGTATACGAACTGCTGCAGATAACATAACCCCGCAAATGCTCCAGAATGTGTTTAGAAATGCTGCGGAACGATTTGAGCTGTGCAGGGATACTGATGGGCGTCACGTCGAATCCTACTCTTAAAGTGGTAACATTTATTAAATAATTATCATTTTATGATTGAATTCCATATCATTTCCAAGTGCTTCACAAAAATAGATCCTGACTTTATGTACACCCTGTACATTGCATTTGAAATAGTCTCATTACTGAACGACGAAAGTACTTCTAATAATTAAAATTTCATCGAGCTTCATGAGGTTGACTTTAATAATTGCTTTGACAAAAATCCAATTTTACGGCTGTTGCGAGTAGTATTTTCTTTTGAAACATTATATAAGAATTACACACAGTAAGTAACCATCTCGCAGGTTTAATTTCAACAGTTACTCTCCTTTCTGTTACACCATTTTTAAAATTTATTTTATTCCTGTCCTTATCATGCGATGGGTCACATTGTTTCATGCTCTCCATACTTAAACATTGTCTATAACTATTCTATTAAACCGGTTAGTTACATTAAATTAACTCACAACCAAGGCGTTCTCCTGCTTATCTAAATATGTATCCAGATGTTCATTTAAAGCGATAAAAGTTGACCGAAATTTCTGTGTGAATCCAGAGGATGTGAGAAGAAATGAGTCCAAAAAGATGTACGGGAGAGGAGCTGTATTCCCGATCATCTGCAAATGACCTCACTCTTCATTTTTTTTTTTTTGTAAAGTATTTGAATATATTTGAATATATATTCCCAAAACATTTTTTAAATTCACACTTCAGTTAAAATTAAATAATACAATCTTACCTCCATCTGTTTAAAGAAAGGATTTGCGCCAATCACTGGACTGAGGAACTGACCTCCCTCCACAGACAGTTCACAAAACTTGTTAACACAGTCCTACGGGTATTAAATAATTTTTACGAGCTGGCATCTTCGTTGAAAACGAAGCAATGAAAGTGCTTCGTATTATACACAAAACCCTAAAATATGCTTCTTCACACGTCTCACACCAGTTTAATATTATGTTGGTCGAATTGTTTTATATATTATATAAAAGCTCCTTTCCCATTCTCCATGCGGTGGATCGAACCTTGAACTTGGGGACCAGATACATTCAAATCCATTTTACACACGAACTATTAACTAAAACAAGTCAAATTAACTTAAAAACTGAAATAAATTAATTACTCTAAACATAGTAGTGAAGAGGCAGCAAGTGTTTTGTGGGTTGACAATAGGCATGCCGGGGGTCATAAGGGAGAGAAGGTGGGAACGCCACGTGTCTTCCAGAGAGTTCGGTTGTCGTATGGGTCGGAAGAGCAGGGAGGCGATACCAGGAGAGGCGTTGCAAGGGGTCATGTCGCCCAAATCCTCACTGCTTTCGCTCTGACTGCAGGGAAAAAAAAATGGAGTTAATTCAAAGGTACTTGAACTCTGGTATTGTCGTAATAAGTGGCACAACGGTCGAGTGTGACTTACTCTGAAGTGGAAGTCGGGGAGAGAGGCCTCCTCGCAGCACTCGTGTCCAGCTTCAGTTTGGGAGGGGTGGATGGTACGGGAGGTGTTGGGGGCGGGGGTTGCGACTGGATAGTTGGCGGACCGCTGGAACGCTCCGTGTGGGTGAGGGAGGGATCGTCCGAAGGGGACATCGAACCCTCCTCCTCCCACCATTCTCCATCCCCACCTAAGGCTCCTTTAGACGCCTTCTTTTCGTGCGAGGGAGTGGCCTCTGAATGGGGGTCTTCCACTTGACTCGAGGGCTCTTGGTCACCCCCGTGGCTGGGAGAACGACGCCGGACTCCCCAGAGATTGAAGTTATCCATACTTTCCTCCTGAGGCGGCGAGAAACAAACAAATGATACCAGCCAAACTCATAATTATTTATGTTGAGTCGATGAGTGAAGTAACGTCAATAATAACCCTCACGACTCACCCCTTGACTCTCGAGCTCATACTCGAGGAAATCGAAATCTTTAAAGACTGCGAACTGCTTCTCCGATGACGTCATATCGTCGGCCGTTCTGTCATTGTTGGCGTCGCCAGGGGCAACGGAGACTTCTTCTGTAGAAGACGCCACCGAAGATTGACGTTCTAATTCCGAACTTTGGCTGAAGATCACCTGTAAAGATGCCGAAAATAAACTGGTCCAAGAATGGTATTTCAAAAGCAATTAAGTAAATGATGCGTTACTGGTGTTTAAATGTATTGAACAGCACTGATGGCATTGCAAGGGTAGTTTCGTCAAGAGGAAATTAATAGTGACTTTGTACTTTGACCAGACATTAGGTAACGGGATTTGTGAAAGTTATCAAGCTTTTAATAAAGGGTAAAACTAGGGCAAAATTTAGTGAATAACTTCAACAACTTCAAAATTACAATTCCCACTAGAAAGTTGATACATTATATAAATACAAACCTCTCAAAGAAGGGCTTTGTATATATCGTGGTTTTCTCACACACAAGTAAAAACTAAAGTTTAGAACAGTGACACGAATAAAACGAAACAAACTGTACGATAACTAAATAAAATTTTCGTTTTTAATTAAAATTTATTATTGCAAAGTTAAAAGATAAATTCCAGACGAAAGTAATAAGTGAAATTGCATTTGATAAATAAACGAAAGTAGGAAATAAACAAAATTCTAAAAATCATGCTTTAAAAAAAATTGAAAATGAGTGTAAAAATATGGCGGGAAAAAAAAAAAAAAAATTAAAAAGTGTCTTAAATATTGTAATTTAAAAACAGTTTAAAATTTTCCGTGCGATGCAGTCATTAATCTAATCAATTTCTCATGTTTTCGAAATAAGCAAAGTAATTACTAAAAACGAAGCAAAAAAAAGAATAATATATGAAGAAATTGCGTAAGCGAACGTGTAAAAATGAACGTAAAATAAAAATCGTGCATAGTTACGATTATGAATAACAAAATAGTGCTAAAAATAATAATAATTAAAAAAAATCAGAATTGAAAACAATGTGAATCAAAAGTGAAATTAAATGTAACTAAATGTGACAATATATTTGCGCACTTAATTTGTTTTTGGGGTTTCTTTATTTAAAAATAGTAGGAATTATTAAAAAATATATATATAAATTTAAAACCATGAACATCGTTAATCCTAGATTAAAATTACTATTTAATTGTCTTTTTTTTCTATTTATGTGAAATATACTTCTCCAAAACCCCAAAACAAATTGCAATCCAATTTAAATTGTTAAAATTAACGACAAAAATATAAAATAAAAAAGGGAAAAAAAAATCTGGAAAGCTTTTGCAGATTTTTGGTGTTCATTGAAATCAAATGATTCAAAAGAAAAAAAAAAAAAAAAATTCTTCATTGACTGGAAATTTGTTTTAATTTAGATTTTTCATGCTAATAATTCACATTTGAAAATTTCTAAAATTTACCAATTAAAAGCTATATTCAATTTTGTTTTGAGTTTAAAATTAATCAATATCACGCCAAATGAAGTTGGCTTATATACAGTATATAAGCCAACTTTTTAAAATTCCAGAATATGAAGCCAAAATCACGCGCACCAAACCATCCAATTACCTTCAATTTGTCGAAAAAGTAAAATTACAAGCTGAATTTTTGTTGTTTATAATAATAATAATAATATTAAAAATTTCGACAAATCTATGGTAAATGCTTTTTAGCAATATTTGACAGAAGCACTCGTTGTCATCTACACTACGCTACAAACACTTCGGTGTCATTTGGAATGATCTTTATTACCTTAGTAACGTTTCCCTCAGGCTGAGTCTAAAACACCAACCATCAACATGGAAAGGTAAAAAACATATTCACTTAGAAGCCATGCCACAACTATTCCTAAACTTTATGAAAGGATATTAACATAAGAGTGGGATTTTTATGTTTATGTACCACTAGAGAATAGTTATCAAAGGACCAAACACCTGACTCGTTTACAGTGATTTATTTAAATTATTTTTTACATTGTGTAATGATTTATATTTCCATAAACCAAGAGGACAGGTCTGATCATCATCATGATTTTGTTCTCGTACTGTTTAACCCATTCTTTAAGCATAACTATAAAATCGATCTTTAAAAATGCCTAACTAACTCCCAAATGATTAGGTTAATTCTGTGAAAATTTATTTACGTGGAATGAAAAGGATGTTAACTGTGCCTTTATCCTACCGAAATTACAGTTTATAAAAAGAGAATCGTGGGCAATACTTCTGTCATAAGGTAACAAACGACTACCAATCCAAACAACTTCCATGATGATGAAATCGAAAGCTAAGACTGAACGACAAAAATGTGGGCGAAGTTTTAATTTCTAAAGAAGTGTCTCGCTCGTAAAATTTGAGAGTAAAATTTAAGTTTTCAATATATAAGTTTATATATATATATAATATATATTATATATATATATATATATATATATATATAAGTTTATATATATATATATATATATATATAAAAGTTTATATATATATATATATATATATATATATATATATATATATATATATATATATATATATATATATATATAACTGGGCCCTAATAAATTTAAGGTAAATTTCGTTATATAAAAGTATGAATTTTTTGTTATAAATTGTAGGTACCTGCATAGGTATCTGAAATGTATGAAAATAACGAAATTTACCTTAAACTTATTTGGGTCCAGTTACCCTATTTTACGATATATAAAAACCGACACTCCAAACAGAAATGGGTGAGCAAAGTGCTTATGCTGACATCATCTGCCGTCCTATGAAAAGAACATTCTGCGCCCCTGAACACTGGAGAGGATAAATTTTCTCCTTGAAGTGATTTGTCATCCACAACCGCACTCGCCAATGCAAGGATGTATGGAAAGGACGATGAAATATCTCCATGGTAACACAAAAATTTAAAGAAAAAATATGACATGACCGAGCGTCTTGTGGTGCCACCCGGCAGTGCTGACACTCTGCCGAGTCGTGGGTTCGAACCCCAGTGCTGTTTAGAAATGCGTGGTTGTCTTTTCTGTATCTTACGTCACGATAAAGCGGCGGGTCGGCCACCACCATTTAACTGATTCGGGCTAAGGATACAGGTTCGGGCCCCTACCCTCACTTCCTTGGGGAATATGGGGATATGGACGCAACAACCCTCTTCATTTCTATTACCTATGGTGTACAAGATAAGCTCTAACCTCTGCTGAGAAATCCCACATAATAATTATTATGATATATTAATTTTTGTGAGGGACTATTCCCAAGCATTTGTATCGGGTGTTAATCTATTTTCACAGGATAAGCTTCAATAAGTTAAAATTAAACTTCAATATCATCCACAGCTTTACAAATAAATAAATTTTAATAATAAGTTAAAATTCTAATTATTAAACCGTCACTATGCACAAGAATAATCAATGAAAAAACTTGGTGAAAAAGCTAGTCCACTAAAATATCTACATTAGTGTATCTTAGATTTACAAAGAAACATGAATGTGACAAATGCATTACAATATTACACTGAAAGAACTAATCAAACACTTACTTTCACTCACTAAAATTTATTACCATCATCATCTAAAACTGGGTCAATACTAGTAGCTGGAATTATTCAGTTTCTACGCAAGTATAATGTTATGATGTGAATTCCGATTTAGACAAAACTTTTTGTCAAACCGTTACAGTACAAACTTGCTACGATGCTTGCAACAAATAGGACGAATTTTAAAAAAAAGTATTTTTTTTATAAAAGTTAGCGCATATAATATCTGGATAAAATTAGTTTTACGCGAGTTTGACAAAAAATTATATCAAGTGTTCTGGAAAATGCAGAACGTCGCAAAAAATAATGAGGTTGTCATGGTCACTGCATGCTTCCAAACTTTTAGTATTTTAACAACCACGCCTCATGCAGTCAATATTCGCACTCAAATCATGCAATCTGTTAAGTCAAACTAATACTAAACTATGAATTGACGAACATCTAATGAAGAATTTAAAAAAAATTAAATAGTTTGCTATTTGAAAGCTATTTCTTTCATTTCGTTAATTAGAAAGAAAACATACATCTAAGGACTAGATCATTCTAGGAACTGTAATCCACGCACTAATAATTTTAACCTCAAAAACATTTAAGTAAAATAATATGTATACAATAAATCACTATAAAAAACCACTACTCATGGAATGTATGTAACTCCTACTTTAATAATTAAATCAATTAAAGATATGTAAAAATGCGAAATAAAACCAAACTTACCGAAGGTGACTTGGGAAGACCAACTCTTTGTCCACACGTATTCAGCAAGTTAACCAGTCTCTCTCTTACACGAGCCTTAAAGAGAGAAATATTAAGAAATTGATAAAAAATCTGGGAGTAACAAGAGGAAAGTTTCATTTTTAGCTTTCTGAATTTATTTTGGCGTTTGAAGAGTATTTTTGTCATTGATTCCCCGCCTCTTACTATCTTCAATCTCTTTCTCCTCTTCGCCGCAATGTTGCCTTACTTTCTCTTTACTATCCTTTTATAACGGACACTGCTCTTCTGAACACTCTAACTGCATGCCTCCTCCTTTAAGGAGTACCCGACTTTCGACACTTTTCATCCCTTTTCTGCCCAACTCTCTAAAGCAAGGGTTTAATCGGTATTTTCACTCTTTCATTTACTTAACCGGTTAAATCTGGAAAATCTTGCTCAATCCGTCTTTACCCCTGTCTATAACCTCCAATCTCTCAAACGCAGAGTGTCCAGGCGTCTCGGAAACCTTGGATTTTGATTTTGGTTTTCTTCTGTGGAGATGGGGACCGTTTTTGTGGGCGTTTGCCCTTGTCCTCAGCTCGCTGCATAACAAAAGCTACATCTTCTAAGGTGATGGTAATGAAAACTTACTTAATGCACCGTATATTTAGGGACAGTAGCGCGACTTTACCTATTAAATTATTAAATTAGTAGGTAACGTTTGGCCCCTCTGTATAATAGCCTAGACACAAAGAGTTATAGTTAAAACGCTGACAGGAAAGACGTATAATATCAAATATGAAAGCAGAAGGATGTAAAACGTGAACGTAGAGTGGGGATACCTGCGACAACCAAGGTCTCTTCCATCCTGCCATTTGGGCGGTATCAGCAGCAGACAGGGAAAGACTCCTTTGGGGGGACACAGACTCCTTCTCCCCAGCAGACTGCTCCTTTCCGCTCCCCTAAGTCGAAAAAGAGTGAGTCAGACGGAAATTCAAAATCATTTAACCGAGTACTTGTATACAATTTAAATTACGGATTCGTTTCACGATGATGCAATGGTTGGCGTACGCGAGTGTGATGATATTCGTTTCCATGACAAGTTGATAAAAATGTCCATAAAATGAGTTACATCGTCATTGATGAAGACCAAAAGAGGTCTGTTAAAGCAAATAGAATTATAAACAGAGAAATGGCGTAACTCACTTCTTCCCGATTAAATATTTCTCCCGTAGTGATCGATTGTGCGGTGGAATGAGTTTCTCTCGTGAGGTAGCGCCGACCGATGACGGGTGTCTGTGTCACGTCGAAAGTGAACTCCATTGTGCGTCCTTCGCGCGGTTAAGACAAATCCCATTAAATTTGAACTCGATAATCATAAACAAAGAAAATTCACTGCACTGTAAGAAAACAGACTGACTCCTCACCTGGCAATTCCTTTTTGAAGTGAGCCTCGAGGTCGGTGAACACGTGCTGGTCCCAGTAGGAGGTTTGTGCCGCGGCAGGAGGCACCACGAGGGAAGAAGAACGAGTCACAGCCAACTTTAAGATACGAAGCGCCTCCTTCCAGTGAGAACACTGCGCCAAACGGAATAAAGTAAGTTTTAAGAGGGAAAAATTAATTCAGAATATAATAAGTTCAATTTGGAATGGAACATAGAGAGGATACTGCCTCCGCTTTCTTCGTGCGAATCGTAAAAGGGGACAATACGGGGATCACTGAGCATCACGTTATATTTTTCATTTCCCTGCGCGTAACAGGGCTGGAGATTGGGATGGAATATCATCTCTGGAAAATACTCTAACAAGTATGACGCCAAGTGCCTCAGACTTGAGCAGTGTGTTCACAATCGATGCGAGTGTCTCGAGTTCCAAGTTCAAGCGCCGTGCCCACCCCACGCAAAATGGGGAATGGATTTCTAGAAAATATACGTACGAAATGCGCGAAATAACTTTAAATTCAAAAGAAATAGCATCCGTAATGAATTAAAAAGGAAACCATATGATGATAAGTTCGAATTGCTTTTAACAAGTACAATAAGGTCGGCCGCGCGCAGGATCGTCTTACGACTCTCGACTTTTGTTGTGACGACTCGAGTCGCGTGTGATTTTACAATGACAGAATGGGAGCCCCGCACACTGCAGCGACTGCGACACGATTCCCCAGAATCGCGTTGCGGTCGCTGCAGTGTGCGGGGGCTCCCATTCTGTCAATGTAAAATCACGCGCGACTCGAGTCGTGAGTCGATTCTGCGTGCGGCCGGCCTAACAGTATCAGACTCGGGGATTAGGGGTTTCGGATGTTAGCCGTTACCAAGTATTAAACAATATTAGAATAATATCCGTATTCTTCCTGGCATAAAATGTCACTAACGAGAATAATATACGCACGTCATACGCAGTAATACAGTCGTTGGCTAAAAAATCTTGAAATACCTTAAGAAAACAGAACCACTGTATTTTTACTAATTTATCTAGAGAAGAATTCATGGTTCACCTCTATGTACTTGGCGACTACTCTGAGCAGATCTCCATTGATAAGTTGCGCTGCCGTTGTATTCATATCTATGTAATGAAGCATGCAGTGAAGGATGTTCAAAATGGGGTTCTGAATTGTGGGAGGTCCTTTTTCAAGAACCTGAAAAAGCGAGGTAAATTCTATAACAAAAAGGAAACGCCTCTCTTTTCTTAAGTAAAGATTATCCCTCTCCCAGTCCTGAAACACTACCACTACATGTAATGCACTCTTAAATGCCTCTTTCCTTACTTCTACGATGAATGCCATCAGAGTCGGGGTCAGATTAGCGTAGGAATCGTGCAGGTACTTGACGACGCATTTGGTCCACTGAAAGCTTTCTTTACTAAAGTTCCGACGACTGTAGAGCGTCATCACGGTGGCCAAGTTCTCCAGCTGTTTTCCCTTTTCATTGCATTCCTGGAATGGAAGGAGAACGAGTAAGACTATTTGAAAGAAATAATAATATGACACCGCAAATGAGTTATGGGAACTACGGCAATTGAGTTCTAAAACCATTTGTGCCTTCCAATAAAATACTGCACTTGATACGGAGCATGTGGCTATGAAACCGAGATGTTAATATTATGTCATTCTGATTTCTAAATTCACTCATTCATGAAATTAAAAAAAGTTGCCTTTTAATATTTTATATCTACACTTTGTGAAGAAGCAAAGGAAAGTCAATTGAAAACTTCATTTACCAATTTAAATAACATAAAAATGCTGTGCTAAATTTTCATTGCAACGAAACTAAAATGTAAACTTTGGTGACAGCTAACACGAGCGCCTCCGCTTGGCGAGACACTTCGTGAACAGATGAAATGTAATACAACAAAAATTCTAGGTACGAAGTGCGTGCAGTGTACCTAATGAGGAGAAAGTAAAATTGAATTCTTTCTCACCTGAGCGATGTTCTCTGCTGCTTGAATGCACAACTCGTTGGCGTCCTCGTAATGGAGGAGCATGTAAGGAAGGAGGGCGATCACGTTAATCGGGAAGGCTCTGCTCTGCGTGGGATCAACTACCTGTGGAAGGAACCAGCAGTACATTAAATAATAATAATAATAATAATTATTAAATATACACATTTTATCGAATACCCATTTCCCTATTCCATTCCATTCCATTCTGTTCTTATCCATGATATGAATCAACTATTCCAAGACTGCCCATCTGTTACTAACACTAAATCAAAAAATAAGTTTTCAACTTCAAAATGAAAATACGTAATTCCGGAAAAAAGTATCTTGCACACGAATCGTAGTCACAATGTCGTAATGAAGAACAATTATTAGAACTTAATTTCTTCCTTTGAAAAACGGGGACCAAAAACTCTTTATAAAGTATAGCGTCTTCATTGTTAATCTATGGGAAAAGAATAAAGAATAATTTGCAAAAGCAAAGCTTACTTGGAGGTCAGTAATTTGCGTGAACCTTGTGAGAAGGGAAATCGTTGGCTCGTACGCCGTGGGGGATGTGCATCCCTTAAGAAGAAGGGCATGAATCCCAGGAAATCCCTTCCATTTGAGTTGCTGTTGCAGTTTCTCCACCTTAACAATAGATTTAAAAATATTAGAATGCAAAACGCTGTAATATGATTTTGCTGAGGATTAAATATTTTACAAAAACAAAAACTGTATCAAATCCAAAAAAATAATTTAATTATCTGACATAATTTATATATATAAAACAAATAACTACAATACACATTTATTACTTTGTCTTTCTACCTCACCTTATCTCTACAATCGGGTCTATCGAGGGATAGACGGGAGAGAACTTTGTCTAGTAGTCGCATCGCCAAAATGAATTCGTATTCATAATCTGACTCCAACATAGAAACGGCGATCCAAAACAGCTGAGCCAAAACCTAAACGAAAGAAGGAATATCTGTTGACGTTACGTTCTGCTTTAAGTATAGCCACGATTACGATATTAAAATAACCTACTGTAAGACAAAGTGAAATAGTTTACGAACAACATTAGCGTAAATTTGTAACGGTAGATTCCAACCTATTGTTAATTATATATACACACTGAGGATGTCTCACCGTCATTTTATCGTCAGCTGAAGTAGGATCAGCGAGTTGCTTCAAAGACTGTGCGGACCGAGATCGTGAGAGATTGCTCGAATGATTCCGCATGCGGCTGTCCACATCGGTGCCGCTTCGTAGCCGCATCTCAGGTTGCACTGATTGGTAAAACAAAGAGAAATTACCGAGTGGTGAAAATAAGAGCTAATTTAAAAAAAATAAAATGATAGGTAAAACAAAGCGATAAAAATGACTGTTGAAAGTAAACAGAAGAAACCATTTACCTTTAATTTTACTAATCAATGATCATACGTTTCTAAAAGAGTCGGTAAGGTCATACCTCTGCCGTAAGAAATCGTGTAAGACGTAGATCTGAAATGACCCCCATGGGGTGAGAGGGGGTTTGTGGCTGCCACGTAACTCCCAGGGTAATAATGATTGAGCACATTGTAATTTGGGGGTCCTTTTCTTTCTTTGTTGTTCAAATTCGGTGTTGATTTGAATAATTCTCGCACGAATTCGATTGGTCTGAAAAAAAATAAAAATAAAACAGTTTTCTATGGTTACACCGTTAATTAATACTATTCTTTATTTACACTTTTGAATCTCAGTAACAATACAGGAAGACTACTTTTCTTTCTGAATAAAACTGAAAGAATAATTTCATTCACAGCAGTCAAATTCTCATTTTGCTCCATTACCGTCAAAATTGACAACACTTTATACTGGGTGATCCAGATAAATGGGACCCATAAAAAAAAGCCAAATATTCTTAATATTTAATTCCTTTCATAAAAACTATATATATCATTCGAAAGAGTAGAGTTACAAGTTTATTATGAAATATTTATTTTTTTAAAATGACTCCTTTCAAATGTGCTCCATTAGTTGCCAAGCATTCCAGTGTTCTCGCTTGTAAGTTCTGCATCACTTTTGCAAGAGTGTGCGGTGGTATGACCTGTATCTCATTTGTGATGGCGGCCTTCAATTCTTGCAAGGTCGTTGGGTTATTTCTGTAGACCTACTCTTTAAATATCCCCAGAGATAATAATCTAAGGGAGAAAAATCCGGAGACCTTGCGGGCCATTCAACGTCTCCAAATCTTGAGATTAACTCGCCTGGAAACGTTTGACGCAAAACTGCCATGCAGTTCCTCGTGGTATGGCAGGTAGCTCCGTCTTGTTGGAACCAGTGGTTTTCTAGACAAAGATCTCTTAATTTAGGAATAAGGAATCGGTCAACATTTTTTCGTAGCGATCACCATTTACAGTGACCGTGTTTCCGGTGGAATCCTCGAAAAAGTACGGCCCTATGATCTGAGATGCAGTAAGACCACACCAAACAGTTACACGCTGACTATGCAACGGGACTTCGGTAATATTCAATGGATTTTCTGTTGCCCAGAAACGACAATTTTGTTTGTTTACAGTTCCATTCAAGTGAAAATGGGCTTCGTCTGACATAATCAAAGTTGCTAGAAAATTGGTGGTGTCATTTACCTTCTGTTGGATCCATTGACAGAATTGTCGTCTTCGTGCGAAATCTCCATCGTTTAGTTGTTGCACTGTTTGAATTTTATATGGAAAGAGCATTAAATTTTGCTTGAATATACGGTGTGTTGTTGTTGTTCCATATCCAACTCCTAACAGCTGAGAAGCACGTCTGATGCTTATGTTAGGATTATCCTGTACAATTTCATGAGTTCTGTTAATGATCTCGTCTATCCTTGCTGTGCGCACTCTTCCAGTTGGTTTTCTTTTTCCAATGCTGCCAGTTAGGGAAAAATTTCTGACACACCGACGGATTACTTTCTTAGAAGGTGATTTTGACATCTGAAAATTTGTCTTGAAAGATCTTTGAGCTGAAACTACACTTCTTCCATGCTCATAATATTGCTCAGTTATGAAACAGCTGTTCCACAGTCCATGCAGTCATCTTGAAGGTTAGTTTTAACTAACACTTTTATTTTGTTTTGTATCTTATCTTGTCTTGTATTGTCAAAACCTATACAATCCTGTACAAACTTGTAACTATCCTCTTTCGAATGATGCGTATGATTTTATAAAAGGACTTATACTTTAAGAGTTACAGGGGTTTCTTTTGGGTCCCATTTCTCTGGATCACCCTTTATAATGATATTATTGTCAATGCAACTTACGACAATTTTCTCTGCGTCATTATATACATAAAACATTTTTGCTTTTGATATCAAATCTGAAAAATTATTCACGACACTTCAAGTAATAAAAAAAAATAAAAGGTGATCTAATAACTCAAATCCTCAACATGGTAAATATACGAGTTAACAAATGCTAAAATGTAAAGCATAAAGTAATCTAAGTTAAATGGTTTTTTTTAATGAAAGAAAAGAGGGTAATTTTTTAACTCAAAAAGACAATCAAATAAGGAACTTAAGACAGCCCTATAAGTTAAATCTGAGAATATATTGAAATATTTGATGTGATAATCACAAAAATCTATTATTAGCATTTATTTCGAACGTGCAAAAAACCCTTGTTTGCTCACCTGAAATCCGAATGCAAAGCGTCTACGGCTGCTTCTAATGTAAGTATAAGCTCTGTGACGTAGCCCTGCATGTCGTCTCCCTGTTCGGCCACAGTCTCCACGAGACGTCCCAACAACTCGCTCAACATCCGCGACGACATAGACACGTGAAGGCATCGGAACACCTTATCAGTTATAATAATTACAGCAACTGAACAGCGTAATTTCGAAGTATATACTAGTAATCCACTAAGTAACAATAAAACTAAAACAAAAAACTGAAACGAACTTGGAGTGATCTTCCAGCGTAATGTCTTGAAGAACAAGAAAGCGCCAAATGAAGAGCGATTTGCGCCATCCGCTCTTCAATGTGAGTGTGAGGAAGAGATTCGCTAAAGATCTGAAAAAAGAAAATTATAGTTAGTAATTAATGAATTCAAGTCATATTAGTTGGACTAATATAATATTAAAAGACCAATAGTAAAAAGACTGAAATTTTACAGAAGTCTCGTCTTACATAGTTAATATCTCTAACCCTTTCAGTGTTCTGTACGTACTTGTACACGGCGGCTACGGTTTGGCGCAAAATGAACACTGAAGGAGTTAATTGTGAGGTCTTCTTAAGTTCTTAAGAATAAATGCAACAGTTAACCAAAACGCTCCAACAATTAACACGAGGTTGCCGATATTTATAATCTCACGATAAATAATATAGGCTCTCGGTAGCTCTATAGTCTCGGTGTTTGGGCGATGAGATTCTGGGTTCGCTCCCAGTTGCTGGCTCCTGGGTTGGGTGGGTCGGCTATGCAACCTGTCAATGCTCAGGGTCATGACCCAGAGGGGGCACTATTACTCCCTCAAAGTGGGAAAATGCGTTTCCAGGTGTTACCCTTTTACGGTAAACATTATTTTTATATTAAACAGAAAATTTATTCTATTTAACCGAATAGTAATCGCTAACTGAATATAAGGAGACCCGTGACTTGTAAATATAAGTTACGTGTTTCTGTCAAAATGTTGGAATAATAATAACGTGATTTCTAACTTGTAATAAAAGTGCCTCCTAAGGATATGAATGGGCGATCTAACTAGGTAAAATTTGCTACATTATACTGTATAAACGATAACAGTATATCCTGGTATAGTCCTAAAAAATGTAACATCATAACAAAAGAAGCATATAACAAATAGCATTTTCAGCAATAAGAAATAGCATTTTTCAGCTCATTTACCAATTAGAAGTCCATAAGATACTTACAGCAACAATATGGCGAACGAAGTTGCTCAGCTGATCGGCGCTTTTAATGAAAAATTGTTTCGAAGTTATGTCTTCGAAGTTCCACAAGGGCTGATCCTTGCTGCAATAAGAGGTTTTGTGCATGCGAATGGATTTTATCATTACACATCATTAAACATTACACGCGAGACAAGTACTGACCAAGTTGATAAAGATTAAAGGAACGGACAATTCTGAATCATTAACCTTTTAAGATTCTTTCGTTTCTAGTCGATTACAAATTTATGAACAAAATCCCAAACCTCCGTCAGCGCCCAATGGTGCTGAACCCACCTATACGACCATTTACCCTCATTTAATAAGGTTTGATGCCGAATACTTACCTTGATACGATAAAATCAATGAGCGCTTTGATGTTGAACTGCAGATCGTCTGTGGTTGTCAGTTCTGCATTACCGACAGATGATGTGGAGACGGTGTCTGCGGTCTCGTCGGAGGTCACGATTAGGGGCAGCTCTTGGTTTGATGCGGTTATGGCACCCGCATTACCATCGCGCCCTCCTTCGTCCTCCAATATCGTCATCTCTTGCGAAGATGCCTTCTCCTCTTGGATTACGTCCTCCGTATCGCGGAGGGCAGGGGGAGAGGTTGGGGGAAGATACTCTGCCGGGGTATCGAACCCTGGGGGAGCTGCCACGAGAGAGGGGGGGTTTTCTTGAGGGGGCTCCTCTGTCAAAAGGAAATGCACTTTCAAAAAGTTTTCTACCATCTGAGATCACCCACACGTGTGGGTATGTATGGTTGCGTACGTAAAATGTGAAGATATACGTGTACCTGTAAACTTCTTATTATGAAGGAAAATGTTGTGCGGGATGAGTCCATAACCCAACTGCGTTGTCTTGTTATTCAAGAGCACTCTCGCGACCCCCAAATGATCTCTATGGTCAGCAACCACAGTCAGAAGATGGACGAGTAATATTTTGCCTGCAAATTAAATACAGAAATAAATCATTCATTCAAATTTATGTTTTTGCAATTTGGGAAATAATTTCGATTACCAGAGTGCCAGAAGTCTTAATTTTAAATCGTCAATAACTTACTTTTCTCATCTGTACGAGTATATTTCTCTAAATGGACTGAACTGAACTGTTTAGGGATAGTTCTCTCCTACGAAATGATGCTTTCGACAAATGAAGTACTCCAAAGGACTATGAAGTGACACACTTTAATTTTATCGTTTGATTCGCGAGAAGTTCTGTTTGTGGCCAAAGAACGATCAGATTTCGTGTCATCTTCAGTAACAACTACAAAACTACTCTACTCTAAACAAACTACAGCCACTCACAGTGTTGGTATACGAGAAGCCTTGAGTGATCCAATCCTAAGGTAATGATATGAAGCATGAGGGCGATGTGGATAGACCAATCCACAGTGTGGCATTCAACATCAATTCCCGCCACTATAACATCACACAGAAGCATCACAGCTAAGTTACATCTGTAATCAAAATCAATAACTTCAACACTAAGTATGAACACTAAATATGAAAACCTTGAAGCCGTTGTTTTAAAAATGGTTCACTAACCGAGCACATGCATTAGAATTACAGTATTTTAATAAAGCTTTCAAAATATGAAATACTCAGTCTGATTTCCAAACCTAAAGGTCACTTAAGAAAAAAAATCAGCTTATAACAAATTTGCTTAAACTGCAGAAAAATGTATCTTCAATTAAAAAAAAATAAGCATTGACTATACATTTCAAAAACTTTATTTATAAATATGCAATAATTAGAAGGATATCTTTTCAATTGAAGGTACATTTCATAAAAGTTTATGAAGGTAATGTAAAATAGTTCACTTTGACCTTCGGCCGATGAACAATAACAAGAACAAATGTTTCATAACTGGCAAAACGAGTAATGTTTCAACTTCAGCCATAATTCTTTGTACCTGTGGAACGCAGTTATGGGTTGAGAACTGTCGGGTAAATATTCGGTTAGAGGGGAAAAGAAGCCTCCATATTCTGGCATGGGCAGAGGGTGCGGCTCGTAGTGGTCCACTTCATCCAAGTTAGAAGCGTTTTGGTTTCTCAAGACGGAAAAATTATCGTCTTTTAACTTGAAGGGAGGAAAAAGGATATCAAAATATTGAATCGCAACGTAGTTTTGTGCCTCAAAACATTACAGAGCAAAAGTTTAACGACATTGTGCTATGGATTCCTAGGAAATAGTATTTCTATCCATTTCTTAATAATTACTTAAGTAAAAAAAGGCTAACTTTGAAATACTACCTAATTCAGTTCAATTACTGATATATTTTTCATAAAAACTACTCTGCTATATGACCTTTTTTTCCCGGGAGTCCCTTTATTTTAATTTGTGTCGGAGGCATAACATGTATCCCTTTTTTTTTTTTTTTGTTTAAATGCACAAAAATATTACCGTGTCCAAGTAATGAAACGTAAGAATGTATTTATAAAATTGTACTTCACAGTATGCCATGCATGTACATTGTACATAATGACTACGAATATAAAGGGTACAAAAACTCGCAAATTGGGCTACTTCAGGCCTGTTGCAACACTTGAAATCAAATTTTGCGACTTGCGACACTTTGGGCTACTTTGAAACTTCACAGCTCAAATTATAGTAAATATGAGAACCAACAATAAAATATATAATAAAAACCCACTCTAATAGACAAAGTACAGTATATATATATATATATATATATATATATATATATATATAATATATATATATATATGAAAATTATTTCACGAAGGTAACACGTGAAAAATATATATATATATATATATATTATATATATATATATATATATATATATATATATATATACGCCTCGGTGGTGTAGTGGTTAACGTCGCTGACTACGAATCCATCGGCTCCGGGATCGAGAACCGGTGACGGCAGGCGGAGCGCATCAAAACCCAGCTATTTATCCTTCCACACAATAAAAGAAATTGGTTGGTAGATAAATGGTACCCTGGATAGCCTAGCAGTTAAGACGCTGGGCTGCTGGTGGGGCGTGGTTCTGATTTCACGTTAAACTGTAAGTCTAAGGTGGAGTGACAAGCTTGACCTTCGTCAGAATGAACAATTCGGGTGGAAGCAAAACCACATATATAATATATATATATATATATATACAGGGTATTTGAAAACTTTCTGTACAAATTGTAATGGGGGATAGGCAACACCAAGACAAACCCTTTTCGTCTATAAGTGTATGTCCGCTGACGTCACCATTCGGCGCGAGAGGGCGCCGCTGCAATTGGCTAAAAGGTGGTGGGCTAGACTCGCGCTTGCCGCGGGCATTCTTAAATCGGACGTAGTACGCGTAACATGGAGCGCTTCACGACTGCTGAGATGGCTGACATGCATATGGTGTATGGGGCTGCCAATGGAAACGGAAGAGCTGCTGTGAGGTTGTACCGACAGCGCTTCCCAAACAGACGTGTGCCAAACCACCAAACGTTTGCGCATTTGCATCGGCGACTGCGAGAAACTGGAACATTCCATGCAAACATGCATGACACTGGTCGGGAGAGAAACGTGCGCACTCCTGTCATGGAAGAAGAAATCCTACGGCGATTTGAGGACAATCCAAGCGGAAGCACGCGAGGTGTTGCACGTATCCTCAGTGTGAACCACGACCTGGTCTGGAGAGTGTTGCACGAGCAGCAGTTACATCCGTTTCATCGTCAGAGAGTCCAGGCATTATATTTTACAACCTCGGGATTACCCTCTTCGTGTGGAATTCGCACGCTGGTTTCTGCAGCAGACAGCGGTGCAGCCTAATTTTCCGGCTTATGTGTCGTTCTCAGATGAGGCCTGTTTCACATGTGAGGGTGTGTTTAACATGCACAATTCTCACGTGTGGGCGCACGCAAATCCACATGCTACACGGGTGCATGCTCATCAAGAACGGTTCGCCGTCAATGTTTGGGCGGGTATCGTCCATGGCAAGTTGATTGGGCCGTACCTGCTGCCTGCCCGACTCGACGGGCGGGTTTATCGGATATTTCTTGAAGAAACGTTGCAGGAACTGCTGGAAGATGTTCCCGTGGCTATTCGTAGACGAATGTGGTTTCAACACGACGGGGCCCCAGCACACTCCAGCAACGATGTGCGGGATTATCTGAACGCCACTTTTGGGGACCGATGGATAGGCCGGGTTGGGCCCGTAGCCTGGCCACCGAGATCGCCCGATTTAACATGCCTCGATTTCTTCCTGTGGGGACACATGAAGAACCTCGTGTACGAGACTCCCATTTACTCAGAAGAAGACCTCGTAGCAAGAATCGCTGTCGCCGTTGGAACTGTTCCCGAAATGCCGGGAATCTTTCGACGTGTACGTCGGTCAATGCTTCGACGCTGTCGGGCATGCATTAATGCTACCGGTCGCAACTTTCAGCACCTTCTTTAAATAAACATGTTACGCGTACTACGTCCGATTTAAGAATGCCCGCGGCAAGCGCGAGTCTAGCCCACTTCACCTTTTAGCCAATTGCAGCGGCGCCCTCTCGCGCCGAATGGTGACGTCAGCGGACATACACTTATAGACGAAAAGGGTTTGTCTTGGTGTTGCCTATCCCCCATTAGAATTTGTACAGAAAGTTTTCAAATACCTTGTGTATATATGTATATATATATTGCCCCATTTTTTTCTTTTTCAAATTATGGAATTCTTACCCATGAAAAATCAGGTGGACAAATTGTTTGTTTATTCCTTTATTTGCAATTCTTCTATCACGTGAATGAAACTGCAGTAAAATCAGTCAGGAAACCAAACTGAGACCCCATCATGTAAACTGAATATTAGTCTTTCTTGTATCAAAGAATTTATGCGAATAAGTAACCCCCCTCCCCTTCTCTAGAGTAGGGCAGGTCAAAATCCTAAACTTATTACCTTTATTTCAATCCCACTTTGCCGCAAACTTGTGGATTTATCTCGCGCTGCAAGAGAGACGACTCCTTAACGAAGTGCCACTTTGCGAACAAAGACTTAAACTTAAAGGGTTTAACCCATTCAGAGTGAATTAAATTTCAAATGAAGATGATCAAAAGTCTACGTTATTCCCAGAGATAGGCATAAATAGTCTGAAAATCATTTGAATACTAAATACCCTTGAAAATGTAATTAAATACGAGACAAGATACACCAAAAAGAAATTATTTCGATACAAATTCAAATGTATTTGTAAATGCATTTAAATACATTCATTGTCTTACTGATACGAAAAGCAGGGTTTCAAGACGACACAATTTACAGAATATAAAAAGGTGTGTAGAATAACTCTAACTGTACGTTGTTACTATTATTAAACTAACTGTTTACATGTTTGCCTTCATTAGCACCAGACATAATACCCAATTCACACCAGGCTTCTTTAAATGAAAACTAAAACACAAACTGAAATGAAAATGGGAACGGAAACTGTGACTGAAACATTGGGGGGGGGCTGCGCGTCCACACCCAAATAAAAATTTTAAGCAAATTTTATGAAGGTACAGCTAATATTTTAATTCAATTTCGATATTACTAATTTCTTATATATTTAAAAAACTACACACAATTTAAGAGCTTCAACTTCATTTTAAAACTAAGTAAATAAATGATTCTTAATTAAAATAAATTAATATTCAAAGAAAATTGTGATTATTTGTAATGGGTAAGATATCAAACAAATTTAACCAGGATATTAAATAGGTTTAAATGAAAAGTTATTTTACTAAAATAACAAATAGGCCTAGGTCTACTGTAAAAATAAAAATAATTTATACCTTGGTTAGATACAAAAACTAGGCCTACTATGAAACCTTACCTGTTGGAAGGGCATTACCTATAGGCAACCAATTATAACTAATTAACTAATTATAGTTAACTATAATTAGTTAATTAGGCAGTAATAATAATGTGACCAGATTGTATAGAAAAATTCTTTTTCACAACTTTAGGCTGGTCTGGTTGGACAAATTTTCCAGGCTGCTATAAGCAAAGTTAACTAGGCTTAGGCCTAGATCCGTCCTTTCTCAATAGCTCCTTTGTCTCTTAAAACAATAAAATAAAAGAACAGTATGCCTATAACTACATAATAAGTTTGTAGTTATTGATAATATAATTAATGCCCAAATGAAAGAAAAACTACTAAAATAAATAGTATGTATTTTATCAAACATGGGTTACATAGTTTCCTTTTTAGTTTCCGAAACAGTTAATGGTCGGCAGTATTTCCTTAGAGACAGTTTTGGAAACGATTCGTTAACGATGTTTTTGTTGGCAAACTGTTCGCACTCGAGGCAGTTTCGCAAACTATCGGATAGTTTCCCTAAAATTACCCTAAAATTCTGTTTCCCTAAAATTACCTTGTGTGAATCGGGTATAACGATCACGGATATGGGACCTCGAAACCTAATTCCCAACTAATAATAAGGTTTTCAAGATGGTCATACATTTCACACTAAATCATCACCGGCGTTGAAATATTTTCGCAGAAACAAGTAAAACGCAAATTGGTGGTTTTAGAAAATAAACTTTAAATAATTTTAACATCAATGAAAGAAAAGCATTCTCAACTTTTAAAGACTGATTAAAATTTCAAATTTTCCAGAACCTCAACCAATGTAGCTACATTCCGTACCTCTCCACCCACTTGCTCTTGAGGAATGTGGAATGCTGTGTGAATGGAAGTGGTGGCTGCGTTGGATTTTATGCCTCCAGAAAGGGCTGGTGGGAGTGATGTGGAGGGGTCTACGTGTAGAATGCTGGAGACAGCCGACCCCATGCTGGTGACGCTTCTCAAAGACCCGTGGGCGCTCCCTTGCTCTCTGCTGATTCTGAAGGAGGAAGAGCCATGACCGATGGAATAAACAAACTATGATTACGAAAAGTTATGAGAATGTAACACTTTTATTTCAAATCGTTCAACTTTATTCGAGATTGTTTTATGATTCTATCAATAAAAATGGGACGGAAAACGAAAACCCGATATTCGAAACGAGTGAGGAGAAAAATGTAGACTACTCACTGTGGGGAGTACCTCTCCTTGGGGCCCTCGTGCTGCTGCTCTCCGGAATGTCTTTTTGTGTGGATGGTTCCTCCTCTCTCATCCCCATTCGAACCACCACTCACCCCACCCCTTCACCCCCTTCGCCGTGAGAGGACGTTTTCCTCATCGAGGTCACCTTAAGGGGAAATTAAAGTTTTAAATTATATTAACAATTTTACAAGAAAGTAATTTTTACAATACTTACCTAAAATAATAATAATTATTATTATTATTAGCTCAATTTCTTTCCGTCATTCGTGTCGTAACATTTTCCCTACTCCGAGTCTTTGCTATAATTACCTGAAGAAGGGCGGCGTCTCTGTGCGTTCGATGACGCAGTTGAGCGTTTCCACAGTGCCTATTTCGGTGATCAACTCCTCCACGAGACGATCCGGCCTGGCGCGCCCCACGTATACAGTCACCCTTTTGGCCTGGGGGAGCATCGGTTAGCAGGGTATTTCAACAAGGGTAGCAAAGTGTTAGAAAAACTAAAATGGTTTTAACAATGACGTTCTTTAAAAACTGAGGAACGCTTACGTAGAGAAGTAGTTCCTGCGGCGCCATTCCGGTAATGATAAAGAGGTATCGAAGAATGACCCGAAGGTTGTTGGGCCAACAGGTGCTAATGGCCGCCCAGAGGTCCTCAATTTCCTTGGGGTTCTCGTCTCCGAACTCGGGAATCGGGGCAAGATTAATAAAATTAGCAACAAGATTACGATAAATTAGAAATTTTGAATTTATCGAAAAGGCGGAAATTGCAGTTGTTCTGTATTTAGATTAATGCTACTTTTCACAATAAAAAAAAAAAAAAAAATGCCTCCTCTCTATTTAATTAATTTCACTGCTTGCTTACAATGTTCATTCACTTACAAAAACTTAATCTTGATAAACATTTAGAACCAACTATACTTAGAACTCTAAGCGCGTCAAACCACAAATACGTGTCAGTATCCGCATAACATGCTCCATTAATCCTTCTACGGATGAGACTCACTTTAACAGTTATGTAGAAGAGGTTATTGAGCACCATTTCCGTCGCCTCAGCAGAGCCCCAACCTTCCCTCCGGATCCCCGACGGTGCTTGGCCACTCTCACCGAAATACTGCGAACGTATACATGTCAACATTGTCCAAGGCGTTAATTCGGTTTTCAATATGAATCATAATAGAAACAACAGGTTCTCAGATACCTTCATGCTTTCATGAAAATATCACGGAACACAATATATATTGTATATACACCAGGTGTCCCCAAATCTGCTTTATTTCTAAATAAGTGTTCTAAACTAAAAAAAGAAATCTGGACACAAAGACAAACGCAATGGGTACATAAAACATGAGTTTGAAGGTAGAAATCCACTTGCCACACGCCACGCCATGCTACGTCCCCACGTGGGATGACTGTATAAACACACCATACGCCACGCCATGCCACGCATATGGTGTTCGTCACTCAACCACCTCAGTCTCAGTAGCTTACAAGATCTTGTAAGATGGAGTGTTGCAGCAATAACTCTGATGATGACTGGGAAGAAGAGCTTGAAGAAAATGCAGCAGCTATATTTTGTTTAAATTTAACGAGTGAGAGAAAACATTAGCATCAATTAACATTTCTTCCATGATTAATTAATAAAAACAAGACAAAAGCAAGTGGTTCCCAATTCCGACTTCGACTTCGACTTGAAAAAAGACAACCGCTAGTAGTTTGATGGTATTCACAAACCTACTTGCCAGATCCACCACCTCCCACTCCACGCGGCGTGGTGCATGACTGGATTGTTGAACATTTCCCACGTGGGAAGACGTCTCGTAGGGTGGGTGGCGTGGCACAAGTCAAGTGGGTTTCTAACCACTCAAATCAATGGTTAAAAGTGGCATCACACATACGTGGCGTGGCGTGTGGGAAGTGGATGTCTACCTTAATAGTCTTAATTAAACGACATGTTCAGTGTAATAGCCATTTCTTTCTAACACAGTATTCAACCTTACACAAATGTTTGACATAATTTTTTGAAATAGCTCAGCTAGGATGTTGGTAATTTCTTTTATTTATGCAGGAAGGAGGGGCCAAGGGCGAATGCCAGCAAAAGCGCCCCCGCGCCCATACAGGAGAAGCAGAGAGCTAAAATCAAGGTCCAAGGTTTTAGAGATGCCTAGACACTGCTCTTGAAAGATTAGAGGTCAGAGACAGGGGAGAAAGATGAATTGCGGAAGATTGTTCCAGAGTTCACCAGTTGAATATGTGAAAAATTGAAAATATCAATTAACTCTTGCGTTAGAGAGTTGGACAGAAAAAAATGAGAATGTGTAGAAAGTCTGGTGCTGCGTGCTCTTTAAAGGAGGAGGCATGCAGTTAGTGTGTTCAGACGAGCAATGTCCGTTATAATAGTGATAGTAAAGAGAGAGCGAGGCAACATTGGGGCGAAGAAAGAGGGATTGAAGACAACCAGTAAGAGGCAGGGAATTGATGAGACGAAAAGCCTTTGATTCCACCCGGTCAAGTACGGCTGTGTGGGTTGAGCCACATGAGAAGCATACTCCATACAGGGGCGGACGAGACATTTCATTTGGAAAACATGAAGCCACTCGGGCCTAGACCCCTGTACAGAGACAACTGAGCGGGGCTGAAGAAACTGTGGAGGCGGTACAACACACTTAACCTCTTAGAAGCTGTTTTGGAAAGAGAGTATATGTGATCTTTCTAGGAAAGATCACGAGAAAAGGAAACGCCAAGAATGTTAAGAGAAGAGGAAGGATTGAGTTGTGTGTTGTTGAAAGTAAGGGGAGAGTCGTGTGGAAGATTGTGATGAATAGACAGATGGAGGAACTGAGTTTCTGAGGGACTGAAAGCCAAAAGGTTTTCTCCGTCCCAATCAGAGAGAGCAGAAAGATCAGAGGTAAGGTGTTCCATAGCCATCCTACGCGAATCATGGAGTGACTTCACAGACTTTGGTCTCTTTAGGTCTTCAAGTGTCTTAGGCTTGGTAGGATGGATCGTTTTTTATGTAACCCCACAAAAAAAAGTCAAGGGGTGTGAGGTTAGGTAAGTACGAGGCCCATTCCACTGGCTCATGAAAGGAAAATAGTCGCCCGGAGAAGTGCTTCTTTAAAAAGTTGCGAGTTTCACAGGCAGTGTGTGGAGGTGCTCCATCCTGCTGAAACTACCGTAAATCTGCGGTTATATGGCCTTACTGGCCAGTATCGCCTTTATTACTTTAAGTATGAAATGGTGAAAGAACGGTTTTAACCCTCTCTCTCCCCAATTATTGTTTTGAGCTAAAAAAAATTGTTAACACTTAAAAATGTTAAAAATAGGTATGGAAACATAACTGAAACTTTGTTTATAAATTTATTTAATTAATTACACTAGAAATTATACGATTCCATTGGCGCTATCAAGTAATAAGAGAAACTAACATAACTTTGGTACTTTGAATAAAACAAATAAAAGCAATTTTTGTCCTTTGCTAAACACAATGGTAGACCATACTACTACTTTGAATGAAATGCATTAAAACGGTTTTTGTCCTTCGTCAAACATAATGGTACATCACACTTTCTGCATTTTAGATGTGAGTAACCCTTCATACAGTTTCTGCATCTCTTTTTGGGGTCTAAATGCTCAGGCCAGTGTCCAAAATTATCTGCCAGATGTTGCTATACAGTTAACATTCAAATGCCATAAGTCATTGAAGCTAATCTGAGGAAATTACACATACTTTTTGATGATGATGCCATATAGAATTGCTGGGACAGAAAGGGTTTAATATACAATATACAATATTTATCAGTTATTAAGTATTGTAATAAAAGACTAGAAATGTATATTTATAGGCCGAATAAAAACTCCAACGAGCAAATAAAAAAGGGACAGTTTGGCGGGGGGCACTAATATATATATATATATATATATTATATTATATATATATATATATATATATATATATATATATCATAAATGCCTACAGTCGTTAAACGTGTAAATTTTCGTCCTTGCCCATTTTTTACCAGTAGGTCGAAAAGGTTATATATTTTATATTTTCAAATTTTTAATCACTTTCCATTTTAGGCCATTCCTATTCCATGCAATTTTCATTCATTCCCATCCACGCCTTTCGCATTTTGGTCCGGGTTAGGTTACGATTGGTTACATTAAGTTTTGATTGATTGGGCTGATGACAGGTTAGAAATTATGAATGGTTAAAATAAGTTAGATTAGGAAATATGTATTAGCCCTTCCCATTTGGCGCCGTTTCAGCGACAAAAACATTGTGTTCCAAATCAAGACACGCTTTTGTCAAATATAGATTTTTCATTTTTGATCATTTGCATTTGAGAGCCGAAAATGGGAATGGGAATGGGAATGGCATAGAATGGGAAGTAAGCGGCGAGTTACACAAGTTTAAAGAAGCTTTTTTTAACCGTATACAAAGATTATTTTTCGAATTTCACCCGCGTTATGATTTTAATTAAAAAACTAAGTCAAATGAGTCGTCCTTTATGCTTCCACAGACTTTACACATCTTCTGATTTATGTTAGGGTAGGTTAAGCTTGGTTAGGTTAACCTGAGTTAACCTAACTTAACCTCAAAAACAGTCCGTCATACAAGAAAATCAAACTTATTTACGATGTTCAACCTAATTGGTAAAACAAGTATCTTATATATGCGCTTAAATCCCCAAGTAGCGCCAATTGTGTGTGTGTGTGTGTGTGTGTGTGTGTGTGTGTGTGTGTGTGTGTGGAATGAACTCAGAATGGTCCCCTGAGTTTTGTATGATACACACAGACAATGCATGGAACAAGGAACTCTTCTGGGATAATTAAATCCACTATAGTCCGAATAAGTAATGGTAAATGACAAATACCATAGTTTTTCTTTTTCATGATGCTAGCCCGACGTTCTAAATGTAGCAGGGCTAGGCTGCTTTAAACCCTAGATCCATGTCCCAAAGCTGGATCCTGTCTGCTTTGCAGATAGCTGGTGAGGGAAGCTATATTTATGGGACCTCTTTGCGAGTGACCTGTTGCCCACGTCGGGCTAGCATCATGAAAAAGAAAAACTATGGTATTTGTCATTTACCATTACTTATTCGGACTATAGTGGATTTAATTATCCCAGAAGAGTTCCTTGTTTCATGCACTGTCTGTGTGTATCATATATATATATGCTTTACTCCCTGACAGGATTCGAACCCGAGCCCTCTGACTCGGAGACGTGGGACGTTGATTATTCGGTTTCGACAGGATAAACGTTAATAATAACCTGACGATATTTCATCACAAGAAGGAAACACAACACTTTTGAGTCCAGGGGTGTTTCACGTTGTTAACCCCCTGTACTCGAGCCGTTGGACAACATTTAATTCAATTCTCTCTGGCAAACACGAGGGTTATGAGTTTACATTTCCACACACACACACACACACGTGAAGTAACGACTTTTTAAAATCCATATATCTAAAATTCTAATAAAACAAACATATTTTAACCTAATATAACGGCAGTGCCATCGAACCGAGAAGGGTGTGGTAAGTGTTTCGGACGCAGCTAAGGGTTCATAGGGTGTTTTTGTTGTCATTAAATAGTGAGGTACTCGCTAATCTAGCTAGCTTAACTAGGACTAACATTTTTTTTCCGACACTAAAAATATTTCTAGATTTTTATAAATTTTTTTTTCATGTTCTGATATATCAAAAGCAGGGACGCGGGAACAGGGGGTGCCGCGGGGGTGGGCTGCCCCCATAACTTTAAAACGTGGGGAGCGACGCTCCCTCCAATTTTTCATAGTAATCATACACCATATTGGCCAATTGTTCTACGCAAGCAAAAATTGACAAATGGATATTTTTTATTTATTTTTTTTTTTTGCACTTGGTACTTACTTTATGTTAACAAAACATTATCGAGGAACTTGTTTTATTAAACATGAAAAATATCGAGCATCTAAGGGCCACATGCACCAATTCAGGGTACCCATTTGGTTCAAATCTTATATTCATCCATGTGCATCTCCTGCACGCACGCACGCACACACACACACACACACACACACACACACACACACACACACACACACAGGCCAACCAATTTCACTTTCAAATTATATGCCAATGTTATCCCTATTCTTTCAGAATGACAAAGATATTCTCGTAGATTGACCAAATAAATTGCAAATGAAATTTAACGTAAATAGGCAGACAGAAAAAGGAACATATATTTATCAAATCGACGCGGAAACAGGGTGGGCCACGGGGGCGGCTGCCCCCACAACTTTAAAACCGTGGGAGCGGCGCCCCCTGTTTCCGGATCTCGATTCCCCAACTTCAGAATACTTGCCAAGCCACTGATCAAAAGTGTTCTCACAAAAAAACTTACCCCACTATATCTATGAATTAGCACACACTCGACAACACTTATGCGCAGTTACTTAAGTGGTGCTCCGCGCGCGCGCGCACACACACACACACACACACACACATATATATATATATATATATATATATATATATATATATATATATATATATATATATGCACTAAAATCACAGAACAACACGTGATCTTTTTAATAAGCAAACAACCACAGGGCAAAGGAAAAAGAAACACGAAATCGGAGCGCTTTCGTGATATATTCACATCTTCAAGGACAAGGCTTGTCCCTGAAGATGTGAATATATCACGAAAGCGCTCCGATTTCGTGTTTCTTTTTCCTTTTCCCTGTGGTTGTTTGTTTATATATAATTTTATATACTGTATATATATCGGCCTGATTAGATATTTGCATGTAAATGCAGAAATGATGGAAGCATATCCTTCAGTCTCTTGACAATTTCAAGAGAATGGTTTGCTTGATGAATTCATTAAGACTAAAAGAACACTAATACGCTTTCGGCATAAGAATGACAAGTGTGGCTTAATTGCTTGATTAATCTAAAATTCGGAGATTTGCGGAAACTTGGTTTCTGTTTCGGGGGAACTTGTTAGTGCTATTATTAAACTAGAGGATTCAGATGGCATCACTGATGCCTACATCCAAATGGGATCCTCACAATCAACGAGTAAAAGGCATTGATTCGTTGGAGTTTAAAAAAATAAATAAATAAAAACATTTCACCCCCCCCCCCCTAACTCTTCGATTTCCTTGTTGCACCCCCTAGAAATCTTCGAGCGATCTACCGACCTGAGAATCGGCAGCGGCACCCGCAGGAATGGAAGGATCGACGAGTTCCATGTTGTAGAGCCAAGGAAGCATGCAGTGGAAAAGCAGTTGCCTGACGGGGCTTCGAGCCGTCTGCAGCCTGTAGCTGATTTCTGAAATGCATTTGAAATATGAATACATTATGTTCGCAGAAGATATCTGCATATTCTCTTTGAATATGTACAAGTGCATCATTTCAATATACATACAGAGTGATGCACAAATGTGTTTCATAAACCGCAGGGTGTATTCTTGAGACGAAAATAAAGAAAAAAAGACTATAAACATAGATCGAGAAACTCGTACATTTCGAGCTATAGCACGCGACAGAAAACAAACTCCTACAGATTTTTTACATTTTATGCAAATACAGTGTGATACATTTGCTTCATTAAAGTAAATAATCGAAATTTGTCTTACTTCTTGAATGCATGCCTCAGGAACGATTTGCAATCAACGTGTGGCTGGCATTATTGGAAATCATCTTATCGGGCCATACCTGCTACCGCAGCGACTGACTGGAGATTCGCATAGGCGTTTCCTTGAACAAACTTGGCCAATGTTACTTGAAGATGTGCCTATCAGAACTCGACGACTAATGTAGTTCATGCATGATGGATTGATGGTGCACCAGCAGATTTCGCCCGTTTAACGAGGGAATATCTCGATGCTGTGTATCCTGACAGGTGGATAGTGCGCGGTGGCCCTATTTCGTGGCCACCTCGGTTACCAGATTTAAATTCTCTTTATTATTACTTGTGGGGTCATTTAAAAAGCCTAGTTTATGTCACAGAAGTCCGAGCACGTGATGAATTGTGGCAACGAGTTCGAGACAATTGCAAAACGACCCGCAATGCTCCAGGAATTTTTGAGTGTGTCAGATAATCACTGCTGCGACGTGCTGCGGCATGCATTCAAGAAGTAGGAAAGAATTTCGAACATTTACTTTAATGAAGCAAATGTATCACACTAAGTATTTGCATAAAATGTAAAATATCTTCAGGAGTTTCATTTATCTGTCGCGTGCTGTAGCTTGAAATCTATGGGTTTCTCGACATATGTTTATACAGTCTTTTTTCTTTACTTTTGTTTCAAGAATACACCCTGCGGTTTATGAAACACATTTATGCATCACCATATATATATATATATAAAAAATCCCCTCAAGGGAGAAGAAATAAAAGTTTAAAATGACAAAATCTTTTCAAAGGAAAACTAATTTAAGGATCACCGAGAGTAAAACTATTTTAAAAAGTATCGTTCACGTGAAAAGATCTTATGTTATTAATAAAGTTTTCATTATTCTTTATAAGAAAAGATTCTGTTAATTCTCTTCTCTTTTCCTCTTCAGAAATCGTTAGAAGAAGATTTAAAAGCGTTCTTTTAAATCTAATTGCGATTATATTCAGCTCTCGATGCCGAGTAAAAAGAAGAGGAACGATCGACATTTCTTAGACTATATTCGTGTTCATATTTCCTTATTTTAAAATCATTACTTTTCCCCGGTATAAAAGCTATTACATTCACGACATTTTATTTTATATTATCCAATGTTATTAATTAATGATGTCGTGGAATTCAATTTTTCGTAAAAGATTCCTGATGGTGCGAGGAACTCTGGAAACTATGGTAATACTTTTAGGAAGACTAGTACAGTTCCCGCCGCTTCGCTGACGGTTAGACAGGCTAAACTACAAAAAAAGAACCCAGCCGTGAAAATTTTGAGCTTCACATTGTGTCAACATTTCTGAATCTGGTATCTCCCAAAACCTCCTCACCCCCATTCATACAACTTGGGGGTTAACCCCCTCCCCCATTACCCCCACCCCTCCCCATTACCCCACCCATCCCCCATTACCCCCACCCCCACCCTTCCCCCATTGCTAAACTACAGAAAAGAACACAGTCATGAAAATCTTGAGCTTCACATTGCCGCCCGTAATACAATTTCTGAATTTTTTTTTACAATTTCTGAATTTTTTTCTCACAATTTCTGAGTGTGACGGACAGACGGACAGACAGACGGACAGACAGACAGACAGACAGCTCTCTTATTATAATATAGATTGGTTCGCGATAGAAGGGTCATGTTAGTATGTTTTTAGTTTCGAATTTAATATTATGTTTATTGCGTTTAACGTATGTGCGTGGCACGACCACATAATTTATTATTCCCATGTTCGGACTGTATCATCCGTGTTTGTGCCAAGAGAAGTTCGCTCCAAAAGCGAATGTCCCTTAATCTCATCCTCTCATCCCCCATCGAAGTACGACTAAGATAATCAACCTTCCAGATCGTTTTAAATTTCCACCATAATTTTTCCCGCTTCTCAGTTGTTATGGAATCAATGATATTGCAATAATCTTCCATCCATCCATCCATTCATTTATAAACCCCATCATAGTATAACATGCACGTTCGCTACAATAGGATTAAATCCCCTGCTTGTGTTTCGAGATTACATCTATTGTAATATATTCTCCATTTATAAATAGCAAACTATATATATAGCTTATAAATATACGCTTAAATTACAGAGTTCTGATTTCAATCACTATGTCCTGTACTGTACTATTTCTGTATTTGGCTCGTGTATTTTCATTACTTTCTTTTCATCGTTTCCTCTCTCTTCCTTCCTACAATGACATCCAGTATATCCCAATTTAGTTAACATATTAATTACTACTACCTGTGAATTTAATCAATAGATTAACGGAACCTCACAACCGTGACGTCATAACGTAACTACAGGGTGGGGCACGGGAATCAAGTGTTTTTTGAATAGCTAGTAATCGGCCATTAGGAATGGGAGGGGCGTGCGGTAGGTAGCATTCCATTCCTGGGTTCATAGCATTTAACTTTAACTAACACTCACCTTTATCTTTCAGGTGCCATCATGGAGCAGTGGACGTTAGAACACCGCATGTTCGCGTATGATCATTTTGTTAGGAGTGGCGAGTCAGTGACAGCAGTTCAGCGTGCGTTTCGCCGCAGATTCAACATTCATCGAAATGACTCTGTTCCCGCTCGTGACACAATCTTACGTTGGGTTAACAATCTTCGAACAGGAGGCTCAATAATGAAAACAAAACCGAAGGGGCCGCAACGCACTGTGCGTACTCCAGAGAACGTTGAAAGGGTCAGACAAGCGATGTTGCAAAGCCCAGGCCGCTCTGCTCGGAGACATTCAGCTGCACTCGGAATCAGCAATCGTACTGTTAGACGGATTTTGCATGAAGAATTACATTTTCACCCATACAAGTTAGCGATGGTGCAGGAATTGAATGTAAACGATTGCCCCCAACGACTGAATTTTGCACAGGAAATGCTTGCACTTTATGAGCAGAATGAAAACATGATGGTGGTAATGAGTGATGAAGCCCATTTCCACCTTAATGGGGCCGTCAACAATCAAAACTGTCGGTATTGGGCTGCTGAAAATCCGCGACAACTCCATGAAAAACCGCTGCATAGCCCTAAGGTTACAGTTTGGTGCGCGGTGGGAAAGTTTGGCGTCATCGGTCCCTATTTCTTCGAACAAAATGGGGTTACCGTTACCATAACATCTGGGCGTTACATTGAGATGGTGAACACCTTTTTCATCCCTGAGTTACGAAGAAGGCGTATTGCTCGTCGACATTTGTGGTTTCAGCAAGATGGGCCACGCCACACACCGCCAGAGCGTCAATGGCTGTTCTTCGCCCCCTGTTTCCCAACCATCTCATTTCGAGATTTGGTGACATTGCATGGCCCCCTCGGTCCCCTGACTTGTCCACATGTGACTTCTTTCTATGGGGGTACCTCAAGTCACGTGTCTACGAGGACAAGCCCCGTACATTAGATGCATTGAAGGAAGCGATCCGTCAACAAATCATCCAAATCAACAGAGACCTGCTGGGAAGAGTGGAGGCCAATTTTCGTAAACGCCTTCAACAATGCGTCGACGGCCAAGGACATCATATGCCAGATATAATTTTCGGTACATGATTATTATGACATGAAATGCTATGTTCTTACGAATGTTGTTCTACCAATATATTTTCTTTACAAAAATAAATATCATTTTCCTGATTATTCCAAAAACACTTGGTTCCCGTGCCCCACCCTGTATAACAAACCCCTAAAATGTTATATTTCATACTTTCATATATTAAATACTAAATCTTCATATAGCTATTTAGTAGTCAATGTACGGTAATTACCCCCATATATAGTTACAGAGATGATTATTATTATAAGTCATTATTATTATTTATATGTCGTGTTTTGCGATTCACTCGTCTGATGTACGTAATGTATAAATGATGTCGGCAATGTTAATTCATTTAAGCGAATAAATTTATGTTCTTTCTTGAATTGACTAATGTTAAATTAGTATTGGTATTCTTTATGTTATCATTTAATGGCTTTAAAACCATAACGTAAAATTATTCTTGAATTTATCCTTCATGTAATTCCCTTGGAACAATATAAACTAATTAATTTCATTCATTAATCTACCGTCTACTATCCCCTAGCAACCTATGAACTTATGTCTACCTATTCAGAATCGTGTACATAACCTTCCGCGCAGTTATTACGCACACACTTACATACGTTCATCTCTAATTACGTCGTATTCTCCTGTGCTCACTGACGACAATAATTTATGAATTCAATTCCTCTGAGCGGCTCAACACTATTTTGCGTATGTCATCTTATAACTGAACATAATTCATTGGAATGTTTTCAGAAATTCCTTTCTCATTCCTCCTGCCAATCTATCACATCACTACTTTATATGTTGTTTGCTATGTCGTCTAATGTGCTTTGTTCTCAATTCACCCTTCCTTTTACGTCCCTACGCTAATTACAATTTCGCCATCATTAAGTACTACAATAATTATAACATTAATTAAACATGATATAAGAGTGCCCATTTAAATTTACTCTAAACTGTACAACGACGAAGAAACATCGTAAATTACTTAATTTTTATAAACTGTATACAGTATCTGTAAGACACGTTATTAAATACGTGATAGATATTGTATTACATATTTAGAATGTACTTAATTGCAATGTACTTCAAATCAGTATACAACTCCGACAATATATCGCCAACCAAATATGTATAATTGGCAAATTACCCCTTTTTTTTCTCATTTAAGATGAAATAATTCGCAGATAATATTTCCAACTAAGGGGAAAACTTAACCTTTAACTGCAGTCCTCCGAATAATTTTAAATTTCATTATTATATTATGATGTAAATTAAATCATTCCTGCCACAGCCCTTGGCCAAGAACGTCCGCTTCTCCTCTTTTTCAATTCTCCGTCTGATTATTTATCAGTGGTGATTAAGGCTACTCAATTCATTTCAATCTGATCCAAGGCAAATAATTTTCTCTTGATTCGCCTTCTGCGCTTCCTTCTGTATTATTTCTTGAATAAAGTTCAGAGGAGTGAAAAAATACAAATATTAAATAAATTGAGTTTCCATCAGTTTCTATCGCTTATTTAGTTATTTTTTAATGCGAATCAAACCGAACGTTATATTGGTTCTTCTGCTCCGATCATCTCTCAGGTTAATGACTTGTTAAACTTCGTAGACCACCTCTTCATCAGATCGTCCTGAGTACTTAATTTTTACAAACCACAGTGCGAGAAGTGGTCCACACACACACACACATATATATATGAAGGAAGGGCAAGGGCGAGTGCCCGCCAAAACGCCCCCTCCTATATAAGGAGGAGAAAGCCAAAATCAAGGTCTATGAATATGAGGCCCATTTTATTCATTTATCTATTTATGATAACATTTTATCAATTTATTTTTTTTTATAAATTTTGAAAAGCTTGTGTAGTGTGTAAAATGCATGTATGTGTAGTGAAGAATAGAGGGAGAACTGTTTGAGAGCATGCTCGACTGCTCAGCCTCACAGGGTAGACGAGACACCACGGAAAAAGATCAGCTGAAGAGGACAGTGACAGAAGAAACAGGGGATCCAGCGCTCCGTCTTCTACCTAATGTCTCCCCCCCCCCCCCCGGACTACTTCCCTGGTCGATTGGTGTCTACAATCTCCTATATCCCCAAGTAGCGACAACAGTAAGCCACCTATTTTACCAATGAGGTTGGAATTTGTAAATAAGTCGGATTTTCCTGAACGACCTACTTTTTTGAGATTAGGTTACGTTAGGATAATTATGTCGCAAATGACATGGCCTGAAGTTGAAATAAAAAATACATTTTTCTAGTGTATTTTGGTGTGCTCTGTTCAAATATAACCTTCATTTCCTGTGCAGATGGAAAGCAATATGATTATTTGTACATTACTTCGGAGTCGTATTTCATTTCTGGTCATGTGAATAGCAATATATTAACCAAAAATTATGAAAACTAACTAAACTAAACCTAACCTAACTGAACCGAACGCTAACAGGGGGGGCTCCGCCCCTTGACCCCCGCTAATAACCTAAAGTTCATTCCTGATATGACGAAATATGACTCCGAAATAATGTAAACAAATTCTTATTTCTTTAAATTTGCACAGGAAATGAAAGTTATATTTGAACAAAGCACACCAAAATACACTAGAAAAATGTATTTTAACGAAAGATATAAGGCCTACAGATCTTCGCGATAACAACACAGATTACCACACTTTGGGCACTGTCTGGATGTTGGGAGAACCCCGTGTTCCTTGAAAAACGTTAATGACGTCTGATCATTATGGCCAAAACGTTCAATTGCCGTAAGGAAGGAACAACTCACACCCTTCGCACAACAACATCATACAAAACTGATCTACTACGTTCGGACTGAAAGACATGTGAACGGCGCATAGAAAATGACGTCATCACTATTTCCCTGTACAAATAGCACAAAATTATACTCGTCGGACCAAAAATGAGTGCACTTATTTATATATATATATATATGTATATTATTAGTATCATACTGTAATTTTCACCATTACTATGCATTTGCACGAAAAATGAGTGACAAATTTGAATAAAGCGACTACAACTACCTCATAAAAAGTTATTTTGATTTACAGGTCCAGCCCATGTCATTTAAAACATATTAACCTACGTTAGATTAGCTCAGATTAACCTAACCTAAAACAACCAGAGGGTGTGTAAAGGCTGAGGTAGCATAAAGGACGACTTAATTGATTCCGACTTTTTGAATTAAAATCCTAACGAGTGAAATTTGGAAAAAAACCAAAAAAAAACCGGATCACCTGAAGATCAGGCCCCCCATGTATTCTTATTTTTTGCTTTACAGTACCAAATATAATAATAAATTAAACTGAATGCCCGGTTAGGTCAAATGTACGCCCTTGACGATTGGTTAGGTTAAGTCGTGATATTTTCGTTAGTTTTAACGAAGATATCATTTGGTAATTGAGGCTGGGGGCCCTGATCTTCGGGTGATCCCAAAAAACTTTCTAAACTTTCTTATAGAACTCCCCTCCCCAACTACTTTAACACAAACGAAAGTCGTTAAAATTTTGAAAATCTAAAATACATAACCTGTTCGACTTACTTGGGGATTTATGGCTACATATATATTATTTACTCCACCAGGAGTCGAACCCGGAACTTCTTTATTAGAAGTTGCGGGTGTTACCATTGAATGTTAAGTGTTTCTTCGGCCGCCGTTGAAATGCTCGCCATGTTGTATCAACTTTTATCCTGTCGTAGCTCAGTGGCAATTCCCGCAAATACCAATCAAGAGGCCCCGGGCTCGAATCCTGGTAGAGTAAATTTTGCATTACGCAAAAATCGCGCGTGATCACTGCGTGATATTCTACATTTAAAACACGAGTAATTTTTGGATCGGGCGAGCAATTCGTCTGGCCCATACCAATATGTCGGATTTGGGAGTCGCTCGATTTTTTTTTCTTTGGGAACAACACACACAAGAAAAGAATAGCTGAAACAGAATGCATCAGCCATTAATCAACACGTTATCGCCCGAGATGTTGAGCCGGGTATGGGTTGAAATCGAGTATTGATTAGATGTTTGCAGAGCCACCAACGGAGCACATGTAGAAGTTTCTTAATAAACTTGCAAAAAATTTAATGTATTGAGCTTTATTTTAAAAACTATCGCACTATTTAACTCTTCTACATCACGAAAAATATATCTTGTTAAAATCTGGTTAAAATATTTGTGGAAAAATGTATACACAGTATATATATACAGGGTGTACCATAAGCCCGGTCTCGTAGGAAAATTTATTTTAAATTAAATTTACAAAACTAATACATTTGAACTAAAACTAATGTTCAAATTGAAGTCTTGTCTTGGGACTTTTTTTTGTGCTGCAGGTAGAACGACACGCAATGGCTAATACAGAAGCGAGTTACACTTCTGAGGAAAAGGGGAGGTCTTTTCCTCACGTGTGTAACTCTTTTCCATATTAGCCTTTGCGTGTTGTTCTACCTGCCACAAAAAAAAAAAAAGTCCCAAAACAAGACTTAAATTTAAACATTTGTTTTAGTTCTAATGTAATGTAAATTTAATTGTAAACAAATTTTCCTATGAGACCGGACTTGTGGGCCACCCTATATATTGAGAAGTGTGTTCTTAAACCATATAAGAAAGAACGTCTTAAATATAGCATCCAAAAGCGGACATTTCAATGTATTTTGAATTACAAAGTGAGTGGTCTAATTCATTTAAAGTTTCTGGAAAGAAAGAAAAAGAAATAACGTCTAGCTATTAACCAATATCGTGAGGGACATTATTTAACACTAAAGAATCTGATCAGGTCAGACGAAGAAAAGCGAAAGAGGGGGGGGGGGGGAGGAAAGGCGCCATTTTGAAAACTGAAACCGCTTCAAATAATTTAAAAGAAAGATTGTTATTTTTATGAAAGTGTAGCGTATAAAATGGAAAGGACGAGAATGTAATGTTCTTACCATTTTTAGAGCTTTCGGGGTCATTTTTTTTTTCTCTTCCACCCCAAGTGACCTTCGAGGAAGAATTAAAGCTGAACACAGAACGGAAGAAGGCAAATAAAGGAAGCGCGCGTGACAAACTCCAAATAGCTCGCATTAACGAGTCTTATTACAACACTTAATTATTATTATTATTATTAATATAAATTAAAATCAATTATAAATACCACAACTATATATCAACAAATTATTTCAATATGAAGACACACACACACACACACACACACACACACACATATATATATATATATATATATATATATATATATATGGGAATGAACTCAGAATGGTCCCCTGAGTTTTTTATGATACACACAGACCGTGCATGGAACAAGGAACTCTTCTGGGATAATTAAATCCACTATAGTCCGAATAAGTAATGGTAAATGACAAATACCATAGTTTTTCTTTTTCATGATGCTAGCCCGACGTGGGCAACGGGTCTGCAAGAGGTCCCATAAATATAGCTTCCCTCACCAGCTATCTGCAAAGCAGACAGGATCCAGCTTTGGGACATGGATCTAGGGTTTAAAGCAGCCTAGCCCTGCTACATTTAGAACCTCAATATAAGCAAAAGACTCGCTGCCTTCACGTCAGATTGAATGCATCAAAGAAAAAGGGATAATTATTATATTTTAGCCAAAAACCAAAACTTAAACCTCAAGTGGCAGAATTGAGCGTCCACTTTTCAAGGCACATAACATGTCCGTTTGAAGATGGGCAGGGCTAGGCTGCTTTAAACCCTAGATCCATGTCCCAAAGCTGGATCCTGTCTGCTTTGCAGATAGCTGGTGAGGGAAGCTATATTTATGGGACCTCTTTGCGAGTGACCCGTTGCCCACGTCGGGCTAGCATCATGAAAAAGAAAACTATGGTATTTGTCATTTACCATTACTTATTCGGATTATAGTAGATTTAATTATCCCAGAAGAGTTCCTTGTTCCATGTACGGTCTGTGTGTAGCATATATATATATATATATATATATATATATATGTGTGTGTGAACCCTTCATACAAAGTGAGTGTAATGAAAAAAATATTTGTTCTAATTAAGGTCTTGCCTGAAATCTGCCAATACTATAGAGGACTTAAAATTGATTGTCTCTCTTTATTGCAGTATCTAATTGTGCATATAATCTTTTTCTCATTTTTGGAGCAATAAAGATTGTAAATTTGATCAAAATCAAACACGACACTTATTTCTACAGAGTTGCGAGCGAGCCGTATTTTCATTAAATGTTCCACAGAGTGATTATAAAGATCGCCAAAGACAGCTCAGTAAAGTCGACAATCCTTATTAATTAATATATATATATATATATATATATATATATATATATATATATATATATATATATATAATATATAATATATATATACACACTGGGAGGCTAATAAACTTGCACCTCATCAAAATTTGAAAGCGGTTAAAATAGTGGTGAGTTAAAACTACGTTTGCCCAAGTGACATTAACAAATAAGAACTCATAAATGTAAAAATAAAATATATGATAAAAAATATCATATCAGTCGATGTTCGCAAGGTGAACATCACATCTCATTTCCTTCACTTTACAATGTTTATTTTAAATTTATCAATATTTTTTAAGTGATCTTAACGAGGTCTTTGACGTACAGGGTGTTCGAAAAGTTCCGTCACCCGCTACAAAATGTACATATTGTAATACCAATTTTATTTTTGTGTGATTAATTTATACGCGATTCATTGACATTTTGTTTTCTTTTACGGGTATTAGAGTTGTGCGAACAATGGTAGACCAGTCCACTTACACTCTGGAGGAAAGGGTAGTGATGAGCCACAAGATTAAATAAGGCTGCACCACCAAACAAGACGGTATTACGCTGGGAGAAAAAGCTGTTTGAAACTGGCTCCATCGGGGACAGACCAACAACGCGAGCGGAATAATGGGAAGGTGTGATTGCGTCGGTGGCTCGTTCACCGAAAAAAATCACTTCGGAAACGATCACAAGAACTCGCAGTCGCCGTGTCCACAATGAGAGATCACATGACGAAAGATCTCCGCATGAAACCATACCGCCCGCCATTTGTTAATGAATTAAGTGATACGGGGATGCGGAAACGATATGAAACTTGTGAACGGTTTTTGACGGTTTTTCCAACAATTCCTGCAAGTGGAACAGTGATTTTTTCTGACGAGTGTGCAATTTACCGTAGCGCCAAAATGAGAAATGTTTACTTCTGGAGCAAAGAAAAGCCACACTTCTTTGAGGAAATGTAACACCATCCACCGCACGTGATGATATGGGGTGCAGAATCTGCCAGGAACTTGGTCGGTCCATATTTTTTTGAGAGTCCTGTCAACCAAACTGCCTACCTCAACATGTTACGGAACTGGTTTGTGCCTGAGCTCGAACGTTTAGGGCTGCTTGGTCGGGTGTAGTTTCAATAAGACGGGGCTCCGACTCATTTTGCCATTAATGCGAGGGAATTCCTCAACGAAGTGTTCAGAGACAAATGGATCGGCCGTGGCTCGCAACATTTACCCGCCCCTCTTGAGTGGCCGCCCCAAAGTCCAGATCCGTTTCCGTGTGACAATGCGTTATGGGGTTTTGTCAAGCAGAACGTATCCCGGGTGCGTTACCGCGCAACAGAGGAACTGAAACACGAAACACGCTGTTCGAGATACATTTGGTGCAATCACTCCAGCAATGTTGCGTCGATTCTCACATCGCACGTGGAGGCGCATAATCCTTTGTTACGAAAATGATGGTGCACATACAGATATTCTTGATTAGTAACTGTATTTAGTGTAATTAAAGTAATTACTGCTAGTGACTCGTTTCTTAAATTACACCTACCACATATAAATACAATTAATCACACAAAAATAAAATTGGTATTACAATACGTACATTTTGTAGGGGGTGACGGGATTTTCCAAACACCCTGTAGAAGACGTTTGACGCGTAAATTATCTGCAAACAATTTGAATGGAGAGAGAATAGCGTCGTCTCATTTACAACGGAAACAAATACTTTTTTATATCTTCGTTCTCTTCATTCGGAAAAGGTCACATTCGCAAGAACCGAAAACAAATTTTAAGGATATTAACATCGTTTCAAAAAAATATGAAACTTCCTGAAGTTTAAAGGGTTTAAACGAAATAATATACAAGGATATATAATATAATATATATATATATATATATATATATATATATATATATGGGCTACGTCGTAGCCAATGTCGTAACACCGCTTCCCGTTGATCAGCGAAGTTAAACGACATTGGGTCTGGGTTAGGCTGACCATATTTCCTTGAGACAAAAACGGGACATTGGGATGGCAAAAAAGGGACGGGGGTTATGTAATATTCTGTATTCATGAAAAAGTAAGTACATAAACATATTGAGCTTACAATTATTCTTCAGTGACAGAACCCATACAAAAACCCATACAAAACGGTACTGTCCCGTTCAAAACGGTACGTATGGTCAGCCTAGTCTGGGTAGTAGTAGTTGGATGGGAGACCGTCCGTCCTCCGTGTCCAGATTATGTAGCGACCCGTGATTCGGATCCCACGTAAAGCTGTAGGTCCCCTCCGTCATATAACCTTGGATATTGCGAAGTAGTTCTTTTTTACCTTCACAAGAATTCCCTTTTCACTCGTTCTCATGCCGATACAAGAATTTTCCCTCGATTGCTTCTCTGCCTCAAACAACGCCTTCATTCTTTTCTACCATATGAGGACCGTCAAACCCTCGCATGATCGCATCCCTCTTCAGTCGATCCGCGTAGGTTCATATTATTTCCTTAACACATCATGCGTCAAACAAAATCACTACCGTTACCTCATATTGGACGCACACCGTGGATCCAAATAGGAAATTTTTTGCAAAAAATTGGTGCGTCAAGATCATGACGCCAGATCTTACATGCAGGAGCGTGTACATGTATTAAATGAAGTAGTAATCGTTTAGATATTCACAAAAATAATGGAGAAAATGGGCGGGAGAAGCGGAGTAAGATACGGAGGGAAACAAAAATTTAACTTATACTACCTCATGTTAGAAATTTATAATATAATTATTATTATTATTTACACATTTTTTCTACACAGTCCTCTTCAGTAGGTCTTAACCTAACTAATGAACTGTTAATTATTCCTATACTCGCAAAAATATCGGCGAAAATTGGAAAAAAACTTGACATGAACGAATGTAGCACGCTATCTGGCGCGCTGTGGCTGAGCACTGAGCAGCCTCATGCAGTTGGCCGGGTGTAAAACTGACGCGACCCGAATGAGGTAAAGTGTTAAATAACCCCAAATTCATATCAATCGCGCAAGTATAACTCACTCAATAATTTAATTAAAATATCATATATTTTGCATCTGCATTTTGTTATGAACGTTAATCAGTAACTTTTACACTCTTTTTTTCTTTAATCAAGAAATGTAACTTTATACACTGTGAGAATTATCTATCTTCTTTAATCAAACTAAAACTGACGAAGCTTATTGATTACCTTTTATTAATGACATTTATTTATTTGAGCGAAAAATCAAATTAGTGACCCGTAAACAATCTTTAATTAATCTAATTACATTATAGGGCCTACTATCAACAGGCCACTATATATATATATATATATATATTCTGCAACATTGCAGATGTTCGTGCGTCAGTCTCTAGTGATGCACCGGAGGCCGGAGGGCTGGAACCTCCGGCTTAGTGTTTTTTCCTCCGGCCGGAGGTTCCGGCCAATTGATTTATTTCAGTATTTATGTGTGTGGGTGTGTGTGTGTGTGTGTGGTCCATCGTCTCATCTATTTAGGGTTTATACAGGGTGTACATAAAGTCAGGATCTATTTTTGTGAAGCACTTGGAAATTATATGGAATTCAATCATAAAATGATAAAGTGGTAACATTTACTAAATAATTAAGAGTAGGATTCGACGTGACGCCCATCAGTATCCCTGCACAGCTCAAATCGTTCCGCAGCATTTCTAAACACATTCTGGAGCATTTGCGGGGTTATGTTATTTGCAGCAGTTCGTATACGTGTACGTAAGTTTTCAAGACTCGTAATCTTCGTCTGATAGATGTGCGATTTGATAAAGCCCCATGCAAAGAAATCTAAAGGGGTTAAATCTGGTGATCTCGCTGGCCAAGGTCTTTTGTTGCTTCCGCGTCCGATCCAGCGATTTGGAAAACGTCCATTTAGATCAGTGGTTCTTAACCTTTTTACTACCATGCCCCCTCTAGGAATTGGTCCTTCCCTCCACGCCCCCCTTCAATCAAAATAACATTCTCAATAACTTCTCAATATTAGCCCATGCTCTCGTTAAGAGAATAACAAATACAATTAGAGAAATTCCTGTTTCTAGGGGGGCGCGCCCCCCCGGTTAAGAACCACTGATTTAGATAATCCTGAACAATTTTGGCATAGTGACAAGGAGCACCATCATGTTGATAGACGACGGTACTAACAATCCTATCCCCGTCGTCTATCAACATGATGGTACTCCTTGTCACTATGCAAAATTGTTCAGGATTATCTAAATGGACGTTTTCCAAAACGCTGGATCGGACGCGGAAGCAACAGACCTTGGCCAGCAAGATCACCAGATTTAACCCCTTTAGATTTCTTTGCATGGGGCTTTATCAAATCGCACGTCTATCAGACGAAGATTACGAGTCTTGAAAACTTACGTACACGTATACGAACTGCTGCAGATAACATAACCCCGCAAATGCTCCAGAATGTGTTTAGAAATGCTGCGGAACGATTTGAGCTGTGCAGGGATACTGATGGGCGTCACGTCGAATCCTACTCTTAATTATTTAATAAATGTTACCTCTATCATTTTATGATTGAATTCCATATAATTTCCAACTGCTTCACAAAAATAGATCCTGACTTTATGTACACCCTGTATATTATAGTCCTGCTATTTTAAATTCAGTCTTTAATAACTTAAACTTTATAAAAGTCGACTTTCTATGCTTTGTGTGTGCTAATTTCCCTAAAATTCCAATTGAACCGAATATCCTCAGGTTATGAAACTTATGATGTCTTGCTGAATGCTGAGTAAAGTAGCCTATATCAAATCAATTATTAATACAATCACTGATCACTCATATAAAATAAATTATTATTACAGTAATCTGAGAACTGAAATATTCGGATAGGTGCAGAAATGAGGTTTTATAGTTTTATAGAATTAAAACTAAAAATTGTCAGAATTGAGTTTGGTGTACTTGGCACCTCCGGCCTCTAGTTTAGTGAGACCTCCGGCCGGAGCAGGTGGTTTTCTAAAATGGCCGGAACTCCTGCTCGGCCGGAGCCCGAGCTCCGGTGCATCACTTTTAAGTCTCTCTTCACACGGAGGTCACGAACTAACATTATTTTTGAAAGCTTGTATAATTATCTATTTTCAAACTAAAAATTGTATAATGATAATTTCATTATATGGAAGGAAGAAATAGTTAGGTTTTGTATAAAATCTGTTATAACAGATCGTATGAACGGCTTTCATTATAAGATAAACATTAGTTTAAACAAAGAATTTATATCGTTAACAAAAATATAATCACAATAATTGCTTTCAAAACCTTACTATACGAATATTGAATATAATGTATTACATTTTTAAAGAAAAAATTGAGTACAATTTTCTCTGCGCAAGAGAACGACCACGACCACACACACACACACACACATACATAGTACATACACACACACATTTTTACATTAGGTTTAACTTCGCCAGAATATGAGACTATTTCAATATAAGTTTGCAATTTAATTTGCAGTAGCTATACTTTATAAATAGCTATATTTTATAAATAAAGGCGTCTTATTTCTATAAAAAAATTCAGATTATATCGACCAATATGATCGAGCGGCAAAACACACACACACACACACACACACACACCACACACACACACACACACAACACACACACATTTTTACAGTAAATTTAACTTCAGAATATGAGACTATTTCAATATAAAGTTTGCACTATAATTTGGAGGAGCTACATTTCATAAATGAAGGGAGTCTAATTTCGCAGAAAATTTTCAAATTACCTCGACTTGTACAGGATGATCGTTGAATTCCAGTTTCAGTTGAAGTATAATAATAACAACAACAACAACAACGGTTTGTAAAGTAGAGGTTGTTGTTATGCGCTTTGCGAAGGATAGGAATATAAATGTGGGGAGGGAGAATTTGGAAGGGAAGAAGAATGGATCTATATAAATCGTGCTTATCCCAAACGCCAACGTCTCGAATCCTCACGGCAAACATTCTTCTCTAATTTTAAGAGATTTTCACCTCTCAAATAAAAACAATTGTATAAACTTTTCTGACCTATAAATAAGTCATCAATAAGAAAAATTCATATAATATATATATATATATATATAAGCACACCGGACAAAAAATTAGTCACCCCTCTCAGAATGTACCTAATAACGTGTGACGGCGCCTCTGGCCTTGATAACCGCACGAATCCGGCGAGGCAGAGACTCTACGAGGTTGTGCATGTACTGAACATCGATTTGCTGCCACTCGTTCATCAGCCGGTCTCGAAGTTCCGCCAGAGTCCGTGGGTGTCTATTCCTGCGCTTCACTTTCTGTTTCCAGCCTGAGCAACACCTTCGACGCATTCAGGATTAAAGGCTTCATTGGACCTGCGATGTACTCGTCGCCTCCCATCATTGGAGAACAAACAAAAACGGGACTCATCGGACCAAATTACACGTTTCCAATCTGCCGCAATCCAGTTTTTGTGCCTCTGAGCCCATTTATAACGTGCCAATTTGTGACTTGCTGTTAACAGCGGCCTCTTCCGTGGTACCCTGCTCCAGATGTCCATCGCATGCAGTTCTCGTCGCAATGTCCGTTCGGAAATTGGTCGCTGGAGAACCTCATTGGTTTCTTGGAGCAATTGTTCTCTGGTTTGAAAACGATTTGCAGTTACTAGACGAGAAACATGGCGGCGGCCCCTATTGTCGAGAATTGTTTTCCGGCCACAGTTACGCCGTCGATTTTCAGTTGATTGCGAACTACACCACTCTTTGTAAACTCGCTGGACAGTACGCATTGACACACCAACAAATTGGGCTACTTCAGACATTTTGTGTCCGTGGGCTCTGCCAAACACGATGGCTCCTTTTTGCCACTGAGTAACGTCTGCCTCACGACCCATTTTGCAGACTATATCCAACACACACTTTGTTCTTCACCACCTCACGAAACAGATCTGATCCTGTGTGCTACGTCACCGCTACTTGTCACTTACCAATGCTACATCAGCGCCCTCTGTGTGACCTTGAACTTCCTACTATCGGTGCTATTAGGGGTGACTAATTTTTTGTCCGGTGTGCTTATATATATATATATATATATATATATATATATATATATATATATATATATATATATATATTATTCAGCGATGCATTCATAGTTTAGTGGAAGCATGAAGTTAAAAACATTTTCAAACAGATCATCATTCCGCCCACACGCCCATTTCAGGGTGCGAGCAGCGAGAAGCAGCATTGCCAAGCAAATAAGGAGACAAAGTACTGACGAGGTTTTCATACGTGGTTCATCACCACTGAAAGCAACAATGCTATGTGTTTGTCTCGTCAAAAGAACATCCGTATTCAGCTTATTGCAATTTTCGTTAATTTGTATTGCAGACCCAGTTATCATCAGCCCTGGTGCATGATTCTTCAGGAGTAAGATGCACCGCGTTTGTTTCTCTTCCCCAAGGCAGCGCAAACTTACCCGTTTCAATCGCAGTTATACTCGTACTACCTCAGGCTTGCTCATATTAGCCCTTTTCTCGTTTGAAACAACGCGTGAATTACAATTCAAGAGCTTATATTTTTCTCCAATAAATTCCACAACAATGAACTGTTTCGTTTCCATGGAAACGAAGGTTTAAAGGATCCTTATTTCGTTTCATTGGCAACAATAACTGCAATCGCTCTTAAATGCAAGATGAACAGGAGAAGCGTACTCCATACAGGGATGGATATGCTGTACAGAGACAGCTACTGAGTGGGGTTGAAGAAACTGCGGAGCCGGTACAACACACCTAACCTCTTAGAAGCTGTTTTCGAAAGAGTATCTGTGTTCTTTCCAGGTCACGAGAAAAGGAAATGCCAAAAATGTTTAGCGTGAGTTGTGTATTGTTGACGTTAAGGGGATAGTCGTGTAGATTGTGACGAGTCGACAGATGAAGGAACTGAGTTTTTGAGGCATTGAAAGCCACAAGGTTTTCTTTGTCCCAATCAAAGAGAGTAAGAAGATCAGAGGTCAGCTGCACTATGGTCGTCCGACGCGAATCATGAAGTGACTGTTGAAAGGAACTCTTCGTGAAGCAGGTGGAGAAGTGAAGAGTGGAATCATCGGCATAGAGTGGATAGGACAGGAAGTGCGATTTAACAGATCACTGATAAAGAAAAGAGTGATGACAGGACAGAGCCCTGAGGAACACCACTATTAATAGCTACAGGAGAAGAAGTGGCTATTTACAACCGCAGCTATAGATCGGTCAGAAAGGAAATTAGAGATGAAGGCACAGATAGAAGGATAGAAACCGAAGGAGGGCAGTTTTGAAATTAAAGATCTGTGCCAGACTCGATCAAAATCTTTTGATATGTCTAGCGCAATAGCGAAGGTTTCACCGAAATCTCGAAAGGAAGATGACCAAGAGTCAGAGAGATATGCAAGATCACCAGTAGAGCGTCCCATGTGGAACCCATACTGACGATCTGAAAGAAGATTGTGGGAAGAGAGAATTTTAAAAATCTTCCTATTTAGGATACATTTAAAAACTTTAGAAAGACAAGAAATCAAAGCAATTGAACGAGAGTTGGAGGGTTGAGAGCGGTCACCCTTCTTTGGGACAGACGAACTTCAAACAAGAAGAAGGAGAAGGAGAAGTACCAGATGAAAAACAAAGACGAAAGAGTTTGCTTTGGCAGGGTGTCAGCCCAGAAGCACAGTTCTTCAGAACAATAGTTGAGCCCAGATAGTGCAGAAAGAACATCTTTGGAAGAGATTCTAATTTCAGACATAATTAAGTTGGAGGAAGGAGATGGAGGAACAGCAGTGGAATCGTCCAGGGTTGAGTCGGAGTCGAAAGTTTGAGCGACGAGTTCAGCTTTGTTGGGAGAAGAGATGGCAACTGAACCGTCGGGTGGAAAAGAGGGAAAGAAGGAGGGAAGGTGTTGAAGGTGTTGGAGCGGTTCTTGGCTCAATACCAAGTTGGATGGCGTCGGTACTTTCTGAAAGCTCCCTCTCTGTTGCGGATAGCATGTTCTAATGCTATCCGCAACAGAGTTTTTTTTTTGCATTAGGAACAAAATATGGAATGTACACTTCCGTGCCCGAGAGAATCACCTCCGTGATGCGCTAACATAACATTAGTGCCACCGAACCAAGGACTGAAAGTGGTTTTTGTTAAGTCATTAAATTGTAAGGTACTACTAGTTAACTACCTAGCCTACCTTAATCAAGACTAACATAACTTTTTTCCGACAGTAAAATGTTTTTAGATTTTTTATATAAATTTTAATGTCCCCGGTACCAAAATTGTTACCTCACAAAAAATGGCCTCATCTGTGAATTATCATACATTCCACTATATCTGTGAATTATCATACACTCGATCTCATTTATGCCCAGTTGCCTACGAGCGCGCGCGCGCGCGCACACACATTTTACCAGAATAAATCATTTTCCAATTTCAAAGTGAAAGTTGCGAGTTCGGAGATCTTATCATAAATAAAGGACAATTTGTAGTGAGGACGAGAGGTTTGGATCAGTTCTGTGATCATCTTCAGACTCCTTACGAAGATCACAATTGATCCAAACCTAGGTTCTCTATAAATATTCTTCTTTTCTAATGCCATTTTTTTTCATTTACATTTCATTCATGCATTTACTTTTATAGCTCGTTTTTAATCGATTACACTGGTATGCATCAATTTTGCTGTCAAGGGTTTTGCAAGTGATTCTTATAGAGTCTTTCCTGCTGATTTCGAATCTGCAATCCGTTTTTCTCAATCAGCTCAGGTTATCCGGCTATGGCCTCATAAGTAAAATATAATTTTTTCCGTGATTTTGTCAAAGCGGAATTGGAACAGTAACATCTATCATCACTTGTTTCACTTGTATAATATCTTTTTTTTACTTTTCAGGCATATAGATAAAATATTTCATAATGAATAGAGCGTGTAAAAATGATCCCAATAGATTCTGCTACATATGGGGACGGTTACCATGCCAAATAACCAGTCCCAAATCACTAAATTTGTGAAGACAATGTATAGAGCATACTTTGGAATTAAGCTAGGGGACCAGGACAAAAATTTCGCCCCTCATATGTGCTGCAAGACGTGCATTGAAAATTTGAGAAGATGGAGCAAAGGCAGAGCGAAATCTTTGCCTTTTGGAATTCCCATGATTTGGAGAGAAGGAAAGGATCACGTGACAGATTGCTATTTCTGCATGACAAACCTCCAAGGTGGGCTTATAAATTTATTTTTCTTAAATATTTTGAAATCCTCGTATGAAACTTGACATAATATTCACCATAATATAATATTCACCATATATTGCATAATATTCACCATAATGGTAATCATACATTTACATATACATATTGTTATAGAAAATACATTTACACATACATATTGTTATACAAGTTACATTTACATATACAATGATTGTATATTTTCTTTCTTTTTCATTCATATTGTCCCCGAAGGGACAATATGAATGAAAAAGAAAGAAAATATACAGACTCCATCGACCTATTTCATATTTTACAGACCGCAGCCTTCCCTCACGAGCCGCCACTGTCTGAATGCTTCTTCTATTTCATATGCAAGTTTTATATCCATGTTTCTGTGTTTCTATTTTCAGGAGTTAACAAGAAGAATAAACACATTGTTGTATACCCTGACATTCCTTCTGCTATGAGACCTGTACCCCATGGTCCTGGAATTCCAATACCCGACCCACCTCAAACCCTGGACTTCGATGATTCTGATGATGAATCAATGACCAATGCCAATGACCAGTCCCAGTCGTATATACCTCAAAATACCGCTTCAAATGAGCCGAGGCCTCTCAACCAGGCCAAACTTAATGATCTTACCAGGGATTTAGGACTTTCCAAATTAGCTGCCGAGATCTTGGGCTCACGACTTCGAGAGGACAACTTGCTGGCTCCGGGAACAACATTCTCCTGGTATAGGAAACGAGAGGAAGAATTCCGCAAGTTTTTTGCAGTGCACGAAAATACCTCTTCCTTAGTGTACTGCTGCAATGTTGAGGGGCTAATCGAATCCTTGGGCCTGCTATATAACGCATCAGAATGGAGGCTATTTATAGACTCGTCTAAACGAAGTTTGAAAGCAGTACTTCTCAACATTGGGAATAGGGTTGCATCAGTCCCTGTAGCACATTCCGTACAACTTACTGAGAGCTACGATAACATGAAAATTTTACTGGATGCTCTCGTATACGACCAACATAACTGGAGGATCTGTGGAGATTTGAAGGTAATACTAATATCATAAGTAAACTATTGCTATTGACTATGTTGTTTTTCCAAAGGTTATTTGAGAGCGTATAAGAACACTTAACTTCCCCACAGAAGTGATACAGTCCAATGCATAGATTTTTTTATCTGATAGAACAAATTCTCTAAATTCTTTAAATATTTTCATTTTTTTTCAGATTGTGGCATTTGTATTGAGAATGCAAGGGGGATACACGAAATACCCATGTTTCCTCTGCAAATGGGATAGCCGAGCGGATGAGAAGCACTATGCACAGCGTGAATGGGCATCCAGAGAGAATTTTAAACCTGGGTCGCATAATGTCGTTTCAGTGCCCCTTGTACCACCAACAAAAATTTTGCTCCCACCACTTCATATTAAGCTGGGCTTGATGAAAAATTTCATCAAATCAATGAATAAGGAGGGTTCAGCATTCCGATATCTCGAGAGTAAATTTCCTCAAATATCTGATGCTAAACTAAATGCTGGGGTTTTTGATGGTCCTCAAATTCGAACTTTGATCAAGGATACTCAGTTCGAAAACGCAATGACTCCAACTGAGAAGAATGCCTGGCAGGCATTCAAATCAGTTGTCACTGATTTTCTTGGCAAGCGTAGAAGTCCAGAATACGAGTCCGTTGTCGAAAACTTGATGGAAGCTTTCAAAGCTCATGGGTCGCGCATGTCCATAAAAATGCACTTTTTGTGGTCCCACTTGGACTATTTTCCTGAAAATTGCGGGGATTATAGTGAGGAACAGGGTGAACGATTTCACCAAGATATCAAAATAATGGAAGAGAGGTACCAGGGAAACTGGGATATCAATATGCTGGCGGACTATTGCTGGTGTTTGAAGCGAGACGTGCCCGAAGAAAAACACAGACGGAAAGCCAAAAAAACTTCATTCCTTCCTCAATAAACTTTTTTTCCATATTCATTGTATGAATAAAAGTATTTATTCACACAATGTTTTCATTTTTCACGAGTGTTCTTATAATATTACTCGTATCTACAGTGTTTAAGCTAAAAAAATCAATAAATTTGGGGATAAAATTGGACTTATAATAAATGGCCAATAGAGAAAAAAACCTGACCTGATTGAGGAAAACCAATGTCATTTTCGAATTCAGCTGGTCGAATTATATAATATGAGTTGAAAAAACCCTCACAGCAGACAAAAAATTTCATATGCATACCAGTGTTATCCGCCTACACTTCGCCTCCTATAAAATTTTAAACTTGGGATGAGTATATAATTTGAATTGAGATTTAAACATGAAGATCGCCATTACCCAAATAAAAAAGTTCTTAATTACTTCGAAATGTATCAGTGGAAAGGTGACATTCACGTATAATACATTTATTAAGAGAATCTGTTCGATTTCACCGAATGGAAACGTCCTAATCATTTTAAGAGATAAAACTCGATAGACTTCCAATAAAGGCACATCCATTCTGGAGATTGATTTGTTTAATTGTTCCAGTAATAGTTCTTGCGCTTAAATACTCATTGGTTAAGAGAAAATTGTGTTATATATCAATGTGTCTTTGCGCGGGAAGCAATAATTTCAGGTTCTATTTATGAGATTTTCTCCTTAGAATGAAACTTTAAATTAACGAGATTAATCTTTACCTTCTCCAGAGACGAAGACGTATATAAAATGTAAGGTCTGCTGATACAACGATTAGACTAGCAGCAGTTATCAACCTAGGGATCGCCGAGCAATTTCTTGGTGGGTCACCAATGCAATGCATATACAATATTGAGAATTACATTTAAAAAAAAAAAACCCTAAATTGTATATAAATTTGTACATGTACAGTATTTGTTTTTTATTATTATTTTTTTAATTGATTACAAGTGTTAAATGCATAGTTTTAAATTGTAATGACACTCAAAGTACTTTTCCTTTGATTCAGCTGAGGAGCTATGTTAGATTTTGAGTGTTGGGGTCGCGGGCGTTAAAATGATTGTCAAAATGGGTCCCAAACATTAAAAGGTTGGGAACCGCTGGAACAGAAAATGGAATCAATATCGGGAAAGGGGGGACGGCATTAGTACATTTCGAGAAAAGATTAGTATAAAGCGAAGGAAATGGCTTTAGGAGTGTGTGTAATGTATGTTAAGTTCAACGTAAGCTACAGCTAATGTAAATCGATGTAAATGACGAGGTTTCAAAGAGTAAATTTAAAAACAATCAAATTTACATCTTAAAATTTTTAGTAATGATATAATAATAATAATTAGTGAGGAGGGACAGAAATTAGCACAGCGCTCGGGCCAACCAATGCGGCCCATTCCTCTAGCTCCAATATTATTATTATTAACAGCATCATCGGGATTCGGACCACGACAAGTGACCATGTAACTGTGTGTGTGTGTGTGTTGTGTGTGTGTGTGTGTGTAAAATTTCAAAATATCGTGTTGGTCGAAAGAAAACTAAAATATGTCATCTTGTATTGTAAGTTATGCCAAATTGCGTGTTTAACGGGTTGTGGCAAAAAACTTAAAACTTTATGAGGTTGGAAAATAATATATTTATTAAGAAAAGTACAGTTTGGGGTGGAAAAAGTTACTATACGATAAAACTTAGTTTTAATTAGAAAATGTATGCAAATATTTGACTAAAAATGCGATAATTATCAAAAATATAATACAATAACAGGAAATAAAGTAACACATATAACCTGATAGGCTAGGCTAGGCTAACCTAACCTATTTCTCCACCCTAAAGTGTACTTTCCTTAATAAATGTGGTCCATAAGTCGCTTCACCGGCGTGAGTTTCATTATAATACGAAGGTAAGGCGACTTATGGTCCACCCAGTATATTGGAGATGTACCTATGCATCGGCATCGGCCAAATTTGGCCGATACTTTGATGATACGATAGTCTCAATATTGAAAGAAATGATCCTAAAACAATTAAATTTATTTTCAGGTGTCAAATAGTAATATTGCGAAACACGAGGGCAGGATACATGAAAAGAGAATGACTGCCAACGTCTCTTAAATCTAATCGGACAAATGAATTACTCTTAAATACTTATTATAGAGGCAAAAATATAGAGGCATAAATAGAGGCAATGTCAATGAGCCTACAAAAAAATAAACATGCTTCGATAATGGGGGAAAGCTATATTTCTTCGTTACAATCTCAGAATATTTAACTTTGAGTAGTAATAATAATAATAAAAGTAGTTTACGAAGTTTTCAAAGGTAGTTTACGAAGTTTTCCCTTAAAATTGTTATGGAGAATATGTAATGTTACTTTTCTTTCACTTAAAAGAGAGATTAAGATTTTTTAAAATCTTAGACGAGGTTTTACGGTAAACATCAATTTGCTTGTCAATAATTCAATGTTAAAGGCAATTATAGGCTAATTTATCTTTTTGTATTTCGAGTCTATTGCAAAAATTCACCTTAAGAAAATATAACCAATGTCGTATAGCATTTATTGGGCTTACTCTTATGTAATGGTTAATGTATATTGATGGCATTTATGGAACTAAGAATAATTGGTATCGGTAGATTTGTAATACTGAATATGGAATATTATGCGCGAACACGCACGATTTTTCATGATGAAAAATTTGCTCCCACCAGGGTTTGAACCCTCACCTTCTTGAGTAGGTTTTTCATGATGAAAAATTTGCTCCCACCAGGGTTTGAACCCTCACCTTCTTGAGTAGAAGGTGAGGTCGCTGGCCACTACGCTACGGCCGGGATAAAAATTAACACAACCCGTCATGTATTTAAACAATCGAAGAAACGTATAAAGCCTTCGCGTCCAGAGGCATTTTGCGTGTTAACCCTCCCACGCTCGAGGTAATGACCAGCATTTCATCAAACTACCTGGTGCAACGCTGGAGTCCTATAAATGAAATATTATGCTAAAAAAATCGTCGTAGTGTAGTGGCTATTTCCCTCACTTTCTACTCAAGAGATAGTGGATTTGAACCCTGGTGAGGGGGATCTTTTCATATATATATATATATATATATATATATATATATATATATATATAATATATAATGTGATACAACTTAGAATGGTCCCTAAGAGATTTTATGACCACACAAACCGTGCATGGAATAAAGAACTCTTCTGGGAAAATTAAATCCACTACCGTCCGAATAAGTAATGGTAAATGACAAATACTGAGGTTTTTCTTTTTCATATATAGATATATATTATATATATTATTATGGGACGATGCATCGCAATCGCAATCGCAATCGCGATACAATCGCACATTTTTACAATCGCAATTGCAATCGCATTTAATGAGTGCGATTGTTGCGATTGTGAACAAAAGATTTAAATCTCTACAAAAGTTGCTATGAAAGCTGCTCTTTCATGCGTACTTAAAGGAAAGTTTAGCTAACAACAACAATACGGAATAATAAATAAATAATAAATAAGTCAAAAACAGAAATGAAAACGGGTTGCGAATTAGTTGAAAACAGAATAAAAAATTGGTTTAATAATAACAATAAGTACACCTCTTTATTTGCTCTATGTAAAATTGGAATGTTAAAAAATCAAGCTAACCCTATGGTAGGTAACGCGTTTAGGTATATTTAAAGCATAAATGAGCGTTATGTGAGGCTAAAGCTAAAACATCGCAATCGCAATCGCAATCGCGCGATTTTCAAATTATCGCAATCGCAATCGCAACAGCGATTGTATGAAATATGACAATCGTCCCATCACTAATATATACAGTACATATATATATATATAATGATTTTAAAATTTTGAAATCTATTGCGAAAGAACTTTTTGAAAATACTTTCAAATTTGGAAAGTTTTTTGACGATTAAGAATGGTTGAATATTGTGTATGGCTTGGATACAGAATGTCCGCTTGTATGAAAAATGCATCCGCGTTTGTATCCTTATTTTAGCTGTTGGACTGCAAAAGTGTCCGACGTTGATGACCTTACAGTCACCGTACTCATAAATACAACCAAGAGAAAGACTTTGAAAGAGATTGGGTAAGCGTTCTACGTGTCGTAAAAGTGTCTGTACTCTGTACTGAAGGAGAATTTACGCTAAAACCATTGCAGCTTCACCGAGAAAAATGCCTTGGCGAAGAGAGAGATCTTAACGTAGAAAGGAAATGCTGAACGATGCTCCAAAATACGGCAAGTCCAGATAAATTTATGACTTAGAAGAAGCTATCAATTCAAGTTAGCTCGCATTTTACAACAATTTGCTGATACATTTGTCAATTTATTGATGACGGTATAAGTTTACAGTGAAAACCCGTAAAAAAAAAACAATTTCCTGTTGCAAGACAAACAACTGCAACACAAATTGAAAAGGATCAGAAATTGTTCAACGAATATTGGAGAATCCAAATTTATGAATCATAAAACAAACACACACACACACATATATATATATATATATATATACTGAAAACCCTGATCATACCCAAATTAGGATACTGCTCGGTCCTAACTTCCCCATATAAAAAGAAGACATTAGACAGCAGGAGGGGATCCAAAGCTTCACAGCCAAGATCAATGGGTGCAAAGAACTAAATTACTGGGAAAGGTTACGAGAACTAGACCTATATTCAATGGAAAGGAGAAGAGAGAGATACACCATTATTTACACTTGGAAAATAATGGAGAAACTAGTCCCTAATCTTACTCTGAATCCCATAACTCCCCAAACAACGATGGAAAGTAGAAGCGGTAGACTGTGTCGTATTCCCAAAATGAAGGCGAGACAGGGAACATCCTTAACCCTGAAAGAAAATAGTTTTGTAGTGAGAGGACCAAAACTGTTTAATCAGTTGCCCAAAGACCTAAGAAACACGAAGGGAGTTGCAGTGGAAATCTTCAAAAGACTAGACGCCTGGCTCAGAACAATCCCCGATGAGCCGGGCGTACCTGGCTATGTGAGGTGGAGAGCGCAAGAATCCAACTCACTACTTCACCAGGCCAGCTCGAGAGGAGGGGGCGACAAGCTTGACCTTCGCGAAATGAGAAATCATCGCGCGGAACCTTTGTAAGGTTGTAAGGTAAGGTAAGGTATAATATATATAAGCAAGAAACCACAGGGAAAAGGAAAAGGAAACACGAAGTCCGAGCGCTTTCGTGATATATTCATATCTTCAGGGACGAGAGAGAAATAGACAGAATTTGCAAAATAAACGCGTTAAATACACAAGCGTAAAAATTCTCCAATAGGCAACTCAATCTAAAAACAACAAAAACAATCTAAAACTTCCCCAATAGATAACTTAATCTAAAGGCTACTAAATTATCAAATACATAAAAACTATATAAAAGAAATTATACAATTAAAATGTACACAAAAATGATGACAATTATTAAAATAATAAAACAAACAATTAAGTGGCAAGAATGCAGTCAGAATATTCCACAACTTTTCTGACAATGTAGGAGTCCAATTTGTAAAAGCCCAGGGCTAATATTAAGAACAAAATCAACATTATTGTATTAATAATATTTGTCATATGGACTATAGTCTGCCAATAAACCTTTTCATTTTCATTTCATTTTCATTATTCTTGATCACACTCGATTCAATTATAATTCTACTAACAACAGATTTACTAAAACTTAATTTGGAGGCATCTTTCCAGTCAATGGGATGATTAGTATCTCTTACGTGAATGAAAATGGCGTTAGATTCCTGGCCGGTTCCTAAGATGTTTACGAATTTGTAGCTCAGAGTTCATTGATGATGAAATTAATAAAATATACAAAATTGCGTTTGATTTGAAATATCCAAAGAACTGCATAGATAAATCTTTAAAAATGGCAAAGAAAACCTTCTAAGAAGTAAAAGACAAGACTCCTTATACCACAAAAAACGTCTTAACATTATCATTTAAAGAAAATTTCCTTGATCTGCCGAAATTGCTGAGGGCTTTTAACGTAAATATCGCGTTCAGAAATTTAGATGTAATTAAGAATTCATTGATTAAAAACTCCCCTTTAAGTGAACAGGGTTGTATATATAAAATTCCTTGCACAATATGTAACAAATTTTACATTGGTCAAACTGGCAAGACATTAGAATTACGTATTAAGCAGCATAAATACAGTATAAGAACCGGCCAGGAATCTAACGTCATTTTCATTCACGTAAGAGATACTAATCATACCACTGACTGGAAAAATGCCTCCAAATTAAGTTTTAGTAAATCTATTGTTAGTAGAAATACAATTGAATCGAGTGTGATCAAGAATAATGTTGATTTTGTTCTTAATATTAGCCCTGGGCTTTACAAATTAGAGTCAAACATTGTCAGAAAAGTTGTGGAATATTCTGACCGCATTCGTGCCACTTAATTGTTTGTTTTAATTAAATAAATATTATTTTAATAATTATCATCATTTTTATGTGTACATTTTAATTGTATTAATTCTTTTATAGAGTTTTTATGTACTCGATATTTTAGTAGACTTTAGACTTTATTGGGGAAGTTTTAGATCGTTTTTAGATTGAGTTGCCTATTGGGGATTTTCGCTTCCCCAATAGGTAACGGAATATTTTGGAAATAGCACGTGCTGATGATTGTGCCATGTCCTTTGTTTCCCTAGGCTACTGCATTCTTGCCACTTAATTGCCTGTTTTAATTAAATAAATATTATTTCTAATAACTGTTATCATTTTGTGTGTACATTTTAATTGTATAATTTTTTATACTGTTTTTATGTATTTGATAATTTAGTAGCCTTTAGATTAAGTTATCTATTGGGGAAGTTTTAGACTGTTTTTATTGTTTTTAGTTTGAGTTGCCTATTGGGGAATTTTTATGCTTGTGATTTAACTCATTTATTTTGCAAATTCTGTCTATTTCTCTCTTGTCCCTGAGGATGTGAATATATCACGAAAGCGCTCGGACTTCGTGTTTCTTTCCTTTTCCCTGTGGTTCTTTGCTTATATATATATATATATATATATATATATATATATATATATAATCAAAACAGTCTTAACAATATATTAAAACTCCAACTTAATATATCTCTCTGCTACATTATAATATCAACAAAACACCGAATATTATTAACATTTGGTATGAATATATTACTGAAAACAGAAAACAAACAAGTAGAGCAATAGTATTTCATATATATATATATATATCGTATATTTCATACTAAAATAGATTTATTTGGAAATGTTCAACACTGCGTGGGTAGAATTTTAATTTATTCATCGAAATATAAAAATCAAAAGTGTTTTTTAAAATATATTTATTCTTTTGATAAGTTATTGAGTTACAAAACTACGGTTTATTGGTTGTGGGTGTGCGTGTTCCTTGCTACCTTATTAAACGACGCTAACCTTTACGATACATACAGAGCCCATCATGACACGTAGGCGTACAGCGACATATCGCAGTCATAGACGTAGACTATGGGTAGACTTGCTATTGAAACCTCAACTGTAGGATTTCAGACTGCGTCCGGACTTTTGCAGACCTACAAACCTTTCCTGCAACTTTTTCTACCAAACTGTTCAAGAAAAAGTAAACGTGTCGATAGTGACGTCATTCCAAAATTTTGCTTTAAAAACAACTAAAGTTAAGATGTTAAGACTGAACAATATTCCAGTTTTGGTGTGATCAGTATTTTCAACATGTGAAACATTACATTGTTGTCTCTGCTAAAATTTTAAAGGTTCGTAGTATGTCGAGAATGACATCACCGTATCGATACATTTACTTTTCTTGGGCAGTTGGTAGAAAAGTGACGTGTCGGAAAGGTCTGTCGGTCTGTCAAAGTCTGGCATTGCGTAAAAAACAGCCAATGAACAGCTCTTTTAAATAAGGTGGTTTCCAGTCTATCCCATGTAAGTTTGCGTCTTAACAACTTTCACTTTTTTAATTGAAATTATTAAATATCATAAAAATAGGGATATAATGAAGGTTAGGTTAGGTTAATTAGGTTAAATGTCATCATCCACAACGGGAAGTGTTCGGTTTTGTTAGGTAGACAAACGTGTGTGTGTGTGTGAATTACACTTGCGCCCTAACAGAGTGGTGCGCAAACTGGGGGGGGGGGGGGGGGGGCGAAGACTCGATAGCAAGGGTATCAACACTAGAATTTCTAATCAGCAAAATATTTTAAAAAAAATGTCTTTTTTAATCATTTTTATTTTATCTTATTCATACTGTGGCTTGCCTATCGCAGTGAGTGACCCAACTCCGCATACCAAAGCAGCTTTGCATCTGGCACTGCTCGTTGCAATGCACATTTATTTATTTTTCGTTTTTCTTTCTCAAATATAATATTTTAATAATATCTCTGCAGTGATTTTCTTTGTGCCGTAAATGAGCCCTTTAATAAACATATTTTAACTATAAGAAATTTTAAAAATATTTGTAATGATTACTTTTGGACAATAAGGATTTTTTTTTTTTGTGGTACAGTAAAATAACGTGCGAAAATCTTTTTTAAATTACATCCAATTAACATCTCCTTTATGCTTTCAAAACGGATTTTTGTTAATTGCAATTACTATCAAATGCATGTTTAATCTCTGTATAATAATTGAAATTATAATATGATTTTAACAACTTCTTTAGTAATTAAACACTTCTCATGTGTGCATAATCAGATGATAATATTAAGTTTCGGAGAGGGGGGAGGGTGCGAAAATAAATCTCAATAGGATGGGAACGCCATTAGAACATTAGAAAAGTTCGCGAATTATATATATATACAGGGTGTCCCATAAGTCCGGCATCATAGGAAAAATAATTAAAAAAAAGCAAAACAAAAGCTTTTATTTACAGAACGTGCTCAATATGTCGACCATTGTTTTCAATACACAAATTCAGACGTGATACCCAGTCAGCAAGCACACGGTGAATGATGTCAGGAGTAATGGTGTTACATGCCCCAATAATGCGCTGCCGCAAATGTTCAACATCCTAATTTCTCTGCGTATACAGCGCTTTCAAGTGGCCCCAGAGATAAAAATCTAGTGGCGTGAGATCCGGGCTTCTAGCTGGCCATTCCACAGGCCCTCGACGTCCTATCCAATGACCAGGGAATTGTTGGTACAGGTATTCCCTTACTTGGGTGCTGTAATGCGCAGGAGCGCCGTCTTACTGGAACCATGTTGGGAAATTTCCTTCTTCGTTCAAGACACTGGGAAATGCTTCTTCCTTGAGTATACGTAGGTAGGTGCCTCCAGTGACATGTTCATCGAAAAAGAGGGGGCCTATGATGCGATCCTTCCAAATGCCACACCATACCATCACCCGAGATGCACCTTGTTCCTTTGAAGAGGTATACCAGTGAGGGTTGTTTTGAGACCAGTAGCGGGTGTTGTGTCGATTTACCTCACCATTTCCATAAAAAACAGCCTCGTCACTGAAAAGAATGATGGACGGGAAATTGGCATCCCGAGCATAAGAAAAATATGAATTATGGTTTGTAGAAATAGAAAAATATTAATTTCTCCTATGATGCCGGACTTATGGGACACCCTGTAGGATATATATATATATTATATATATGACCTTTTCATAAAATAATGTGCAGTGGTGCTAATATCCTCCCGAAAGCCAATTTCTGGAGTCGAGATCCCACATTTTTCCCCTATACCCCAAATTTTTTCGTTTAACGACCTGTAAATCTTTAAATTGTTTATAGAGCCAAGTTCTCCTATATTATTATTAATAATAAATAATAAAATAATAATAATAATAATAATAATAATAATAATAATTATTATTATTCGCCTGATTATCGTTTCTGTAGTTTCTTTTTTATTCTCATTTTAGTGGCGTTGAACAGAAACTTTTATGACTGACGACTATGAATGGCCACCTATGAATATTATGACCGCATTCAGTTCCCACTCTCACTGAAACACAAAACCTTAAAAACATTTCAGAAAAAACGTGAAAAAACAAAAAAAAAAACAATAAAAACTGAAGCGGACTTAAAGTTTCTCCATAAAAACCATGATTTTACGACTGAGAGCAGGTGCTTTTCCTCTACATTAACCCAATACAGATGGCGTTAAGAATGACACCTCATCATGCGAAGAGCGCGTTAAACTCTTTTTATTTACAATTTTATTTTATCTGAACGCTCCAAACGAGTAAGGAGACGAAAATTATTTAATCGTCGGTTAAAATGATGATGAAATGCGAGATTTGCTTGATCCCGTATGTAAATTTATAACGTGCTCTTATCGAAGGATTAGCGTTTCGTTAAATAATTTGACGAGTCTCCTATTGTTATTATTATTATTACAGCCTTTGCTTTTCATCGGATCTTCGTGAAACTTGGTGGAAATTTTGCCACTATGACTGGTCCCTGAATTTCTCCAAACCGGCTTATTCCCATCATCATTAATAATTATTATCATTATTATTATTATTAGCGCCAGGAGCTTAGTGGTTACGGTGTCGGGCTCTGGGCGGTGAGACTGAGTCCGCTCCCAGCTGCTAGCATCGGGTGGAGTTGGGCCGGCGTGTGTGTGTGTTGTAACTAACAAATACCCTAAAATACACTCTAGATCAGCGAAAAAAGTAGAAAAAAAGAGAGAACAACTAATGAATATAAAGATTACTGAAAACTCTCGCATCATACACTTATAAACGTGTAAAGTTTTCACACAGAAATAGAAGTAGCAGTAAAATATAGAACAGATAAGGCTCTCTCCCCCCCTACTCCGCCAGCACTGGTGACAGAAAATAGTTGTGAAAAAATGAGTTGTGAGGAAAAAGGAAAAGAATGATGAAAACGACAGCTTCAGATTTCATTCACACCACTTATTTCGTATACCCAATTACGCATTCATGGACAGTAGAAAATAAAGGATAGCGTGAAACACTAGACTTGATGTTATCTACATCATGTATTTTTTAAGACTTATTTCTTTATTTATTTAAAACATAAAAGAAATCATTGTGTCAGTGACACATCATTTCTTCGATGAATGTCAAAGGCCACCATTCTAACTCACCCTTCGCACCGGAATTACTTAAATAGGGGAGCATTGAACTAGAGGTTTCTCCAGCTGGTCAGCAGCACACCCTACTTTAACAATTTTTCAAACATTGTACATTATGTGGTGGGGGGGGGGGGGGGGGGTTCAAAATTTTGAAATTATGCTTTGATTAACAAGTTCAATATACAGTACTACGATTTTCCTTAAAAGTACTAACAATCCTATACACCATATCCCCCAAGTAGCATCCCTGAAATTGAATACGTCTAATTCCGAGGTTTTGACTCCCCAATGTTCCCCATCAAGTTTCCAGTCTCTACTAAGCACTAATGGGTTATGATCTGAGAAATCCCAGTGCTCTGCAACCAGATCCGACCAGCGCCTCCTATAACATTCAATACAAAAAGACACATCGATATACTCTCTGTACTAAAGTAAATATCCCAATTTTAAATTTCTGCTACAAAATACATATCTAATCTATTTTTAAACATATTTTCCGAAGTGCTCGCCAAGATCCCCCCCGCGGGAAGGCGATGCCACCTTTCGTCTATCTTATAGGTGAAAAGCCCCTCACAACTCTCCACTCAAGGCTTTTAAAACTTATAATTTTAATTAATTACGAGAAATAAAGAAATACTCTATTATCTTTACTGTTCGTATCCGAACATTGTTTTGAGACTTTTAAACCTTTAGTAACAATAACTCGCTAAATCTTTTTCCTCCGAGGCTTCGTACAACACACTATTTCCCATAGTATAATTAAATTCATCACTGCGATAAACTATATACTTTTACATTTTTATGTACGTTAAATTTCACTTACCACAGATTAGACCACTCTAATAAATTATGAAGATCCCCTTGCAATTTATCTCTATCCAGGAAAGTAATTGCTTTACCTACAATTTTAGTATTTTCTGTAAAATTAGGAATTTTACAAGATAAATTAACTTTGAAGACGTTAACATGTATTAACATGAGGGGGGGGGGAGGTGAAAGAGAGAATGGAATGGAATGTTTGTGGTGTATCTGCCGTTTCAATTTAAAGATTGAATATATTTCTATGAAACAGCTTTACAAAGATGTATTTTTCATTTTTTTATAAAGCGACTCTATTAAAACCATAATAATTGTATCTAATTAAATGTATTAAGCGTACAGCTAAGGTATGGTTAAATGAGTTGAAACATTAAAATTTTTTTGGAGCAAGAGTGTTATTAACAGAAATTACGTATAACATCACTGATGTACTTTCGGTACAGATAATGAATTAAGTTAACATTTGTCAACATTTATGAACTTCCTCAGAAAGATTTGGTATAATTATTATTATTATTATTCGCTATATTAGTTTTAATACGTCATACATTACCAATTTTTGTAGTTTCTTGGTAATAATTATATTTAAACTAGAAAGTGGTATGAAATTCAATACATGAACGGCACATCATTACTCAGAAGTAGGATGCAACTTTCATTTGACTTTATCGGACAAACTTAAAACGTTCTTGAGTGATGAACTCTTTTATTATTAATTAAAACTAATATAGTAAATAATGATAATTACATCAAATTTTTCTGAGGAAGTTCATAAATGTTGACAAGTGTTACTAAATTCGCGTACTCAAAATATGTAAGTGATATAAATGGTAATTTCTGTTAATACAATAACAAAGATTCATTTTCATTTGTTTTTTAACGGAATTCTTACGTGCCAAGAGAAGTTTTATGGACATTTAAAAGCTCAATTACAGACTCGTGGCTAAATTACAAACAGATCTTCATTTCAAGCAAATCACAACTGAAATGATAAATGCATTTCAGTTCGTCCGCAACATTAATAATTATAATAAGCATTATCGAAGAATAAAAACTACGGAATTCATCAACAGAGCGTCACAGCTAGTCCTGTTGCATTACATTATCGTGTATTACATAATTTACATTGTTCAAAAATGTCAACTTACGGAGTATAAGAAAATCCAAATAACTCAATTAAAAAAAATAAGATAACAATGCACACCATTGGTATTTCTCGTACTCGACATCAAAATACCTGAAAATGAATGCATGTAGCCGCAGGCAGAAGGAAAAGAATCGTACGTGAAAACATTTTTAAAATTAGGAGTTATTCTCTCTCTCAATTTAAAATGGTCAAGATTTAAATTTTAAAAGCTCTACCTCCCGTTTTTAAATGATTTCTTACAACACACACTGTTATAGAAAATCGAACATAAAACAATCAGTTGCAGCTTTTCAGCTTTCAGTATTAATATAACCCAGGGGTCCCCAACCCTGTGCCCGCCGACCCTTTTGCGTGTGCCCGCCACTGACTGACTACGATTGATAAGTTTTTATTTAAATTTGTAATAAAATGTTAAGTATGTTACATATTTTAAATATTTAGTTACTAAATATTTAAAATATGTAACATACTTAACATTTTATTAAATTTTAGTAGTTAATTACAGAAACAGATGCTCATTTATTTGAAAATAATTATTTCTTTATAAATAAATAAAGTTATCGTTTTCATAATTTTTCTAAGATTCTTAGGTAGCCCATCCTTGTTTTTTTTGTGTATTATGTTCATTATTTTACATAGGAATTAAATGTTTTTTTGTTTATTATGTTCATTATTTTACATAGGAATTAAATGTTTTTTTTGTGTATTATGTTCATTATTAAGTCCAACTATAAATTTGCCTTGAAAAAGTAAATGGTGCCCGCCGCACTACCGGTAGTCTTGAATGTGCTCTTCGGCACAAAAAGGTTGGGGACTCCTGATATAACCTAATGAAGGCAGTCAACAGGATATATATATATACAGGGCGTCCCAAAAAAATGTATACACACTTTAACAGCTGATAGCTCAATTGATGTTTCTTTCTTTCCAAGTTAAACCCATTAGAATTAATAATGGCAGTCAGACTAAGCTTTGAACAAAGGAAATTCATTCTAAAATGTTACTGGAAGTGTGAAAACGCAGTTGAAGTGCAAAGACAGTTTAGGAGGGAGTTTCAAACAGATCCACCAACGCGACTTACCATCACTCGAATTAGAGATAAGTTTGAAGCCGATGGAACTGTTCAGAATGTCCACAAGAAGCGTTCCGGAAGACCACGGACATCGACAAGCCCCACAAAGCAAGAAAGAGTACTGGAAACGTATCACCAAAGTCCAAGAAAATCTGTGCGGCAAGCGAGTCGTGAGGTAGGAATTTCAGAATCGTCTGTCCAACGCATTTTGAAGCGCTGTCAATGGAAAAGTTACATTCCAAGATTAGTCCATGCTATTAATGAAGATGATCCGGACCGAAGAGTGGAGTATTGCGAGTGGTACTTGGCACGATGTGGATGTGGATTGGACGAAGGGGTTTCGTAGAATACCCTCCGCGTTCACCAGACCTCACACCACTAGACTTTTTTTATGGGGATACTTAAAAGACAAAGTCTACGCTATAAAACCTGCAGCAGTCGCTGAATTGAGAGCAGCCATTGAACGAGAATGCACACAAATACCAAACGAAATGTTTCGTGATGTTTGCGATTCCATTGCTTCGCGTTATCAGCAGTGCCTGGACCAGAACGGACGTCAGTTGAAAACAGGCGTTGACAAAACAATTAAATAATGTCTGTAGATTCTATTACATTTTGAAAATGAAATGTATTTTAATAAACACTGCCTTTATAATTATTTAAAGTGTGTATACATTTTTTTGGGACGCCCTGTATATATATATATATATATATATATATATATATATATATATATATAATATATATATATATATATAGATATATATATATATATATAATATATATTATATATATAATATATATATGCTAAAGTTAAAGAAAAAGTTAAAGAAAAAATTCAATGCGTTAAAAATTACTGTCAAGAACAGTTACAATAAAATAGTGACGAAACAATCACTACCACAAAACTATAATATGAAGCCCTCCGAGGAAGAAGTGGCTAAGCGACAAAAGTAAAAACGCAAAGTTGTACCAATCTGAAAGTGGCATAACTTTTGAACTTTTGAAGATATTTCGTCAAAATATCTTCAAAAGTTCAAAAGTTATGTCACTTTCAAATTGGTACAACTTCAACTGCGTTTTCCTGGCGTTTTTTACTTTTGTCGTTTGGCCACTTCTTCTTCAGAGGGCCTCATATATGTATTATTATTAACCCCAAACATACTTCAAGGGCGGTAAAAATTTAAAAATTCAAGTCGTCAAATGTTATAACATTGTAGTTCGCAAAAAAGAAGCCCTTTGGTAGATTATGAAGGCTAACAATAACAGAGAGAATAACAACTATCCCCTTCATCAAATCTCATCTACGAATGAATATTAAGAATCAAACCCAATCTGTACTCGCGCAGAAAACACAACTAAACCTTACCTGAGAACATGGGCATAGTGAGCTCCGGGTGGAGATGAGCAAGTTGTTTGGAGAGGTACAATTGAGATCTGGAATACGTAGCGGAAAGTAATACGTCCAGAGTGGAGCTTTCTTGACGAGCATTTTCTGGAAAAGAAAATAAATCTCTTTGTAATTTTTTTTAAAAATTTATTATTGTTTATTTAACTGTATAATTTATTACTTTTATGAATACTGTACTTTTTATGGGGGTTTATCTCCTGCCAATAAAATTCATCATTAATCAGTGTAGTAGTAGTAGTAGTTAGCATTACTGACTACAAATCCAGCGGCTTCGGGCTCTTCCAGAAAGGAATAGTTTGGTAGATAAATGGGTACCCTGGGTGGCCTGGTGGTTAAAGACGCTGCATACATACCGTTGAGATTTCCATAAACTGTTTGTGACCAAAATACCAATTTTCAAAAGTTGCGCTTGCTTAAGATTTGTGTACATTTTTAATCTATATTGAGTAGCGTAACCAGTCTTTAATTTTTTTTTTGGCAGACATTTTCAGGAATTTTTTTTTTAATTTCCTCAGCTACATTTTGCAAAAATTTGTCGCTTATCTATCGAAATTTTATTCTATTAATTTTCACTGAAATGTAACTTTTTGGTGGTGGTGGTGGTGGTGGTGGTGGTGTGGTGGGTGGGTGGGTGGGGGTGGGGGGGTGGGGGGGGGGGGATATTCAAATTAGGTAAAAAATTGTATAACTATTCTTTTTTGTATACAAAGGAATAGAAAGGACACCAAACAGCAACAGACCGTCTGATCCCTACGAGGCTGTCTATTTAAGAAGGAAGGTTAAAAGATAACAAAATTTAAAGACTGAAAATTTTAAAGCAAAGCAAAGCAAAAAGAGGTCGAAAGGAAGGAAAAAAAAATTAAAAGATACAGTGAAAATTTGGAAGAAGAAAGGAGGGAACCCGAGTGAAAATTTTACAATACTTCAAACTCGGGGTTTAAGACAAGATAAGCATCTACTTTCCACAAATTAACTATACGAGTGAAGAAAATATGCTTAGTTTCATTAGAATTAAAATGTTTACCCACTAATATGAGACCATTACCGCGATTTCTAGCTGCATTTCTGAAGGTGAAATATTTTTCAGCATCGACATTATTAAAACTTTTAATCATTTTGTATACCTGGATTAAATCTCGAATTCGCCTTTTCACGAGCGAGAATAAATTTAACGTTTCTAAACGGGCAGCGTAGGATTTGTTTCTAAGTCGAGGAATCATCTTCGACAGAATGGAGAGAGTGCAGCGACGGGCTACTGTGTCCTGTCGTAAACATGGGGACCAGAACTGAACGCAGTATTCCATGTGGGGGCGTACTAAGGAATTATATAGTCAGTATGGTTTACTCCAACTTATATTCAAATGATCTACTAATAAATCGTAAGATTTTATTTGCTTTTCTGACCGCTTCGATACATTGTTTACTCGGTTTGAGTGTCGACAACAATAATACCTAAATCTTTCTCTTCCATAACACTCGTCAGTGTCTTGTCGTGCATAAAATACTTTCTTTAACATCGTTTCTACCGATATGCAACGCTTTACATCTATTTAGATTAAAATTCATTTACCAAATTTCTGCCCACTCGAGTAATTTATTATCTTCTTGAATCTGCAAACGGTCTGCCGCTGATTTTGTTCGTCCGCTAGTTTGGTATCATCCGCAAATTTTGAAATTATACTGTTAATTCCCAAGTCGATGTCATTGATATAAATAATAAAAAGAACTGATCCCTGAGGCACGCCGCTACAGCGTTATACCTTTCCAATTAGACTCTTTGTTTACGTCCACTGAGCCAATTTTTTATTCATTTGAAAACATTAGCATCAATTCCGTGAGAATGAAGTTTAGCTAATAATTAATTATAATCTATGTGGCACTTTATCAAATGCTTTTTGAAAATCGAAATATATATTATCTATTGTTTTACTCTCGTCATATATATATTTACAATATTATTAAAAAGAAATCGAGCAAATTAGTAAGACAAGAACGATTACGTCGAAAGGAGTGTTGGGAATCTTTGATTAATTTATTCATTTCTAAGTGATCAACTATTTTGTCTCGAACGATCGTCTCCATAAGTTTACCAACTTCTAAAGTCAGACTCATGAGACAACAATTTTCCTGAAGCGATTTGTCCCATTTTTTTAGATATTGGCGTAATGTTTGCAAGTTTCCAATCGTACAGAATTCCTTCGGATTCGATTTAATTTGGTTCACAATATGGCTCATAGTTGCGCTTACTTTTTCTAATAAGTTTTTTGCTTCGCTTTCTTAATAGCATTTTTATTGGACAAATTATTTGTTTTTTAATTTGAAATACGCGTTCCCTTTTAACGTTAAGCTACTTTTAATTTCAGCATTTCACCATTTAGCTTTGACAGACTTCTCCAGTCTCTTTTTACTTAATGGATATTCATTTCAGTATTCATTAAATCCCGTCCGGCTCTCGTCGGGTTGGGTCTCATGTGTCATGTCGATATTTTCTCCACTCCCGTCGGTCGCCAACCAAATCAAATAGCTCCCTGGTTCTTTCCTGAATTGTCATGTTCATAATGGGTTTCTTGGCGACATAGAGCAACCGGTTGGACACTCCTCTGTTGCCCGTTCAAATCTGTTATTTTTCTATATTATGTTCTTGTGGTTTTATATTCATCATTGGGTGCCAAATGACTGTCTATTTCCTTCGAATGAAGACTATTTTCGGAATAAATAATCTTTGGTTAGAAGGGAAGACGACGTCCTTCTTCAAACTTCCGCAGCAGTAAAACTTTTGCATTCTAAATACCGCAATTACTAACCCCGGATCGTTATTTTTTATTATTTTTAACTCAGATTTCACTTTTCATCAACCCAGACAAGAGGAGAAACAAATTCATCAACACCACCCCCTCCCCTCGTGAAAATTTGTTCTGGAAAAATCTGGATTTCACATGAAATTATTTTTTTTCTTATCTATGATCTATTATTTCTCTTTATTTAGAGGTCTTTATCTTCCCTCTATCCACTAATTATCCTCTGATGCTTCGCTCTGCAATTTTTGTCTCCTCCAACATATACTGACTCTTCGTCTCTTCCAATTTTCAGGAAGAGCAATATAATAAATATTAATTTTTAGAGAGGTTTTCTCAAATATTTAAAAACCACGATTTATCTTGCTAATTGCATACATTGTTTAATGTTTTATATATTGTAATGGGATATTACTCGATTCTAAACGTTTAAAATAATAAAAAAAAGAAATCCATGTGCCATTAATACCATCGCGCGACAGAGCCTTATCCCAATTATTGGTCGAAAGTTGCAGTTTCATGTCACGAAATTTAGCTCCTTCAAAATCCAAAACGTATTGCAGGCTCTCCGAATTACGAACATTAATTTTAATTTCAGATAACATAGTAACATAGACCGGTAATTTTAAAAGTAAATATTACCATATTTTTCCAAGTATTTCAAATCTATAACATTAAACACCTCAAAGGTGGGTTATCCGAATTTCAATTTTTATTTTGCCCAAAAATTGCCATAAGTGAAAAATCCATAAAAATCACACGCATCATTTCCGTTTGCATTTTTTCATAATTGCTCAGTTTCTGACATGGAGCATGATGCACGTCAATTAATTGACACTCATAAACGCTGACAGATTTTTAAATTAGGATGATGAGATACACAAATTTTTGAGAGATTAGATTTCTAAATTTGTAAATTCGGCAATTATTTGTGCATTATTTGATTTTATATTAATTTGTATTACTTAATTAATTAATTTATATAAGTTTGTAATTCACAATATATGTTTTTAAGGAGCATTTTTCCATGTACATTCATTAAAATAAAGATAAAAAGATATTTTTTACAGCAAAATTAATTTTTTGGAAAATAAATATCAAAAGAACAAATAATTCTGTCCACATTTTCGGAAAATCTCAACAGTGTGCGACTGGCTGATCGGGAGGTGGGGAGGTCGATTCCGGGCAAGGACTTCGTAATTTCTGACCACCCTTGGTGAGTCGGAGTTCGGATTCCACGTTGTAGTAGGTCCAAGGTGGAGCAACAACCTTGACCCTCGTTAGAATGAATAATTCGTTAAAATATATATATACACACACAGGGTGTCCCATTAAGTCCGGCCTCATAGAAAAAATATTTTAAATTCAATTTACAAAAGTAATACATAAGAACTAAAACAAATGTTGAAATTGATGTCTTGTTTGGGGACCTTTTTTTTTTGGTTGCAGGTTGAACAACACGCAATGGCTAATATGAAAGCGAGTTACACTCGTGAGGAAAAGGTCTCCGTCTTAATTATAACACTGGTCAACACTCATTTTATTGCCAATCATATTAGAGTGATTTTGGGGTAACTTTGTGGTGCTGATTCCGAATATGACATCGGTTTTGCTAGATTGGCTCTAATTTATGAGATAATTGGTACCCCATTGAAACACGTAAAAACGCAAAAAAATTAATGTTCAGGCGGAGCCTACTTACAAATCGCATTGAAATTGTCTCAAATCATACAAAAGTAAACACATGAAATACATAATGGCATTTTATTCGGTCTCACCATTTAGAATGTTCCGGTAGTTTCCCATATGCACGCGTTATAGTTACGTTTCCTATTAATTGAGGGTATTCATTATCTCAAGAACTAGAGCCAAATCGGAAAAACTACTTTCATTTTGGAATTCAGCAACCCCAAAATACCCTAAATTCGTACGAATTTCCTTGGCAACGAAAAAAAAATGTTTTTTTGTTGACCTGTGTAATCGATCACAATATAAGCGATATATTAGAATACAACAATATAACTTTCAAACGTTCAAATTTTACGTATAGTGCCTCTGTGTAAATCAACTTTCATTGGCACTAAACAGTATTGGGAAACATTGAAACTCGCGCCAAAGTTTCGCAATGGCACACGATGCAAAAAGATACGCGAAAAACGATCTCATAAGAAGGGGTAAATATTATACTTATTCTTACGTCTCTACAGAATAAACGATAATGAAATGCTATAAATTTTATTTACAATATAATAAAATGATTGACAACTCCCTACCTCATATTTCTTTTCCTCACTTTCCAACCTTTCCGAAGCTAAAACTAAACTGTTCGCTCATTTACAAAATTATATATATATATATATATATATACACACACACACACGAGTATATTAAGTATAAAAGGCGGCACTTTCGAGCACGGGCATAACCGTCTATCAAATCGATTAGGGGGAAAGCAATAAACAGCAGACACAAAGTGCTTGGCACAGCGAAATGACGGGAAAACAAGAATTTACGTTGGAGGGTATCACAACCTCACAAAATAAGTTTCTTCCCCTTAGTTCCGGTATGGCATTTGTCTTGGGAGTCGTACAGAAAAAAATGTAGTGTTTGGAAGACATTATCGGCGCATATTATATATATATATATATATATATATATATATATATATATATATATATATATATATATATATACACACGAGGTTCGGTACGAAAGTAATGCCTCCTGTTTTATTTCTCACTAAATATAATTCCAATTCCAATGAAAATTACAGGGAATATGCATCCATACGTGGCAAATATAAAGTAAATATAGTAAATAAAAATTTTTATATATATATATATGAAAATTATTTCACCAAAATAACACGTGAATAATATTCATGATGAAAATAACCACGAACGAAAAAGGAAACAGTGTGTTCCTGAGGATGTCATTAGACGACGAAAGCGCCTGAGCACCATTCTGTTTTTCCTTTTTCCTTCGTGGTTATTTTCATCATATATAACTTATAAAAAAATTCCTTATTTGTTCATTTTTTCCGGTGTGTGTGTGTGTGGGGGGGGGGGAGCATATTCTCTATACCTTTATATTGCACATACTTATTTCTTTTATATCAACAATATTCTGACTTCGAACGCGATATGTTGTTATGGAGAACAGCTAAAGAGTGACGAGGGAAAGTGATGCAGGTACATTTTTTCAGAGTAAAATTTTTTGTTCCATAACTTTGATGGGCAACTGTGCGCGAAAGTAGTAACTTTTTTTGACTCAATGAAGTCAAATTTTTTTTCACTAAAAGAAACCGTTAAAGAACTACAGTAAAAAAAATTGTCTTCGCCAAGTAGCAATAATATCTATATATAAAAAAAGTACTCGTCACTTTCCAATCATTTTAAAACAAGACAATCTTTAAGGATCGCAAGATCTGTTTCGAAATGGGGTCTATATCGAAGGTGTTAAAGCCTTATACGCACTGACAATTGAAAAGCGTAAAAAGCTTCCACCTCTTCTACATCGCTGAATTTCTGCTGATCCTTGTGTCGTCTGCAAAGGATGTTCCTATACTATTGCTGTTTACTTCATTGTCTATGTTAGCATGATAATGAAAAGGAGCGGGACCAATACTATTCCTTGTGGTAATGAGCTGCGTACTTCTGATTCTGATGATGATATACCTTTAATTTTAACGACCTGTATGTATACGTTCTCTGAAGAAGTTGTAGATCCATTTTCCAACTTTGCCTGTTATTCTCATAGGTTTCATTCCATGCACTATTTATCATGATCACATTTGTTGAAGGCTTTTCCAAAATCCGTGTGAACCGTAGCAAAATCTGCATCGTAGTTTTCATTGCCTTCAAGTGCATCTACTGTAGGATATTGTTATAGTATCCCATAAGTTGTGATAGGCAAGATCTTCCTGATCGGAATCCGTGCTGATTTTCGTCGTCTTTTCAGTGTCTCCAAGAAGTCATAGATTTTCTCTCTACTAATCTTTCAAATACTTTGGTAAGTTGCGATGTCAAAGACACCGGGTCTATAGTTCGTCGCTTGAGATCTGTCCTCTCCTTTATACAGGGTGTTTCAGGAGGAAAGGTCAATACTTCAGGAGGTGACAGTATCGGTCATTGTGAGAAAAAAAGTTCATATGAACATGTGTCTAATTCTGAATGGTTACGGAGATAGAGCTGTTTGAATCTGATGCGCGCGCAGCTCTTCCTCCCCCGGCGGAGGTCCCATTGAATGGCCACCAAGGTCTCCAGACCTCTCTCCGTTAGATTATTGTTTGTGGGGGTGGATGAAAAGTCAAGTTTACAAAGGAAAGGTGGATACACGAGACGAATTGCTCGCGCACATTTTGGATGCTGCTGCCCGCATAAAGGAACGTCAAGATCAACTCAGACGAATAACGCGCGATCTTCCCACACGAGTTGCAAAGTGCATTGAGGTTGACGGTGGGATTTTCGAAAACCTATTGTAAACTAACAAATTTGTCATTTCTGTATCTGATACCATTCAAAATGCCAATGTTTAAACATTAAATGTTAGAAACAGTAATTGGTTTCTCTTTCTTGATTACCATTAACAATGCTTTTGTATTTGTAGATTCAAACGCTCTATCTCCGTAACCATTCAGAATTAGACACATGTTCATATGAACCTTTTTTCTCACAATGACCGATACTATCACCTCCCGAAGTATTGACCTTTCCTCCTGAAACACCCTGTATATAGGAACAATGTTCGCTCTTTTTAAGATACTCGAGATTTCTCCAGTGTCTAGGGATCTTCTCCATATCCAATATATGGGTGTAGCTATTTAATTTTTACAGTTTTTAATCAATAATTCTGTTCCATTTGTGAAGACCTGTCGCTGAATGTGATTTTATTTGTCCTATAGCTTGCGCTATATCTTCTGGGGTAAAATCAAAATCTGTTATACAATTTCCTTGCAATTTCTCTTCAAAGAATGCATCCATGTCAGGTATCGCTTTGTCACATTTTGGGGTCCTGAAGACTGATTCATACGGGGCTCTCAGTGCTTCAGATATTTCTTTTATATCGTCAGTTAGTTCATTATTTCCTTTCCTTAAGGGCGCGATAGTGGCGCGCGTTTTTGTTTTTCTTTTCGCATAGCTATAGAAATATTTTGCATTTTCCTTTATTACTTCTACCGCCTTTTCCTCTTCCCTCTCTGTATGACCCCGAGTCAGGGCTTGTATTTCTCTATCGATATTCTCCAGTTTTTCTTGTATTACTTTTCCAGTATTGTTGTTTCTGCAGTTTACTAACTTCTCCACTACCCTCTTTCTTTTGTGGAATATTGTTCGCTTTTGCCTCCCAAACAAGTTCCTCTTCCCTTTTGGCTGTGCTTTCGTAGCATATTTTTCTAAAATTCCAACGTCTTCTCTTATAAGATTGTTAGCATTTCTTCGATTGTTTTATTCTCTAAAACTGTTTTCCACTCTATTTGGGTCATGTGAGATCTGATTGCTTCCCAATGTATAGTCTTGGAGTTTAAGTTAAAGGTCCCAAATTTGCTTCTTTCTTCATTATGGGTATTGTTTTTTAATATTAATGTTAATCCGAGATAGATCCATTTCTGCCTACCTGTTCTGGTAGCTTCTTGCCACGAAGCGGTCCGGCTCGGAGATTCCCAGCTGTGTCAGGTACAAGTGTTGTATGAGACTTAGCAGTCGTATTGTGTCCGAGATAGTGAAAAAATTTTGTTTGTTATTTGTGTACATATTTTTTTTTCACATTTTTCCTGTTGTCCTTTGAAACTTGTCCTCTGAACTTTGAACTTTGAACTTGTCGGGAGATGATGGTAGCAGCATTTTTTCCATATTGGCAGGTTCCATATGTCGCGTAGGCCTTGCAAATGTCCGGATGGTAGAATTTGCAGTTTCCATCAAATTTACAGTGACCATTATTGTAGTAGTAGTTGCACAAAGGAGGGTGTTCGTATATATGCTACACTCACTGCTACAGTGTCCTTCCTTATATCTGCAAATCCCTTTTACATAATATTTACATATGGTTTCTTCCCCATTTTTACATGGGGCCTTTGTTTTTGACAGGTTTCAGTTTGATTTCTTGATTGTCTACTTGTTTTTTCCTATTGCTGCTAATGTCCTTTGTTTGAAATCTTTGGAATGGGTTTTGTGCCTCCGTTTCCTTTATGCTCTCTATTGTATTTATATTCTCATTCTTACTTATATTCTCACTTATTTATATTCTCATTCTTATTCACGCCCTCCTTACGTGTTGGTACTTCTTTTATTTCTACTTCCCGTTTACTCGTTTTTTCCGTGTTTTCTGTTCATTTTTCACAGTTTCCTCTTTTACTATCTTCGTTCCTTATATTTTTCTCCGTTCCCTATTCATAATTTGCTCTTTTGCCTTTTCCTCATAGTCTCTTTCTGTGCTTTAAAGACCGTAAACGAGTTTATTTCGATCATGCAGCTTTTGCGGAACAACTTGATTCCGTTCAATTGTTTTGCGCCTATTTTAAGAGATTTTTTTTTCGTCACTCCATCTCAGGCATTCAAATTCGGATTGTCTTTGATTCATTTGTACTTTTTTACAGTATCCACAATGTTGTAGGAATTTATTTTCCGTTGCCATGTTTCTAATGGTACGTAAATGATTGTGTATGAAATATTGACTCAAAAGGGTAATTAAGAGAGGTACTTGATTCGACTTTAGAATTAAGGGAAGGGAAATTTTCTGTTACTCCGTTAACACTGGGCAGAAATATATATATATATATATAATATATATATATATACCACGGGCCTCACTCAATCAAATGCCGTAATTCCTCTACATACGCGCAGAAACCAATGCCCCAAGGGGGCACCTTCCGCATGCCGTACATTATATACATTTAAACTGCAAACACGCAGTATAATTAACGTAAAGAACGACGCTTTGTATAGGAGAATATTCCGCGCAAGATGAGAAGGAGAGAACGAAACAAATGAAAAATGAGGTAACCACCCAGGAATCGAACCCGGGATCTTCCGATTGCCGGTCAATATGATAACCATTACACCACGGGTGTCCCATAAGTCCGGTCTCACAGGAAAATTTATTTTAATTAAATTTACAAAAGTACTACATTAGAACTAAAACAAATGTTTCAAAATGATGTCTTGTTTAGAACTTTTTTTTGTTACAGTAGAATAACGCGCAATGGCTAATATTGAAGCGAGTTACACCCGATTCCTTTTCCTCACGAAAAAAAAAGAGGTCCAAAAAACAAGCCATCAACTCGAACATTTCTTTTAGTTCTGATGTATTACTTTTGTAAATTTAATAAAAATAAATGTTACTACGAGAACGGACTTATAAACACCCTGTATATATACCTAGTACGTACGCACTTCCACACAGACATCTTAAAAAAAATAGTTGACAGTCACGCGAAGAAAGATACATTAAGTTATAAACAACGAACTATAAACGAGGAAAAATAAAAAAAATACCAAACACCACAAAAGTCCTTTCGTTCGCATTAACTCATATTTACAGCAACAACCATTTCATGCCCAGATTTTGCTTCGCTCCTCTTTTAGCTCACAACTGATGAAGTGGATTAAATCCACTGAAATACAGTCGAAAACGCAATGAGAGTAATACGAAATAACGTGACTTACGATAAACGGATGTTTGAAAACTGATTTTTTTTATGCGAAAAGAGAGGGCCAAGAGCGAATGCCAGCAAAAACGCCCCCCCCCCATACATACAGTGTTGGGCACTAAAGCGTTAATCCGATAACAGTTTTACGAAGTTAACTTTTTTAACGGACTATTAACGGAAGTTTAATTTCCATTTATCGTTATCGGACCAGTTAACTCCGCGAATGAATTCAAACCGCCATAACTTCAGTCTGCCAATTCCGTCCTCTGCCGCAGTGAAACGGCTCTTCTCTCTCGGCAAGGACATCCTGAGGCCCAAGAGGTCAAGACTGGCAGTTGGGCCTAACTTTGAGAGGTTGGTCTTTCTGAAGGGCAACCAGCACATTGTGTCATAGTCTTTAATAAATGTGCCTAAAATTTAATTTTACCTTTCAGTTCCCGCCATAATAATTCTCTGGTAAATTAAAATTTAGTTAATGGTTAGTGGTTACAAGGGTTTCAAAACATGTAATCAGTACATTTTTTATTAAAAATAAAAAAAAAAGTTATTAATCAAAAAAGTTGCAAAACTTGATAAAAATACAGTTAAATACCTATTATTGTTGGATTTTGCATAAATAAACAGTTTCTATGGGTTTTAAAGCTTTTTTCCTTGATTTTTTTAAATGTTAGTAAAGAAATAGTTATCGTTAACGGATTATCGTTAACTTCCGTTAACTTTGTAGTAAAAATTATCGGATTATCGTTATCGGAGTTAAAATTGGGGTTAACGGATTATCGTTATCGGAGTTAAAAATTGGGGTTAACGGATTATCGTTATCGAAGTTAACTTTTTGGTTAACGGTGCCCACCACTGTATATATATATATATATATTATATATATATATATATATATAGGGTGAACCAAATGTAGGTGGACAGTAAATGATAACGTTTATTTTGAGAATACATATTTAATTTTTTTGTATACTATAATACAAAATAAAATTTAAATAAATTTAGTTATAATATTTAATATAATATAACACAAACACCACAGTTATAATGAACACCATAGTTATAATATAATATAACACAAACCGTATTCAACCTACTGTCCATCTACTTTTGGTTCACCGAGATTGAAAGATTCACCTTTCATCGGCAGTTTTAGCTATTGCCCCCAAAAAATGGGACTATATTTTAACCCTTTAATGGCGGTTAAAGGAACCAGAAATCAGAAAGCTGTAAAAAATTAATTCCAGTTCATTTTTTTTTCATCTTTCTAAGGAATCAGCGCCACTTTTGCTTTGAATGCATCTTTTCATATATTTTTTTTACGTTCCCAAAATGGAATGTTGGCACCTTTATACATAAAAAAATGACTTTACTTATGCATAAATAAATGAAACCTAAACGTATTTATTTTAATTATACGAGAGAATCATTATAAATCGAAGTTATTTAAATATTAACTGTTGGTTTCATTTGTTTTCAAATTACAGAAAACTGAAGGTGAAAAGTAATACCAAATTACGCGATGAACGGCAAACTTAAATACAGAGTGCTTCAAAAAAATGTTACCACTTAGTACGGAGGTGCTTCAAAAATATATATTTCAGTACTGTGTACTTATTGTGTTTATTTATTATTAAAAAACAAACAAATGAACACAAAAATACTTAGGGCCTACATAAAAAAACAACAAAATATAAGTGGTAAGCAACCAATGACATATTAGCGCCATATAAATGGTAAAAAATTTTGAAGCACCCTCTAAATCTACGAGTTAAATATAATTACAAGATTCCTATAAATTCTTAAAATAAACTTAGAAAACTAAAGGAACTTGTATACTAGAACATATACTTATATTACAAGCTAAATATAAAAAATAATGAAACTAGAATGAATGGGAAGTGAAAAATGATAGAAATTTTTAGAAGAATAATGATAATGTTAATGACGACCGACAATAGCAAATTTATAAAAATAAAGCAATTTACAGAAATCATTAAAATTCTCATTATCCTTCTAAAAAACATATATATATATAATATATATATATATATATATATATATATATACTAGTGATGTAGCGGATGTCATTTTTTTCACATCCGCGGATGCGGATGCGGATGCGGATGTTTGATTTAAACATCCGCGGATGCGGATGTCTACATTTTCGTTATTTTTTAGGATATATTCGACATTTGTTGTGTTTAACGTATATAATAAGTTATTATATAGAGAGAGCTGTAGTTATAATGTAGTATAATTGATTAATTGTACAATAATTGCTGTACTTTTCTCTGAACATATAAAATAATATCAAGCATCTAACTAATATAGAAATCAATCAGTGAATTCGTCTGCAAATAAATTCGTTATATTTTGTTGAGTTTCAGCCACAATTAGAAACCATAATTGTGTTACCAGGATGCGGGACGTGAACGCAACTCAAATGCACCCCACCGACCTCTTTCCCCAACCTCCACCCTTATAGAAAGAGATCTTTAATTAGCTTGATAACTATTTATATTAAGTTTAAAGTTTTATTAGGCATATTTATAAATGAGTAATTAAAATAAAGTAACTAAGATGTTCATCGTTTAATGTTCAAACTTAATTATAGGAAGGTTATGCTTAAGGAACATTAATTTTTCTGCCTTTTCTGCTGCCAGTCTGTTTCTCTTTTCATCATATATTAATCCAGCACTGCTAAATAATCTCTCGCTTGGTACGTTGTTGGAGGACAGGCTAAATGTTTCCTTGCAAGTTTACTCAAGTATGGATAGATATTCTGCGTATTTTTCCACCAACTAATAGGATTGTCACATGCAGCCAGGCGTTTTTCTTGGTGATAGCTCTCGATCATTTTTACTACATCTTTTGACATCGCGTAGGTCTCGTCATTGCTGCTTGACTCAAGAAACTGAGAGACAGATTCTGTGATAGATTTGCTTGTTGAAGTGTTGGTTCTGTCACTGAAACTTTTATTCTTTTGGTGGGTGGCGAAGCGACAGATTCAAGAGATTGAAGCTCTTCAACTGCTTTGCCAAGTGATGATTTAACTCGTTCTAATGTACTAGGTGAAAATAACTTAGCTTTGTAACGTGGATCTAAGTAGTTGCAAGAGAGTAACTTCATACAAGAACAGCCTCTCGTCTTGTCGCTTGCATCACTTTTGCGCACAATGAACTAGTTCTATTAATATAGTAGAATTTGATAATTTCCGCTTATTAATGACGTTTTATCTCAACGGTCCACATCCGCACGACATCCGGAGTCCAAAGTGCGGATGCGGACGCGGATGTGAGAAAATGTGAGGATGTTCCGCGGATGCGGATGCGATGTGACCTACATCACTAATATATACATATATATTATATCGCAATAATATATCAAATTATAATCTATTTTCTCTGCATTTCAGTTCTCTAATTAATTCCTAAAATCTTATATTTCCTATATAAAGATATATATAAATTTATATCACTATTTCATACAAAGAAATGTTAATAACGGTACAGTTCTTTGCTCTTAATATCATTTTACATTTAGTATTTCTGTTAATTTAATACGCCAAAATAATTACTTTACATCCTTAAATTTGCATAAATTATTTACGTGCCTCGCTACGATTTTGTATTTAGATTGCCTAATCATCCTTTTAATCTCGTCTTTGATAAGCTACAATGGGGTACAATCTTTAAATACGAGTGAATTCGCAAATGACTTAACGACATTCGCCGCTTGTAATGTTAGAAAAACTTTAATTCTGATTCGCCGTTCGGCCATGAACACAATCTTTGTCGTCTGACAAAACGTTAACTGAACTTCCCTAATTTTCTTCTGATTTAAACCACAGCAAAGCCGATTTCTACGTTCCAAAGCTTTAAAGTTAAGCAAAATCAGACTACCTTCCGTGTATTCGTTCCTTGTTTACATAATTTTTTTATATGCAAAGTTTTTTTTATCAAGAAATAAAAATTTGCATTTGAAATTAAAAGTTTGTATAACTTCGCCGTGAAGTGCCTTTGCATATTCATACTATATACATCACTAAACATTATTATCTTTGTAACTGTTTAATTAACTATTGTTAATTCTGAAGTTACCCAAGACAAACCAAAATTATTCCTAATATATATATATATATATATATATATATATATATATATGTACAGGGTGGGCGGAAAGTAGCTCCCTATTTTGGATTGGTAAAAAAATACGTATATTATCCATTTATTTCAGAAGAAATAATATGAAAAGGTAGGCATACATGGTAGGTTTTCTATAAAATTCAATGTGGGCTCCAACTCTTTCCACCAGCTTCTGGAGCCGCCCAGGAATGGCGTCCACTGACTTTAGCAGGAACTCCGGCGGGATGGAGGACATGACTTCCCGAATTCGGTCCTCCAGTTCTTCCAATGTCCTCGGTTTGGTGCGGTAGACTTCTTCATTTACCCACCCCCAAAGAAAGAAGTCGCACGGTGTCAAGTCGGGGCTCCTGGCTGGCCATTGATGTGGACCACGACGACCCATCCAACGCCCAGGGAAGTGGGCATCCAGCCACTCACGGACAACAAGAGCGAAGTGCGGAGGGGCGCCATCTTGCATAAATATCAGATCGTCGATGTTCTCCATGTGCTGACAACCGGCCAGACCTCGTTTCGCAACATAGCAAGGTACCGCTCAGCATTCATGGTGTTGCGCAGAAGGAACGGGCCCACAACCTGATCTGAGGTCATACCACACCACACCGTTACACTGAACCGATTCTGCCGTTTTTCAGCGGTAACCATGGGATCCTCTCCTGCCCAGTAGTGGCAATTGTGGCGGTTGACACTTCGCTCTTGTTGTCCGTGAGTGGCTGGATGCCCACTTCCCTGGGCGTTGGATGGGTCGTCGTGGTCCACATCAATGGTCAGCCAGGAGCCCCGACTTGACACCGTGCGACTTCTTTCTTTGGGGGTGGGTAAAGGAAGAAGTCTACCGCACCAAACCGAGGACATTGGAAGAACTGGAGGACCAAATTCGGGAAGTCATGTCCTCCATCCCGCCGGAGTTCCTGCTAAAGTCAGTGGACGCCATTCCTGGGCGGCTCAGAAGCTGGTGGAAAGAGTTGGAGCCCACATTGAATTTTAGAGAAAACCTACCATGTATGCCTACCTTTTCATATTATTTCTTCTGAAATAAATGGATAATATACGTATTTTTTTACCAATCCAAATAGGGAGCTACTTTCCGCCCACCCTGTATATTATATATATATATATATATGCGCCTCGGTGGTGTAGTGGTTAGCGTCGCTAACAACGAATCCATCGGCCCCGGATTCGAGACCCGGTGACGGCAGCCGGCGCGCAGCAAAACCCAGCTGTTCATCCTTCTACACAATAAAGTGGTGAGTAGATAAATGGGTACCCTGAGTAGCCTAGTGGTTAAGACGGCGGGCTGCTGGTGGGGCGTGATTCGGATTCCACATCAAACTGTAGGTCTAAGGTGGAGTGAAAAGCTTGACCTTCGTCAGAATGAACAATTCGGGCGGAAGCTAACCAAAGGTTATATATGCGTTGGTCTTTCTTTATACGAAGGTCAAGCTAGTGGCCTCATTTCTAGGCCTGGCCCAATGGAGGAGCGATCTCCATCGCACATAACCAGGCAAACCTGGCTCATGTGGTACCGTCCTGAGTGAGGCGTCTAATCTTCTTTTCAAGAATTCCATTTTAACACTAATGATGTTCCTGATCTCCTACAGAAGCTGGTTGAATAGTCTTGGCACGCTGACAACCAGACTACTTTATATATATATATATATATATATATATATATATATATATGACAATTATTTCACGAAACTAACACGTGAATAATATTTATGATGAAAAGAACCACGAAGGAAAAGGAAACAGAGTGGTACTCAAGCGCTTTCGTCGAATGACATCCTCAGGAACATTGAAATAAATAACAAGTTCGAGACTATAATATATAGGTCACAAAAAATATATAAAATAGAAAAATAAAAATTGGAGGAGGAGCATACAAATGTATAAGGAAAAGCTACCAGAGTTTTAGCACTTTGCTCTTCTTGTCTAAATCCGTTCTAAAACGTGTACGTAGGACAAATTTGCACACGCGTGTAAAACAGCAATGTATCTGAGATACAGATACAAGATACTCGAAAAAACTGTATCTTCATGATACAGATACAAGTTACAGATACAAGATACATTTTTAAGATACAAGATACTTTTGAAAGAATAATTATTTGAGTTTAGTTTCACCTGGTGAGCCATGAGCGAACGAGTTGTCTCATTCAATTGTTTATTATTATATTTTCTGGATATAAATAAATGCCAAATCAATGGTATTTCATATCTCAGTATTCATATAGTGATATAATTAAAAGGAAAGCACAAAGTAAATATGTATAAATAATCCTGAAAATTTTTAGGTATGGAAAAATAAAATAAACCACACTTTTTCAATTTATGTATTTCAAATAAATTGTTAATACAGGTATGCTCAGTTACCTACTCACGAAGAAAAAATAAAGTTTTCCTCATAATAATATATTTGCAGGAATAAGCAAATATATGTATAATTCCTGATTTTTAATCATGTTAAAACATGTTAAAACCGCGGGATACAAGATGAAACCCGAGTACGTCTGTGCCGAGACTGTGCGCGCAGCGCAACGGTAGTATTCATGTACAAACATGTAACAGCAATCGCCGGCCTGCTTCAACGTGCGTCAGATATGATCATATTTCATGAATTTATTAGCGTCTCTATTTAAAAGTATCTTATGAAAGTATCTTTGAAAGTGTATCCCGGATAAAAGCTACATGACAAAATGTATCTTAGATACTTCTCAAGATCCTCCAAAATAAAGTATCTAAGATACGTATCTTGTATCTTAAGATACTTTTTGTACTGTACTGAACGGACGCATTTCCTGAGCTCTCTGATATTGCATCTACTTTTGTATATTGCTGAGAATTTTGCTTTTGGATAGTTTTGAATTTTATATACTTGCGTTTAATTCACGTTGTTATGTTAAGTATTGAATTTAGTGGTTTTTAGCGATTTAGAAGTTTTCATAGCGTGCCGGCTTAATTTAACTTATACCTGTGACGGTTTAAACTAATTTTTACTGCGCGATGGCCGTCGCAGAAAGCGTCGTGTGTTAGGTGTAGGGTTAACCGGTGGTATTCGGAATTTAGGGATCATAACGGCGGTCCTATTGGCGATTACCGATAGATCAGTTTGTTTCTTTTGCGAGTTCATGGAGGAATTAGTTGACATCAAACGCAGTGTACGTGAGGTAGCGAAAGACTTGCAACGCTTGATGAGGGCAGGGGTAGGGCTACGGTTGACGTAGGCCGAACCAATACTAACGTTGAAGACGTTAGTATTTGAAGGGTGAGGTGCGTAACCCTAGTTTCTAGTTTAGGTAGCTTGTCGGGAAGGTTAGATAGAGTTGAGGAAGGGGTTAAGGTTAGTCCGAGAGTAGTAGATAGCGAGGGATTTAGAGAGGTTAGGGTGGAGCTAGGCCGCGTACGTTAGGTGATAGGAATCCCCCCCCCTATCGAGGTTTCGAACCCTTTCGCCCATTTGGAAAGGGACGTGAATGAGGGGGAAACTATTTTAATCGGGACTCTTTAGTGGCGCCACATGGACAAAGAGTTCGTTATAACGGCATCCACCAAGAAGGAGGGTCTGTCTCCCAGGGACCAGGGTTGACAGAGTTAGAGACGAAGTGGATAGGATCGACGTTGCCTCCCGTCACTCAATGTTGGTGACGATGTAGGAGGCAACGACTCGTATAGGCCCGATACAGAGTGCATGACCTTTTGGAGAGATATAGGGGGGTTAATTAGGTCCCTGAAGGCGAGGTCAGATAGGTCTTTAGTTCTAGGTATTACCCCTAGGCACAGGTTGGGTCTTAGAATTACGTCAAAACAATATTTTTGAATAACAAATTAGAGAGATTTGTGCTGAGGAAAATGTACCCTTCGTAAAGCTGTGGTCCGAATTCAGTGATCCTAGCCTTTTTATAAAAGATGGGTGCATTTTAATGAAATAGGTAATGCTAGGCTAGGTAGGTTAATAGACTAAAACGTGCGAAAGCTGTATAGGTCGAAGCCTTCTTTAACGTTGTAGGTCCGGGAAACGCGGGCCCGACGTGATAAATAGTTTAAAACGCGGGCCGGTGGTAAAAATAACTTAAACGTCTTTTTATTGTAATGCGCGTAGTATTAGAAATAAATTAAATGAATTTAGGCGATAATTTATTCCGGCAACTATGATATAGTTGCTATCACTGAAACTTGGTTGAATACCGGACTCGGGACTTGTTGGGGGAACTTGATATACCGGGTTTTAAACTCTTTACTAATGATAGGTTACATAGGTTTGGCGGAGGCGTTTTTGCTGTACATTCGTATTCCCTTAGGGTTATCGAGGTTAAGTTAGATTTTCTGGCAGCAATTAATGCGATATGTGTTGAAGTTAGGGCGCGTAGTATTAGTTTTAATTTTGTTGTTCTTTATAGACCTCCCGTTCAACCCCTCGATACAGATACTAGATTTTACTCACTTCTTGGTAATTTTCTTGACAATCGGAATAGTATAATTGTCGGAGACTTTAACTGCCCTAATGTTAATTACGAGAATTTTACTGGTAATGAGGAGGGTTTGAGATTGGTTGAGTTTATGGACGATAACTTTTTACGACAGATAGTTACCGAACCAACGCGCGGTGACAATATTTTAGATTTGGTGATGACGAACGGCGAGAATAGAGTCGAAGGTTTAGAAGTAGGCGAGAGTTTAGGATGTAGTGATCATCAAATTCTTAGGTTTAAGTTATTGATAGAAAACACTCAGGATAGTAACGTAATAGAAGTTCCTGATTTTCGTAGGGCTAATTTTGATAGTTTTGCTGATAGGATGAGAGTAGTGGACTGGGATAACTTATTTATGGGTAATGACACAAATTTGCGTTGGGTGGCGTTTAAAGAAAGTTTTAGGGATATTGAAAGGGAGTTTATTCCTCGTAGGCCCAAGCGCGCTAGAAATCGTGGTAGGCCGAAGTGGTGGACTAAGGAAATAGGAGAGTTTATAAACGAGCGTAATAGAGCGTATAGACTTAATAGCGCAATGGCACGGCAGCTAACTTTAATAGATATATCGAGCTTAGACGTCAGGTTAAAAGATCAGTTAGGAATGCCAAGCGTAATTTAGAGATACTTATAGCTGCGGATAGTAACATAATCCAAAAAAGTTTTTTGAATACGTAAATAATCGTAAGCCGGTAAAAGATACTAGGCCCTCTAGTGGATGTTAATGGCGCTTTGGCTTCTGACGCTCAGGCGATGGCGGGTATTTTCAATAACTTTTTGGCGACAGTTTTTACCGTAGAAGACGTAAATAATGTCCCCGACGTGAACGATATCGTTCCATTTAGTAGCGAGACTATTTTGGATGAAATAACTGTTTACGAGGCTGAGATTGCGCATTATATCGATAGCTAAAAGTTAGCAAGGCTCCAGGCCCTGACGCGTTTTATCCCAGACATTTGAAAGATTTGAAAAAAGTTATCGTAGGCCCCTTAACGAAGATTTTTAATCAGTCACTCGAAACGGGGATTATTCCTGAAGACTTCAAATTAGCTAACGTCACGCCTATTTTTAAAAAAGGCGACCGCGCAGTAGCTAGCAATTATAGGCCCATTAGCTTAACGTCAATTGTCGTAAACTTTTGGAATCCGTAGTTAGGGATCGTATTATCGATCACTTAGAAAGTAGAGATTTGATCAATAGTAGTCAGCATGGGTTTCGACGCCATAGGTCTTGTCTAACTAATTTGTTAGAATTTTATAACGAAATAGTGCGCGAATACGATAGGCATAGAGCAGCTGACTTATTTATTTAGATTTTAAAAGGGCGTTCGATACAGTCCGCATATGAGACTATTGCGAAGGTTAAAGCGCACGGTATAACGCGGTCAGGTAGCTAACTGGTTAGAAGAATGTCTTCGTGCTAGGAGACAGAGGGTCGTAGTTAATGGTATGAATCAGGGTGGTTAGATGTAGGTAGCGGTGTCCCACAGGTTCATGTTAGACCCATTGCTATTCGTCATTTACATTAACGACATAGATGTAGGATTGACTAGTAACGTGTCAAAATTCGCGGACGATACTAAAATAGGCGGTAAGGTTGTTAACGAGGACGATAGAAATAGGATCCAAACGATGTAAATAGGATTATGGAGTGGACAGATAAGTGGCAGATGCAATTTAACGTAGACAAATGTAAAGTTTTGCATATAGGTTCTCGTAACAATAATTACGCGTACACGATGGATGATAGGGAGTTGGCGAGCGTTGACGAGGAAGTAGATTTAGGCGTACGCGTATCTAAAGATTTAAAGTTAGGAACCAGTGCCTGGAGTCTTGCGCAAAAGCTAATAGGATGTTAGCTTCATAGCGCGTAATTTCGAATTTAAATCGAAGGATATTATATTGCCCCTTTACAAGTCCTAGTCAGGCCTCATTTAGAATATGCCGTTCAGTTTTGGTGCCCGTACTTGCGTGAGGATATTGATAGGTTAGAAAGGGTTCAGCGTCGTGCCACGAAACTTATTCCGTCATTGCGCAATAAGCCTTATGAAGATAGGATTAAAAGTTAGACTTGTATTCACTCGCAACTAGAAGATTAAGGGGGAGCTTATTGAAGTTTTCAAAATCGTTAATAACATCGATAACGTAAATTTTGACAAATTGTTCACTTTCGATAATAGTAATACTCGCAATAAAACGGATTTAAGTTGCGTGGCAGACGTTTCATTACTAACATCGCTAAAAACTTCTTTACGTTTAAAGTAATTGATAAATGGAATAATCTTCCCGCGTCAGTCCGTTCATTCTACCAGCGTTAATATGTTAAGAACCGTCTTGACAGACATTTTAAAAGTATTAACGTTGTTTAAAATTAAAAAACAAAGTTAGCAACAGGAGCTCTGGTGGTGGTGCTCGAGATGAGTCTGTTGACGATGAATGCCAGCGTGTGACATGCCAGCGTTTGATGCCAGCAATAAATTATTAAAAAAAAAAAAAAATTTAGACTAACACGAACGTAGATGTAGCTCGTAGCGTAAACTAACCCACTTTTTGTTAACTTTACCTACTTTTTTTTTTCTTATCTCCTTACTTTGCATGTCTGTAACTCTCCTTGCATGGTATGACTGAGTTAAGACTGTGTTTGCATGGTTTGTAAGCGTTCTTATTTTACTTCTTTTCATCTTTCACCCCTCTCCTATTCTCTCCGACTATTTTTCTGACTTGTCGGCAGTGGCCGGCGGATGGCGAGTCTTTTTTCTCTTTTTCTGAATGAATGTTAACCCACGAGTGATAGGTGTTGCTCCTTACTTAACCCCTTATTCTCTTTTCTTCTCTTCTCTTCTCTTAACCCCCTACTCTTTCCTTTCTCTCGGGCTAACCTTAGAGTGGATCTTAGGGTCTTTGTTAGCCTTAGCTTCTGTAGGTCTGTAGATCTCTGGCCATTATTCAACTTACAAATAATTTTAACATTAGCCAGGGTCTTTTTCCACTTGATCCTGTTGTTCTGAATTCGTTCAGAACGGATTCAGACAAGAGGAGCAAAGTGCTAAAACTGATAGCTTTTCATTATACATTTGTATGCTCCTCCTATAATTTTTATTTTTCTATTTTATTTTTTTTTCGTGACCTATATGTAGTCTCGAACTTGTTATTTATTTCAGTGTTCCTGAGGATGTCATTAGACGAAAGCGCTCGAGTACCACTCTGTGTTTTCCTTTTCCTTCGTGGTTCTTTATATATATATATATATATATATATAATATATAACGTAAAGAACGACGCTTGTATAGGAGAATATTCCGCGCAAGATGAGGAGGGAGAACGAAACAAATGAAAAAATGAGGTAACCACCCGGGAATCGAACCCGGTATCTTCCGATTGCCGGTCAGATATGATAACCATTACACCATGGGCATCACTCGATCAAATGCCGTAATTCCCTACGGCATTTGATCGAGTGAGGCCCATGGTGTAATGGTTATCATATCTGACCGGCAATCGGAAGATACCGGGTTCGATTCCCGGGTGGTTACCTCATTTTTTCATTTGTTTCGTTCTCCCTCCTCATCTTGCGCGAATATTCTCCTATACAAGCGTCTTCTTTACGTTAATTATACTGCGTGTTTGCAGTTAAAAAAAAATATATATATATAGCATTGGTGAAAACTACTCGGCATCCCCATTTTTAGTCAGTGTAGATACATTTGAAAGGTAATAAGGAGGGGGAAGGGGAAACAAATGGCAATAATCATAATGTTTACTGCAAACTAGTTTAATACTTTGTAACGTCCATTTGCTGTTATCACAGCTAAAACCTTATTACCTTTCAAATCTATCTATGACGACTAAAAATTGGGGAGTACTGAATAGTTTTGGCCAAGGATATATATATTATATATATATATATATATATTACAGTGCCCGAAAAGTATCCGATCACCTTGAAATTTGTATTTTTTACATAAAAACAATGTTTAAATGTATACTAACCTTATATTAGTATTTTGTCATCTGTCCTTTGGTTTGGATGACTTGTTCTAGACGTTTTGGCATGGATTTAATCAAGTTTGACAAACTTCCACTGATATTCCTGCACCATACCTTTTTGATGGCCTCTTGTAATTTTTCGACTGAGCCAGTGTCGTGGCATCACCTTATTTTTTATTATTAGCACAGATTTTCTATCGGATTGAGATCGGGACTATTACCAGGCCAATCCAAAATATCAAATTTATTGTCAGTAATCCATTTGTCACTATTTTGGCCATGTGACATGGTGCACCATCATGCATGTATGTTTTTGTCCTTTGGATTGCCATTGCCATTGGAAGTTTATCCTGTAGCATTGCTAAATACCGTGCACCATTCATAGTTGTGTTCTTCGGAAGCGGAAATATAAGTTTCCACGCATAGTAACCGAAACAACCCCAAACCATCACACTTGGAGGGTGTTTCATTGTCTTTAGGGTGTATTTAGGGTCCATCCTATTTGAGCCAATAGGCGGCGAACCTTTTTGGACAACTTCTGAATGTCAAAAATGTCGACTCATCGCTAAATAAAACCTTCTTCCAGTCATCAACAGTCCAATGAATGTATTTTTTACAAAATGCGACACGTTTTTTACGCATTTTTTCATTAATGAACGGTTTCTTAGCAGCATGGCGAGATGGTAATCCGAGTTCTTTTGGAGCCGCTCCTGATAGTTCGTTCAGAAACACCAGATAACAAATTATTCATATTAAATTTTATTTCTTTCGCAGTTATTGTTGGGTTTTTCAATACTAAACGTTTCATAAGTTTGTCTGTTCGCGAATTTGTTTTTCTCGGTCTGCCAGATCGTTTTTAGGGACTGGCGTGGTTAGGCCACCATTGTTCTTAGCCCGTGAAACCCATAATTAACGGTACTTTGGGATATGTTTAATTCCTTAGCTATCTGTCTCTGTGATTTCCCACATGCATGCAAAGCAACAATAGCACCTCGACAATCACTCTTAAGTTGTTTTTTAGCACACATTATATATAAATTTTATTTACACCACTTTCTGTAAAAAAAAAAAAAATATCAAGAAATTTACAAAACAGTGAAATCTGACAATTTGAGACACAGCCACCCGCAACGAAGGCTACCAGAACACTAATTTGAGAATGCGTTGGATAGCTCTCATATCAGCGAGCAACCTCAAAGTTACCAGATGTCGCTAGAACAAATAGAAAGTGAATTACGTGTCTCTGAATATCAAGGGAAAATATTGTATTTTCTTGAGTGATCGGATACTTTTCGCGGGCACTGTATATATATATAATAATTCAGGTTAACCTAATTTAAAACAAACCAAAGGGTATGTAAAATCGGAGGAAGCATAAAAGGACGACTTACTTGACCTAGAGTTTTTTAATTAAAATCTTAACGCAGGTGAAATTCGACAAAATAATCATTGTATATGGTAAAAAGGCGCTTTCTCTAAACTTTCTTACAGAACCTCCCCCCCCCCCTACTTTAAAAGAAGCGAAAGTAATTTAAAATATATAACTTGTTCGACCGATTGGATAAAAAAATGGTTACAGACGAAAATTTACATAAATATTCGATTAATTTTGGCATATATATATAATGAAAAACAAATAAAAATAATACAAAGTAAATCAACTGGTTCTGGTGACATTTGGCAGTGAAAACTGAAATATTAAACTTCTTATTACTAGTGCTTTACACATCTCTCCCACAAGAGAATTCAACAGAATTTTACGGGTAATGAAGAGGGTTTGAGACTGGTTGAGTTTATGGACGATAACTTTTTACGACAGATAGTTACCGAACCAACGCGCGGTGATAATATCTTAGATTTAGTGATGATGAACGGCGAGAATATAGTCGAAGGTTTAGAAGTAGGCGAGAGTTTAGGATGTAGCGATCATCAAATTCTTAGGTTTAAGTTATTGATAGAAAACACTCAGGATAGTAATGTAGTGGAAGTCCCTGATTTTCGTAGGGCTAATTTTGATAGTTTTGCGGATAGGATGAGAGTAGTGGACTGGATAACTTATTTATGGTAATGACACAAATTTGCGTTGGGTGGCGTTTAAAGAAAGTTTTAGGAATATTGAAAGGGAGTTTATTCCTCGTAGCCCAAGCGCGTTAGAAATCGTGGTAGGCCGAAGTGGTGGAGTAGGGAAATAGGAGAGTTTATAATAGAGCGTAATAGAGCGTATAGACTTAGTAAGCGCAATGGCACGGCAGCTAACTTTAATAGATATATCGAGCTTAGACGTCAGGTTAAAAGATCAGTTAGGAATGCTAAGCGTAATTTAGAGATACTTATAGCTGCGGATAGTAAACATAATCCAAAAAAGTTTTTGAATATGTAAATAATCGTAAGCCGGTAAAAGATAACATAGGCCCTCTAGTGGATGTAAATGGCGCTTTGGCTTCTGACGCTCAGGCGATGGCGGGTATTTTCAATAACTTTTTTGCGACAGTTTTTACCGTTGAAGACGTAAATAATGTCCCCGACGTTGACGATATCGTTCCATTTAGTAGCGAGACTATTTTAGATGAAATAACTGTTTACGAGGCTGAGATTGCGCATTATATCGATAGGCTAAAAGTTAGCAAGGCTCCAGGCCCTGACGCTTTTTATCCCAGACATTTGAAAGATTTGAAAAACGTTATCGTAGGCCCCTTAATGAAGATTTTTAATCAGTCACTCGAAACGGGGATTATTCCTGAAGACTTCAAATTAGCTAACGTCACGCCTATTTTTAAAAAAGGCGACCGCGCGGTAGCTAGCAATTATAGGCCCATTAGCTTAACGTCAATTGTCGGTAAACTTTTGGAATCCGTAGTTAGGGATCGTATTATCGATCACTTAGAAAGTAGAGATTTGATTAATAGTAGTCAGCACGGGTTTCGACGCCATAGGTCTTGTTTAACTAATTTGTTAGAATTTTATAACGAAGTAGTGCGCGAATACGATAGGCATAGGGCAGCTGACGTTATTTATTTAGATTTTAAAAAGGCGTTCGATACAGTTCCGCATAGGAGACTAATTGCGAAGGTTAAAGCGCACGGTATACGCGGTCAGGTAGCTAACTGGTTAGAAGAATGTCTTCGTGCTAGGAGACAGAGGGTCGTAGTTAATGGTAGTGAATCGGGGTGGTTAGATGTAGGTAGTGGTGTCCCACAGGGTTCAGTGTTAGGCCCATTGTTATTCGTAATTTACATTAACGACATAGATGTAGGATTGACTAGTAACGTGTCAAAATTCGCGGACGATACTAAAATAGGCGGTAAGGTTGTTAACGAGGACGATAGAAATAGGATCCAAGACGATGTAGATAGGATTATGGAGTGGACGGATAAGTGGCAGATGCAATTTAACATAGATAAATGTAAAGTTTTGCATATAGGTTCTCGCAACAATAATTACGCGTACACGATGGATGATAGGGAGTTAGCGAGCGTTGACGAGGAAGTAGATTTAGGCGTCCGCGTATCTAAAGATTTAAAGGTTAGGAACCAGTGCCTGGAGTCTTGCGCAAAAGCTAATAGGATGTTAGGCTTCATAGCGCGTAATTTCGAATTTAAATCGAAGGATATTATATTGCCCCTTTACAAGTCCCTAGTCAGGCCTCATTTAGAATATGCCGTTCAGTTTTGGTGCCCGTACTTGCGTGAGGATATTGATAGGTTAGAAAGGGTTCAGCGTCGTGCCACGAAACTTATTCCGTCATTGCGCAATAGGCCTTATGAAGATAGGATTAAAGAGTTAGACCTGTATTCACTCGAAACTAGAAGATTAAGGGGGGAGCTTATTGAAGTTTTCAAAATCGTTAATAACATCGATAACGTAATTTTGATAAATTGTTCACTTTCGATAATAGTAATACTCGCAATAACGGATTTAAGTTGCGTGGCAGACGTTTCATTACTAATATCGCTAAAAACTTCTTTACGTTTAAAGTAATGATAAATGGAATAATCTTCCCGCGTCAGTCGTTCATTCTACCAGCGTTAATATGTTTAAGAACCGTCTTGACAGACATTTTAAAAATGTTAACGTTGTTTAAAATTAAATAAGAAAGTTAACAACAGGAGCTCTGGTGGTGGTGCTCGAGGATGAGTCTGTTGACGATGAATGCCAGCTTGTGACATGCCAGCGTGTGATGCCAGCAAAAAAAAAAAAAAAAAAAAAAAAAAAAAAAAATTAGACTAACACGAACGTAGATGTAGCTCGTAGCGTAAACTAACCCACTTTTTCTTTAACTTTACCTACTTTTTTTTTTTTTTTTCCTTATCTCCTTTCTTTGCATGTCTGTAACTCTCTTTACTTCCATGTTTGTAGTTTGCATGGTATGACAGTGAGTTAAGACTGTGTTTGCATGGTTTGTAAGCGTTCTTATTTTACTTCTTTTCATCTTTCACCCCCTCCTATTTTCTCCGACTATTTTTCTGACTTGTCGGCAATGGCCGGCGGATGATGATGGTGAGACTTTTTCCTCTTTTCTGAATGAATGTTAACCCACGAATGATAGGTGTTGCTCCTTACTTAACCCCTTATTCTCTTCTCTTCTCTTAACCCCCTACTCTTTCCTTTCTCTCGGGCTAGCCTTAGAGTGGATCTTAGGGTCTTTGTTAGCCTTAGCTTCTGTAGATCTGTAGAACAGAAAAGCTCACTGAAAATATAAAGGGAAATCGGAAACTTGTTAAAAACTTCAAGACGGCAACCGTTTACGTAATGCTTTTGAGAGATTTCAATTTCCCTTTTCTAAAATATCAAAAGATGGAAGAAACTTTCACATAAACCTATAAAGGCGGAACAAAGGAAAAAATGGAATAAAGCATATTTGTTTCTATCTCTGGCAGATATATAATAGGGATGCTACGATAATGACCCTTACGGCAACATCTTACCATGCGCAATTTCAATATTATCTCAGGGTTAATAGAATGAGAAAGAATAAAAACATACACCAAGACTGACTGCAATAACACTTTTGTAGATAAAATAACGTAAGAAATGTTATTCTTGTTACGAGACTCAATGATAGGCCCTTGAAAGTGGAATACTATATATGTATACTCCAGACAAAGAGAAGACCCAGAGAAGCCAAACAATGTAAATGACTTCGGATTAATCATGACGGACGTGACGAACTTCAATGTAAAAAACGAGAAAGCCAAGAAAATAAATGGACCTTCGGATCAAGGGCCAGAAGCGTAATGGCTCCTCTACTGAAAACGTCAATTATACCAACATTTGAATAGTGTTCAATTCGAACGATCCCAACCCCGAAAACGAGATTAACTACATACAAGAAATCAAATAAAAGAAACTTCATTGCAAAAAATAATTTAGATTTCAAGCATTAGATTACTGGGAAATGCTAAGTCAAGCAATATAGATGTATAATCTATAATACTTTCTGTACACACACACACACACACGTGTGTGTATATATATATATATATATATATGTGTGTGTGTGTGTGTGTTAAACACAGACCGTGCATGGAACAAGGAACTCTTCTGGGAAATTACATCCACTATAGTTCGAATAAGTAATAATACAATAAGTAAAAATACAATAGTTACCCCTTTTTCTTTGATGTACGAGTATGCAATCCGACGTGAATGCAACGAGTTTCTTGCGAATATCGAGGTTCTGAATGTAGTAGGCTAGGTGTAAGCTGTAAACCCTAGATCCTGTCTCAAAGCTGGATCCTATCTGCTTTGCAGATAGCTGGTGAGGGAAGCTATATTTTGGGGCCTCTTTGCGAGTAATCCGGTGCCCATGTTGGCCTTTCCATCATGAAAAAGAAAAACTATAGTATTTGTCATTTATCATTAGGTACTTATTCGAACTATAGTGGATGTAATTTCCCAGAAGAGTTCCTTGTTCCCTGCACGGTCTGTGTTTAACATATAACGTAGGGTTGCCAAGTGTCCTTTATTTCAAAGGACAGTTCTTTATTTAAGCTCATGTGTCCTTGTCCTTTGATAAACTCGGAAAGGATGCCATATGTCCTTTAATTCAGTAATTGACTCTCAAAATTTTATTCATCACTAAAAATTTGAGACGGAGATGTCTTCAAACTTAATTAATTCGTTAATCGGGAGAAGTGAGATTCAACATTCAGATGTGATTTCTAGTAAATCAGAGTTGGCAATCCTGCCCCCATTGCCCGTTGCCATTGTCATTGTCATCCTTGCTGGAGAGGAACGAGGAAGGCATCGCCCGCTAACATATTTTTTGTGCTTTGCCAAATTGCCATATTAAACCGGCTTCATGAGTTCAGTAGAATTAATAAAAAGTGAACTTTTGATTTATTTCAATTTAAAAGACAATTGTGCCGATTTTGTTGGCAAAATAAAAAATGATACAGCTTTACTGAAGGCTGGTCGAAGTCAAGATAAGTACAATTTTATAAATAAATAAAGGCTTCATTCATTATAATGATTTGTAAATATTTTCCTGTCTTTAATTCACAAAATATAATAAAGAAATTTAAAAATGTTTCATTTCAATACAGTAGTGTGATTTTACAAGTGTACGACTTTCTAGACATATTTTATCTATGAATATAATAAAGAAATTGTAAAAAATATTGCACAAGTAAATTTTTATCATGATAAGCAATGGAATATACGGTAGCGTGCAAGTGTCCTTTATTCAAGATCTGTTGACTTGGCAACCCTACATGATATAAGTTTCTCAGGGGACCACAAGCGAAGGCAAGACGAGCATCGCGGTGGTGTGGGAGCAATTCCGGGCCTATTGCTGGACGTCTAGCATGTACGCCACTTTCCATAAGTCTCCTTCTAACGGTTCGCTCCGATACACTGACGTCTCGAGACCTTTCCAGCTCATTGCGGACGTTTGTGGCAGTCACGTGACGATCTCGCAAAACACTCAAGACGATGAAACGATCGTCACGGGCAGATGTGCAGCGCGATCTTCCAGATCCTGGTCTTCTGGTACTCTCCTGTCTCCATATAACGTTGGTAGACACGTCAAACCGTTGTTCTTGGAATTCCTAGCGCATCGGCGATGTAACGCTGGCTCTGACCATCTTCAATTAGGGCGACGACTCTTGCGACGTTCACGGCACTCAAATCCATTGTAAATGTCCAATTCTGAAACCCCAAAAAATTAGAAGTCTATCTGTTACTAAAGGCAAATGCCTACTCCCACAAGTGGAAGAATAAAGTGGCACTAGCAGTCTAAGAGCAACTGAATGTCAGACTATATTCTCAAAAGTCGAAAATTCGTTATAGGTAGTGTGTTCACAGCTAACGTTGTTTTGTCTCGTTATTTGGTTGCCTCATAGACTATATTTTCGAATTTTAAAACTTTTATAAACAGAAGCTTGCCCACTTTTTGCTTTTCGCGATTTTCCAAGTGGGCCGATTTTTCTGCCGCTCAGTATATATATGTGTGTGTGTATATATATTCCAGATCATGGGATAAACTGAAGCGACCTGCAACACTTTCGATTTCCAAATGCCAATAATGGGAACCTTCAAGTTCGCAATCGACACTACAAAAGTCTTTGAACGACGTCATAAAACCGCACTCCTACAATCAAATTCACGAGAGGATAAGCAACCAAGATTACTGATTTTCGTGGGAGGTTATCGTCGTTGTCGTGGAGCTGCGATGCGAATGCGGCCTCAAGAGTGGAGTCGTCGATAATACGTATGCAAAGGGAAAGGAGGAAGATAACTGACCGAAGTAATGTAGTATTTTGGAAGAGCGACATTCAGTAGAATGAAGATTGCCTATATATATATATTATATATATATATAATATGGGATGAATTTCACAATTAAACACGTGAAATTAATGAATGATGCAAATCCACAAGGAAAAGGAAAAATGATTCAAAGGCCTTTCGTGTATTCGTGTATTCATTCCCTGACGAAGTGTACTTCTGAATACACGAAAAGCCTTGGAATCATTTTTCCTTTTCCTTGTGGGTTTGCATTATATATATACCGTAAGATGGGGTAACTGGGCCATACTAAGTTCAAGGTAAATATTCTTTCTTTGTTTATTTTCAACACAACACACATACACGTTGGTCCTTCCATCATGAAAAAGAAAAACTATTACTTATTCAAACTATATGGCATTTAATCTTCCCAGAAGAGCTCCTTGTTTCACGCACGGTCTGTGTGTAACAAGTTTCTCAGGGGACTATTCTAAATTGTATTTTATATAATATATATATATATATATATATATATATATATATTATATATTATATATATATATATATATATATATATATATATATACTACCAGTCAAAAGTCTAAGACACTGAAATATTAATAAATTTCAAATTTTGTTTAAAGTTTTGGATCAATCCCAGAATAGGCACCTGAAATCATTTTTAGGTGCTTAATCTGGGATTGAGGCAAAACACAGGTGCTTAATCTGGGATTGAGGAGAAAAAATATAAACAGTTTTTTAGAGATATAATTTCATTGTTTTTTATCAATATTTGAAAAAATCAACCCTAACCTAACGTATATCTATACCAATTTATGTGGCAAGATAGATTTGCTTCAGATGGATTCAGAAACATTCGGGCTCATATTGCAGGAATTTATAATATCTAAAATTTTTCTTTATTCATTAAACCACTTTAAACCTTTTATAACTTTGCCTTTATTACATTTGTAATAAACTTTGTATAAACAATAAATTTTGTAATCAGGTTTTTTTTATTTAATTCCTTGCAAGGTGCCTATTCTGGGATTGAGGTTGAACGCAGGTGCTTCATCTGGGATTGAGGTACATCAGGTGCCTATTCTGGGATTGACCCAAAGTTTTTTATTTATTAACTAAGTTATCATGACACAAATTCATTAGTACAAACATGATACCTTAAATAACAACAATCATGACAATTTACCAAAAGCAAAGTCTAAATTTTAGATTCATCAAAATAGCCTCCTCTAGCAGCAATTACAGCAGAACAAATTCGAGGCATGCGCTCAACAAGAGAAAGAAGATAGTCTGGTGAAAGCTGCTGCCAGCACTCTTGTAGGAGTTCCCAGAGCTTATGAGCACTGGATGGCTGCTTGGCTTTCACTCGTCGATCCAGTTCATCCCACAATAGCTCGATGGGGTTCAGATCCGGGGACTGTGCTGGCCATTCCATAACTGTGAGCTGACGTTGCCGTTTTTTTGCTTCAGGTAATTTTGACACAGCTTGGAAGTGTGTTAAGGATCGTTGTCTTGCTGCATTATGAACTGTTGGCCAACTAGTCGCAGTCCAGCTGGGATGGCATGGCGCTCTAGAATGCTGTGATAGCCACGTTAGTTCAGTATTCCAGTGACTTTGTGGAGATCTCCACCTTGCTCTCCTGCAAAACATCCCCAGACCATCACACGTTCTCCACCGTGCTTCACTGTTGGCACAACACACTGCTGTGTCATTCTTTCACCCGCTCTGCGCCGCACAAATACTCTGCGTTTGGATCCAAAAACTTCGAACTTTGATTCGTCAGTCCAAAGGACAAATTTCCACTGCTCAACAGTCAATTTTTGGTGTTTTTTAGCCCAGGCTAGCCTTTTCTTTTTGTTCTGGAGTGTCAGCATTGGTTTCTTTGCTGCAGTTCGTCCTTTTAATCCTGCCTCTCTTAGTCTTCTCTGAACAGTTGATGTTGAAACTGTTGTACTTCTGGAGTTGTTCAGCTGGGCTTTGATTTCAGGTGCTGTGAGGCGTCCGTTGCGCAGACTGGTGACTCGGATATACTTGTCCTCTGAGTCTGTTGTGGTTCTTGGTCGCCCTAACTTTTTCCTACCATTATTTTGACCAGTTTCTTCGTACCGTTTAATGGCACAAGCAACCGCATTCACAGAAACTTTTAATTTTTTTGCAATTTGCCTTCATTTCTCAGTTACAATCAACAGAAAAACACCTTAAACTACACAGTTAGCTCCTCTGCAAGGATTTTATATGTAAAGACCTGCAGCACAGGTTAAGAACTGAACACATGTATTAACATACTCCTGAAGAAACACACTACGCCAGTAAAGACTTTTAAACTGTTTTTGGACCTTTGTGCAGAGCTAATGACATTAATTTTAGGTTGCATGCTAGACGTAAATTAACACATTTTGAAGGCTATTTTGAAGAAGCTTCTGTGTTACAACACACTGCATAGGGCAGATGCACTGAAGCATACCATATGAAAGCCAGGTAAGCAAATTCATCCCTAGTACCTGTTAAGTTTACATTTGAAGTTTATGTCATGAGCTAAGCAGTAAAACATTGGAAATTAGGTGTACTTAAACTTTTGACTGGTAGTATATATTATATATATATATATATATATATATTATATATATATAATATTATATATATATATTTTTTTTTTTTTTTTTTTAGTTCAGGAAGAACCGATTCGCCTCTATTTAAAGGGCATATCTCAGCGGAAAAAACAAAGAAAAAGTGAGAGGAAAGACAGAGGAAAAAGAAAGGGTGGAGGGGACAGTCGAAGTGGAAAAAGACCAAGGATGACAAGGACTGCAGGGTCGAGCCCCATCATCCTTGGGTGCTAGGGCCGGGAGGGCGCACGTGAAACCTCCAGGAACAAGCACGTACAAACGAGCACAAAGAGCACTCAAGAGCACGAGCTTAGAACCCCCTTGCGGGATATATATATATATATATTATATATATATATATATATATATATATACAGGGTGAGTTACGACGAAATTGTCATAACTTCGAGGGCTTTTCGCTGAGGTCATTCCCAGTCAAAAACTTCATATGAACATAGGTCCGATTCTTAACGGTTATGGAGCTATGGATGTTTGAATTTCAAGCATGCGCACGCGTGACCATGAATTGAATTGACAGTTACTTACTTACCCAACCGAACTAACTACGCAGTAGTGTCTTGTGTTTCACAGCATGAAGTTAATATTTTGCGCGTTCAGTATGCCTTTTATGTTTTCAAATGCCGAATATGCCGATATGGTGAATGTTTCCGGATTTTGCGATGGAAATACTACTGCTGCTGCTGTCGCTGAATACCAGCGACGTTTTCCAAATCGAACTATTCCGGATCGACGACTGTTTAGCAACGTTTTCCGGAGATTGCGAGAGAGCGGTTCATTTCCTAGCGTTACTGTTTTATCTGAGCGTCCGGTACAACAAGATGTGGCTGAACAAGAAAACATTATTCAGATGGTACAGCGGAGTCCTCATGTTAGTACGCGAAGGATTTCCACGTCTTAAAGTTCCTCAAACGAGAGTATGTAGAACGTTACACGAAGAAGGCATGTATCCATATCACGTACAGCGCGTTCAGCACCTCCAACCTGGGGATCGTGCCCAACGGCTGGAATTTTGTAATTGGCTCAATGCCGATCGACATTTGCATTAATACGTCTTGTTCTGTGATGAGGCTCAATTTACTCGCGACGGTGTCAACAACACTCGCAATTCACATGTGTGGTCAGATGTGAATCCTCATGCCATTGTGGAAAGTAATTTTCAACATCGGTTCAGTGTCAATGTGTGTGGTGTGATATTCTCCACGGTCAGCTGATTGGTCCGTTTAGCTTCGGAGGTGGTCTTTACAGGTGACATTTATGTACGATTTCTGCAAGACGAACTGCCGCTACTGCGAATGCACGGTTCGGTCAACTGTACGCCCTTGACGATTGGTTAGGTTGTCTTGATATTTTTGTTAGTTTTAATGAAAATATCACGACAACCTAGCCAATCGTCAAGGGCGTACAGTTGACCTAACCGGGCATTCAAGAATTCATTTACACAAGAAATGAAGGTCAGATTTGAATAAAACACACCAAAATACACCAAGAAAACCTATTCTCATACCAAAATCAACCCGCAGGAGTAAAACGAATTATTACCACCATACGATTTCAATCGATTTTAATCGATCCAAAGATTGCTTATATCTCCGTTATATCAATTTGCACAAAAAATACCATAGAAGAAAATAGATTCAGATTTAAATTCTACATAAGAAAAACCTATTGTCATCCCAAAGTCCAGGTCATGTGCTAAAACGAATATTAACTGAAGATGTACCTTTAGCAACACGATTGCTATGTACTTTCAACATGACGGAGTTCCTCCCCATTTTAGCCGTGCAGTAAGAACGCATCTCGATCATCGCCTGGTCGATGGATCGGTCGTGGTGGTGGTGCACAAAATTGACCACCCAGGTCTCCGGACCTAACCCCTCTAGATTTGTATCTGTGGGGGCGCATGAAAGAGCTGGTATACCAGAGAAAAGTGGAAACACGAGATGCATTGCTCCGTCGCATTTTGGATGCTGCAGCCCTCATAAAGAGCAATCGCAATGAACTAATGCGAGCTACACGCGCGATTCACAGACGAGCCGCGATGTGTAATGTGTATTGAGGCCGAGGGTAGTAATTTTGAGCAATTATTGTAAATTCATGAATAAAAACTTTAGCAGCTCTTTGTTCGTTTATTCTTATTTTCAAACATTCAAATATCCATAGCTCCATAACCGTTAAGAATCAGACCTATGTTCATATGAGATTTTTAACATTTCGTCGTGACTCACGCTGTGGTGTGTGTGTGTGTGTGTGGTGTGTGTGTGTGTGTGTGTTAATTACTGCAGAAAAGGTTTGAACAAAAGAAGTCCACCTGTTAACATAAGGCAGATGGATGACATGCAATTATTGCACAGTAAATTACGGCACGCAACACAAAACACTGCATAAAATGGATGTTTCATCATTATATACTGTATTATATCAACATTATATAATACGTTACATAAATTTTATATTAACACAAGGATAATAAAAGAGAAGAATTTTTTTCTCGCATTCTCGAAGAGCAAATTTTAAGTCAAATCATCGATTTAAGTTATATTCCGCTTTGATAAACTCTGGTTTGGCTTTAACATAAATTGACAAAGGGCAAAGGATTTCACCAGAAATTCCAACTAAAATCTTAATCTATCCATTGGCGATAATTGTCTACTCACTTAACGTAATCGAGTTAGGATTAGCCCTGGTCATGCTTCTTTTTATAGACCCTGACCAAATTATTAGAATCATTAGTCAAAAGTTGCATTTTTTAAAAATTTGAATGCAATTAATTCATTATTAAAAAATGAATCAGCGAAACTAAAACGAGCTTATCATTTAAGAACCTTTATCCAATAATTATACTCCATTTTAAAGACTCTTTTTAAGTACTTTAAATGGAATATGGTAATAAAGTTATGTCGTGCCGAGAATCAGATCCTGTCGCTTCAACGGTGGTAACTCTCCAGAGAGAAAACTTATGGAAACGATAATAAAAAGTGAAAATATACGAGGAATAAAAAAACAAATAAAATGGAACTGATTCCGAGCTTAATTCACGTCTTAAATCATGATGAGAAAGCTTCGACATCAATACCTGAATTGAGCGTATCGAAAGTAGACCTAAATTAAAACTAAAAAAAAAAGAGCAACAAAGAACCGAAACTAGAATATAATTATCAGAAATATGACAAATTCTTAAAAGAGGACTTCTTTTATTTTTACTAACCCATTTCTTGAAAATGAAGAATGACCTTAAATTGGATACCATATTGGGGAAAGTGATCCATCTAAGTAAAATCTCTCACGCAGATGGATTACTTTCCCTATATGATCACTCAAAACTAAAACTTTTGACTGGCGATTCTAATAACTCGGGCCACGGTCTGCATTTCAACTTCCACCACTTGGCGGCAGATTTTTTATTTTTTTTAATTTTTTTTTTTAAAGCGGCGATAAAACGAAGCTTCCTCCTCGTGTCTATAAACTTTCTACCTTTAAGTTTTAGAAGGAAATTACAATTTTATCTCTGGCTTTAACTTTGCCAAATTTTGAGAACTTGTTTGTGAACATGTTTCTGAGCAATATCAATGTAAAATAAATACGTGTGTATATTTATATATATATTTCGGGGGGGGGGGGGTACGAAGGTGGTACAATAAACTGGGGGGGGGGACCTATCAAGGTGGAGCAATAAGCTTGATCATCGTCAGAATGAACAATTCGTGCGGAGGCAAAACCATAAGTCCGGTCTCATAAGAAAATTTAATTTAAAAATTTAAAATAAATTTTCCTATGAGACCGACCGGACTTATGGACACACACACACACACACACACACACACACACACACACACACACACACACAACACAGAGGGTGTTTCAGGAGGAAAATTCAATACTTCGGGAGGTGATAGTATCGGTCATTGTGAGAAAAAAGTTCATATGAACGTGTGTCTAATTCTGAATGGTTACGGAGATAGAGCTGTTTGAATCTACAAATACAAAAGCATTGTTAATGGTAATCAAGAAAGAGAAACCAATTACTGTTTCTAACATTTAATGTTTAAACACCACCAAGGTCTCCAGACCTCTCTCCCTTAGATTATTGTTTGTGGGGGTGGATGAAAAGTCAAGTTTACAAAAGAAAGGTGGATACACGAGACGAATTGCTCGCGCGCATTTTGGATGCTGCTGCCCGCATAAAGGAACGTCAAGATCAACTCAGACGAACAACACGCGACCTTCGCACACGAGTTGCAAACTGCATTGAGGTTGACTGTGGGATTTTCGAAAACGTGTTATAAACTGTAACAAATTTGTCATTTCTGTATCTGATACCATTCAAAATGCCAATGTTTAAACATTAAATGTTAGAAACAGTAATTGGTTTCTCTTTCTTGATTACCATTAACAATGCTTTTGTATTTGTAGATTCAAACAGCTCTATCTCCGTAACCATTCAGAATTAGACACATGTTCATATGAACTTTTTTTCTCACAATGACCGATACTATCACCTCCCGAAGTATTGACCTTTCCTACTGAAACACCCTGTGTATATAATATATATATATATTATATATATATATATATAATTATATATATATATATATATATATATATATATACTCACCACGATTCGAACCTAACATCTGAATAAAACACTTTCGCGTCCTGAAGTGTTTTCCGTACTAACTCCCCCTACACTCGAGGAAATGAAAGCATCTCATTCAAATCTGTAGTGTAAGAGTGGGGACCCAAGATGGAATATCATGCAAGAACAAGCATGATTTTACATCATGCAAAAATATATATATATATTGCTATTAGAAATCAATACGTATATGATGTTTGCATTAGCTCTCAATAACGTTGATCGAATCGAAGATAATATTGAATGTTTTTTTTAAGTAAAATAACTGCACTGGAATAAGATGGAAAATGAAAAGGCAATAAAGGAGGAGACTTGGAGATAGTAGGAATCGAACCCGCATCACGTAGTTTCAGTCAGTGCGCTACTGATGACGCCATCCAGAATCCCAAAAAGGACTTGTTTAACGGAGCATGGTCAAACAGCGCGTGTAATTATATACATACATACATATATATACATACATATATATATATATAATATGTATGTATGTATGTATGTATATATATATTATATATATATATATATATATTATATTATATATATATAATATATATATACCGTAAGATGGGTTAACTGGCCCTACTAAGTTTAAGGTAAATTTCGTTATATAAAAGTATGAATTATTTCCTTAAATTGTAGGTACCTACCTATGCTAAGGTACCTACAATTTATGAAAAAAATAATAACGAAATTTACCTTAAAATTGGTAGGGCCCAGTTACCCCATCTTACGGTGTATATATATATATTACAGGGTGGCGCAGTATCGCGAAACATTTTTGTATCTTGTATCGTATCGCGATACTTTATCATTGACTCAGTGAGTGATCTCTCCCCTCCCCTCTCCATCTTCTCCTCTCCCATCCCCCAATCACACTCCCAGAGTCGCGGTATCCAGTGCTTTCATAATTTGTTTCATAATGTCATATATATATATATATATATCGTATTGTATCATATCGCGATACATATATTATTCATATATCGTAACGAGATACATACAATGTATCGAGTGTCGTATCGCCTTACTTTTTTGCCCCCCATATACCACCCTGTATATATATATATATTGGTGGACCGAATATCCGCATCCGCATCTTTTTTAACATCCGCATCCGCACTTCTGACTGCGGATGTTATGCGGATATTACCTCTAATAAATTATGAAGGCCCAGTCATACACATTTCATGTAAAGTATTAATTATATTAATGAACAAAAATATATAAACCTCAAAATATAAATACTTGGTAACACAGAAAATTGAATGAAACTTGTTTCATTGAATTTTCTGTGGCTGAAACTCTTGAGAAAGTTATTATTTTTATCATAATGAAAACATTAATATTAATTTTAATTCTTATGCATTGCTTGCCATAAGAGTAATATCACGAAATTTGAAAAATTATGTCATATATTCCTAATTCTATATTATATTGATAGATTAACTAAATATCCGCATCCGCGGATATTGAAATTAAAGATCCGCATCCGCAGATGTTTTGAAAAACTGACATCCGGTCCACCACTAATATATATATATATATATATATATATATATATATATATTATATATATATATATATATAATAATATATATATATATATATATATATATATATATATATATAAAATTACATTTCTGGCTGGAAGGTGATTCTAGAATCAGAACTGATTCATTTGCTGGGGGTAGAATAGGAATGAAAAACTTCTAACGAAATTCGAATCGCAATATACACTGCATAAGTTCCGAACGCTTTCATACATATCTAGATACATTTTGAATTCTGGACAAGAACGTTAATACAAACCCTGTTATGGACCAGTGGCCAACGGATCGCCTAAATGGCCCTTCATTAACAGTCAGTAATTTTAACTGGAGTTAAAATTTTAACCAAAAACAATTTGATTTGGCCTTCAACGACATCACGGATGTACATAATATTCCAAATTGGGTTGATGTAAGTATATATTTGTACGGGGTCTCCAAACAAAACCCGTAACAGGCGACCTTCAGATACGAGTGGCTCACATGCGATCGAGGGGTTTCTGATCTAATCTGATGCAATTTGTCCTATTAACCTAGACTAATTTAACGTAACCTGACCAACTTTATCCTACTATAACATAACTTCACCCTATCTCATCTAACTTAACAACACTTCACCAAATCTAACCTGTGACCAAAACCAATTTAACCTAATACGGGGATTAAAGTAAAATGTGTAGCACAGAGGTGGTTTCATCCCTGCGTCACGGGACCACGTCAGGAGGACTTCCCTTACCACTAAACCACACAGGAAACCAAACCACCTCTGTGCTGCACATTTTACTTCAGTTTCCGTATTAAAATCAAACCACGGCTATTGTAGTTCCCTAAAATAAATTAACGTAGTGGCCAGCCCTTCCTATAATATGTAGCGACTTCACTGATTTCGCAACGATGTGAAAAATCTACTTTTCTGAGTGTTTCCTCATCTTATTTTAAAAAAAAGGATTGTGTCAACGTTTAGATCCGGTTTAGATGTCACACAAATATAAGCTTTAGATATATGCCAATTATTCACTAACGAACTACTTCTGTCTCTCCAATTTCTTTATGAAATAAAGGTATATTATTACAAAAGGAACTCTCATATATATATATATATATATATATATATATATATATATATATTTATTACTTGACTTGACTTATGTCCCTTCTGAGGTTTCAGGTAGGGGCCCCATCTGGTATGTCAGTATTGCCTCCACTCGTCTCGATCCCTCGCCAGATCCACCAGCTCTCTGGTCGTTTAAACCTTCATTAGCCTCGCCGAACCCCCGTAGCCATGTCCGTCTCGGTCGTCCTCTCGGGCGTTTCCGTGTACTCGTCCATGCAGCGTCAATCTTGGCCAATTCTCCGCCTCGATCCTCTCAACATGCCCGTATATATATATATATATATATATATATATATATATATATATATATATATATATATAAAATTGCTCATTCTGACGAAGGTCAAGTTTCTTGCTCTACCTTAGACCTACAGTTTAACATGGAATCCGAACCACGACCCACCCTTGGTGGTCAGAAATTACCTCCCGATCAGCAACCCAGCTGGGTTTGCTGGTTATGTTAAATTAATTTTGATTAATTAGTTTTTTAAATATATGGCTTTAAAAATGTCGGTATCTCGCTTATTCGGAGATCCGCACGCTGTGTGTGTGTGTGTGTGTGTGTGTGTGTGTGTGTGTGTGTATTTCTCAGTTTAAATCGTCCGAGCGTAACGTTGTAAAGTTGCAAAGGGAGCTCCTTTTCGTGCAAATGCATTGAATATTATGTATTCATTGAACGACGCATAAACTCTAACAAAATATCATACAAGCCGTTTTCTTTTGGCTTTTCTCGAATGCTTTCAAGGCAAACAAATAAATTTAAATGATGAAAACCTCTCCCTTAAGCGGAATAAATAACTCCGATCCACAGCTTACGGAAGATGATCTATCCACGCACGAGTGGATCGATGGAGGGAGGGGAGAAATGAATGGATAATGTCTTCGTATGCATCGGAGATCGTATCAATTACCCAAGATGATAACATTTACTCAAAGTATTTTCTCACTTACAATTCTGAGGCTTCGGATAAAAGTCGAACCTTTTAAATGGAGTAGGACCCTCCCTATACATTCTTGAAGACTGGCTTGTTAAACGTGTTGAACAGTAGTTGAACACGCTAGTTGAAGAGTAAACTACTATACAGAGGATTGACAAAAGTAAATAGACACCTTTTTCCCCAAATTGATTTGACTATAAAAGTCAATAAATAATAAGAAATTAATTTAATCAATATATTTAAAATTGTGTTCCTTTCCCCTTCAGTATTTATTGATTCAATATTTTTTTTTTTATTATTTACTGACATTTATAATCAAATCAAAACATTTTGGAAAAAGTAAGGTGTCTATTTACTTTTGTCAACAGTGTGTGTGTGTGTGTGTGTGTGTGTGTGTGTGTGTGTGTGTGTGACCTTACATATGTTCCATGCATCTGTTTCACACGGAGATCAGGCTGGTGGCCCAAAGAAAGATAAATCAGCTCTACAGATGAAATTCGGCCATCCACACAAAAAAAATTGATTGGTTGATAAATAGATACCCTGGGCTGCTGGTGGGGCGTGGCTCGGATTCCACGTTAAACTGTAGGTCTATTTTTGTTAAATTTTACAAACAGTGACTTCTCAAACAATTCATCAGACATTCTGTTTCTCTCTGAAGGAGAGAGATTTCCAGCTATGCTAAAAAGCCTCTCAACCGGAGGGCTTGATGGCAGTGCAGTGTTGTATTTTATGAACAGTTCTTTTATCAAGGATACATTTGTAATTGTAGAATGTCTGATGAATTATATATTCGCTAAATAATTAGATAATTCTTGACGAGGTTTGTTCTCAGTCTCAAATTTTTCGGAAGGGAGGGGAAAGATCACTGACCGAGTCTATGATAAAGTATCGCGTTACTGGCACTTATTTGTATCGCATCTTTCGATAACTGTATCGTGATACTACGCCACCCTATATATATATATGCTGCAAACCCACAAGGAAACAGGAAAACGATTCCAAGGCCTTTCGTGTATTCAAAGCTACACTTTGTCAGGGTTCCCTGACAAAGTGTAGCTTTGAATACACGAAAGGCCTTGGAATCGTTTTTCTTTTTCCTTGTGGGTTTGCAGCATTCATTCATTTCACGTGTTTAATTGTGAAATTCATCCCATATATATATATATATATATATATATATATATATATATATATATATATATATATATATATATATATATATAAAACGAACGGGACAGGTTCTTATGCAAAGTCCCTGACCAGTCATGTGTAACTGGCTACGACGGCAGAAGGAGAGCGGAAACCAATTTCCTCCTCCACGAAATCCCACAAATGAAGCGAGATGCTGCAAAGGGGTCGACCACAGGTCAACTCTGAACCGTAGTTAAAAAAAAAATAATAAATAAAAAAAAAATAAAAAAAAAAAAAATATATATATATATATATATATATATCGGATATGATGTTATCCGTTAAAGGTAGTCTCAGTATGTCGCTTCCTCGCACCAACAAGGAAGTTTATACCGTTTAATTATTTTATTCTGACTGCGAATTTCGAAGACAACAATTTATACCCTCGGTTGATGGCGTCCGCTCTCTCTCAGTCCGTTGAGAGAAGGGAATGCTTTTCTCCGTTGGAAGGATATAAAATGACGAGTTTTCCTTTGTTAGTCCTTTATTTCCACAAAGTTGAAATCACTAATAAACACCCTTAACACAACACTTGCTTAGAGAGTAGTAAGAACGAACGAGAACTCAATTTGGTTGACTAACCACTCGAGAGGTGTGCCACGAACTGCCTCCCTGGAGGATTTTCCTCGAGGAGGTTCCGTGTTGCCACGTTACAAAAGATTGTTAAATCACAAAGTCCTATTATAACACTGATATTAGTCAAGAATTTATATAATGGTGGTTCGACACCTTAACTCTTTTTAACGGAAGAATTTATATAATGTGGTTTATAATAGTCGAAAGAACATTTAGAATTTAGGAATTTCTGTTTAAGATTCTAGACGTGGCAATTGTGGAGAGCCTCGTTAGGCTTATCGAGGGGATGCCAGAAAATCTTCTGGGCATAAAGGCGATTCGCACAAATATTAGGAATTCTAACGGAGTCATGTTTTAATTTATACGAGCAGAATAATATCTTTTAAAGAATTAATATTTTAATTCATACAAACAGAATGTCTTTAAATTTTAACACAAATTTATTTTTCTGTGGAAACACTTTTCCACATATATATATATATTCAGAGCTGGGCATTTGCGGCATATTTTGCGGTACTGCGGTACTATCGCAAACCGGAACCGCATAACGCAAAGGATCGCTGAAAGTACCGCAGTACCGCTACCGCATTCAAATTTCCGCGTACCGGTTTGGTGCCGGTTTGGTAGTTTGGTAGTACCGCAGTACCGCAGTACCGCAAAATATGCCGCAAATGCCCAGCTCTGCTATATAGACGATATTTTAACACAATTTACACCAAAGCCTTGTCTCACTATGGTTAAAATTTGAAAACGATATCATTTATGCTTTTCTCACAATTTAGAAAATAAAAACTCGTGTCAAAAAAAAACAAATATCGATTGTAGTCTATGCTCTGCCTTTTGGCGAATTTTAGGCCATACGTAGGCTACGCCCGTTTCAGAGTTTACGAGCTTACAGACTACATATCCTTCAGTCCTTCAGTCGCAATCATGACGTTGTGAGAAGAAGACTGTGCTCTCATTAAAGCTTGCTACATTGACAAAGGATGGAAGAGTGGAAGATTAATACGAGAGTTTTTAGGGAGAGGTTGGAAGAGACGTACATTAGACAAACTGTTAAAGAAGCTTCGCGATACAGGAACCACCACCAGGAAACCAGGTGGTGGCAGGCCAAAAACAGCAACACACCAGAAAACGTGGATTACATAAATGATAAAATCTGTTCTCAAGAAAATGAACCAGGGACTCATTTATCGCAACGGACAATTGCCAAAAATCTGAGTATTGGTAGGAGTTCTGTGCAACGTGTAGTAAAATCGCTGAACCTAAAACCATTCAAAAGGATTCCCACATCTAGAAAAAACGAAAATGTGAAGGATAAAAGAAAAACAAGGTGCAGACAGTTGCTTAATAAATTTTCAGTTGATGGTGTTAAGAAGATAGTGTTCACGGATGAGAAGGATTTTACACTAGAAATTCCACGAAATCCTCAAAATGACGGTGTCTACGGACGTGGTCGAAAACGCGATATTCCGGTGAATAGACTGTATCATGAGACATCGCGATTTTCAAAAAAAGTGATGATATCTGCAGGCGTTTCTTGGAATGGTAAAACTGACGTTCATTTTATTGATACCGAAACGACGAAAGTGAATTCCGTAAATTACATGGAACTTTTAAACACAAAGTTGTTGCCAGACTGCCGTCGTCTCTATCCAGAAAATGACTTTTGTTTTCAACAAGATGGGGCACCGTCACATACAAGCAAGGCCACACACGCATTTCTGAATGATAATACGCGCAAATTCATTACCAAGAATGAGTGGCCGCCTCAAAGCCCGGACTGTAACCTAATGGATTATTCGATTTGGGAGTTGCTGAAAGAGAAAGTTTATCGTGGGCAGCGCGAAAAATTTACTGAACGTGAATTAAAGGACAAAATACTACAATCATGGCAGAAATTGACAATAATGAGGTGCAACGAAGCATCTCTGTGTGGAAGAAGAGACTCCAATTAGTTTGTCAACAGGACGGTGGTCCAATCGATCATTTAATTGGCTAAAATAAATAAAATATTCATGATATTTGTTTTTTTTGACACGAGTTTTTATTGTCTAAATTGTGAGAAAAGCATAAATGATATCGTTTTCAAATTTTAACCATAGTGAGACAAGGCTTTGGTGTAAATTGTGTTAAAATATCGTCTATATAGGTCCACGGGTTACTGAGATATGACTAGTTGAAAAATGAGAACATTTTTTGGGGCCACCCGATATACTGTATATATTTATATATATATGTGTGTGTAAAAGTGTTCAGAGAATAATGTTGAGGTTTTAAAGTTATGCCACTTAACCCTTTCCCGGCGGGAGTTACCAAATGGTATCCATCTACATATATTATTGAAATTTTATATTTATTTTAACATTTGCGAGGATATGATATAGCCGTCTGCCAAAGTTGTTTTTAACAAGTATAGCCGGTGGGAAAGGTTAAAACACATTATTTTCTGGACACCCTGTATACAATATGTAAAATATCAACCCATTCCAACACTCGTATTCATTCACGACTCTGGGGAGCTTTCATCGGGTATAGAGATAGTATTTTCTTGACACTGACAACCGATGTAATTTCCCAACAATCGAGATGAACACGTTTACCATGCATTTCAAAATGCAAAAATGTTGCGCGCAATCGGAACTTCGCGTCCGTGGATGACCACCCCTCCCCTTTAAATCCCTTTGCAACACTGCAATGTTGCAACTCCTCTCTTCTCCTGGTGGTTGACGTAGAAACCAATAGAAAAATAATAAGAAAAAAAACGGAAAGGAGAGGAAAGATAAATAATTGGCCCCTCTTACCATATTTCATCGCGAGGAAATTCAATTTTTGGGATCAAATTGGTTTGAGAAAAAAAGAGAAAGATAATTTCTCTTATCTACGCAAAGAAATAATTCCATCTTGTTCCTATCCCGATGTAAATATTAAAAATAAAAAAATATAAATAAAATAATATTTTCCTTCCTCTCTACTCATTGTGACTGTAATAATCCTATTATTTCACTTCCAAAAGGTTCCCTCAACGCCCTTTTACGTACTCCTCCCCTCCCCCTCCCTCCCTCCTTTTTGGGGGGTATGGGGGACTGGAATGAACGGAAATTTTCCTTTCGATGTTTCATCAAGAATTCTGCAAATAATTTATATCACCACTATGTTCCGTATGGGGTGGGAAAAGAAAAAAGATGGAATTTTGCTGCATGATACGGCAGCTACGAAAATTAACCATAAAAAAAGGTTATACGATAGCTATGTATAAACGAACTACCAACTTTATTTAATAATAATAATAATAATAATAATAATAATAATAATAATTATTATTATTTTAGAATTCCATTATTTAAAAACTAATTAACTAACCTTAATTTAACCGGACCTGACCTTAGTGACATCGAACAGAAAAGGGTGTCATAATTGTTTCGGGTGCAACTGAGGTCTCGAGGTCTTTTGTTAAATTATTAAATAGTTAGGTCCTCGCTAATAATTAATCAAAACAACTGTAATTTAATCAAACCAAACCTAGTTTAATCAGGACGAATATATCTTTTGTTTTTTAACCGACAGTAAAGATGCTCCTAGTTTTTTACATCAAGTTTTTAATCTTCAGTCGTACCAAAAGTATTACCTCATAAAAAGAATACCTCACTATACATGAATTATCACCTACTGGACCTGACTTGTGCCCAGTTGACCCCACCCCCACCCCACACAATGTACTCGTTATGCGTACGATCAATATAAAACAAATACGTGACAAATAATAAATTATATACGACACGTAAAGCGGTTTTTATAGTTTCATTTTTGTGGCTTTATCAAAAATAAAACGAATCGTCTATCTACATTTTCACCACACGTGATCCCGCATGCATGGATCTCATGGTAACTAAATGAACGAAGGACGCCACGTGATCAAAAACGCATCTACCATTTTTCAAAGAAACATTAGAACCATTTATTTTTCCTTTTTAATAAATAAAACAAACTCCCAAAGGATTTAATTCGCGCGGACAAGTTTTTTCTCCGTCTGTCCTCCATGTTTCGAATCAATTTATAACGAACACCGCCTCTCGTTCAATTTGGAGGAAACTGACACAACGGATCCAACCCGAAACCAAAAAAGACGGAAATTATATCGATACCGGAAGGCTTCCGCGATCATCAAATCTGGAAGGGATTAAATGGTTTAAAAAAATGTGTGCTTCATTTGTTTCTAAGTTCGTGAGCGGCAATCATTAATTTTAATCACCAAATTTACTCGCAAGATTAATGCAGGCGGATTTTTAGTCTTTGTTTACTTTTTTGCCAAAATATAACATTGAATGTTCGCAACTGCGCAAAATCATCATCATCACAGTAATTAGGCCGGCTGCACGCAGGATCGTCTTGCGACTGACGACTTGGGTCGTGACGATTCGAGTCGCGCGTGATTTTACATTGACAGCATGGGAGCCTCGCACACTGTAGCGACCGCGACATGATTCTGTTAATTTTCTTTCTCAAGGTGTATATGCCGAGACACGGAACCAACCAACCGAATACATTATAATTACACAGTATCTGCAGTGATGCGGATGATTTTTTGGAGGTAAGAGGGGACCTTTTCTTCCCCCTTTTTTGACCAAAAAAAAAAGTTTCATCCCTGAAAACCCCAGTTTTCAAGGTGCCTTTTTTTTTAATGTTGCTCAAAAGTATTTTTTTAAATATAAAACTAAAAGTGATAAAATAATAATAAAAAGTTTGACTCCTATCAGGACTCCTATCAACTCTTACTGTTGAATAACGAGTAATTTTATCGTGATTAATTTTTAATCTACATTATGAAGACCTCAAACATTATATTCAAATGCCATTTAATTAAATACCCAATAAAATAACCCGAAAGATATCAAATAATGCAGAAAACCCGCTGGGGCCATAATCCTCGGACCATATTAACTCGGAGTTGATAATTAACAGTTAATTACTAGCTGAATTTATAAACCAATTACGAGAAGTAGTATTTCAAAAAGAGCATTTTATGATACGATTAGCATTTTGAATATGGCATACTTTCTTGTCCCTGGTTGTTCCTAACTATTAAAAATGTAGAAGAGAGAGTTGAAAACATAAGATATTGCACATTTTAAACAGATCGCTGGAAATAAATCCTTACTCTGATTATAGGATTTACTTCAAAATATAGGTAAACTTTCAGATTTCGAAAGAATCAAATGCAAATGTTTTCTATTTTCTTTTTTTTGTGAAGCTCAAAATTAGTTTTCATCCGGGAGATAAAAGTCGCATCTTTTAAGGCAAAAAATGGAGGACCCCATATATCAGGTCATCCCATAAGTAATGTAGTTTTTTACGATAGATTAAGTTTAAACTAGTCCTACTCGGTTTAAGCATAAATTTCCGAAGGTTATATCTAAGAGGAGATCTATCGTGTTTCGCTACATACTTTACAGACCTTGACCAGTGAAGACGTGTGTTTTGCTTTATGTGAACCCCTCATAAACATGGCGGTATCAGAAGAGCATATCAGGCATATAATGCTTTACGAGTTCAAAAAAGGGAGTAGTGCTACTGAAGCAACGCGAAACATTCATGAAGTTTATGGCAACGATATTCTGCATGTGAGGAAATGTCAAAGATGGTTTCAAAAGTTTAGGAATGGTGACTGCTGTTTGACAGATGCAGCACGCTCTGGACGCCTTGCTGAGTTTGATGATGACCTGCTGTTAGCCGCACTTGAAGAAGACTGTTCAACAACTGTCGAAGAATTGGCTCAGAAACTCAATTCATCCCCGTCCACCATCCATCGACATTTGCAACAACTCGGGAAAGTGCCTAAGTTAGGAAAATGGGTGCCACATGAATTGTCGGTCGACAATCTGAGGGTGCGGGTAAACATTAGCACAGCTCTTCATTCCCGTGAACCCCAAGATCCGTTTTTGCACGGTTCAGTGACTGGTAATGAAAAGTGGATACTGTACCAGAATGTTAAGCGCCGTTGACAGTGGGTTTGTGCCGGAGAACCAGCGACACCACAGCCAAAACCAAATCTTCACCCTCGGAAGGTGTTGCTTAGTATTTGGTGGGATAAAGGTGGTGTAATACACTTTGAAACCTTACCACCCAACCAAACAATCACCGCTCAAGTCTACTGTCAACAACTGGATCGAGTGAACACTGCACTAAAAGAAGAGACCTTCTTTGGTTAATCGGAAAGGAATCGTGTTCAACCACGACAACGCACGTCCTCATACCGCTCGGATCACTTCTGCAAAAATTGAGGAGCTTGGGTGGGAAAAACTTCCACATCCTCTATATTCTCCAGACTTTGCGCCTTCAGATTATCATCTCTTCAGGAGTCTGCAAAACTATCTTGACGAGAAACAGTATACTTCTTTAGATGACCCGCATACCAGTCTTTGTACGTTTTTTGCCTCAAAACCGCCTGAATTTTATAAACATGGCATTGAAAAGCTTGTAGGACGTTGGCAGAGTGTCACTGATTCCGATGGAAAATATATACTAGATCAAAAAGTTTCGGTTGAGTTTTTTTTATCCTTCAAATTCCGATCTAAAAAACGACATTACTTATGGGATGACCTGATATATAAAATAGTTAACCAATAACCATAAATATATAGCGATGTTATTAATTTCCTTTAAATTATACAGTAGAACAACGCATAACTTTCAAAGTTATAATTTAAGTATCGGATATTTCACTTAATTTGACAGAATTATAATTAACTAATTAGCCGTAATAATGCGAATTAATTAGTAATAATCGTAATTGTAGTGTACCAAAAATTATAATATATTTAATTAAATTGTACTGAATGTATGACTGACATTATGTCGCACTTAGGAATATATATCTGGTGGAATTTTTTTTAATTTTATTTTGAAATCTTTGAAAATTCTGTTACGCGTTTAAATTGTATTTAACGTCAAGAATTCTTTAGATCCCCAGCTAAGGGGAGAACCTTCAACTACACTCCCCCAAAACTTACTTATTTATTTCTTGTATTGTAAATTAAATCATCCTGCCTGAACCATTGTCAAAAGCGGTCGAACTTCCTTTCCCTATAAAATTTCTGCCTAGACATGACCATCACGGTAAATAAAAGATGTAAACTCGTCTTCCCCCTTCAGTGAGAATAAATTGTGAAACGAAACTCGCATGAAAAAACTTTCTTTTCTTTGTCCCACTAAGAAGAAATTGCGGTTTTACTGAAATCCCAAATCGGATAATCTACGGCTAAGGCCGAGCTCAATTTAGAGAACCAATACCCGGATTCATTTTTGTCTCAACTCTCAAAGCGCTACTGTACTCTTGAATCACAGTGTGGAAAGTGGTCGCATAATATTTATTTATCTCTGGGGTTAAAATTAACGGGCCGTTAATTTTAATCCGAAGGGTTAATTTAGCATACTTAGTATCTCAGACGACTAGGACGACCGCCGGAAGACCGTTAAAATAAACCCCTTTTTCAGAAAAAACAAAGAGGTCTGTTTACTTTTGTCAATCCCCCTCTGTGTGTGTGTGTGTGTGTGTGTGTGTGTGTGTGTGTGTGTGTGTGTTGTATACAAAGGGGGGTTGACAAAAGTCAACAGACATCTTTGTTTTTTTCCAAACAGCTATTTTGATAAAATAGTGTCGGTCGACCACATCACGAAAACTCACAAACAAAGGAAGTGTGGGTAACAGACCTTGGTAGAGTTACAGAAATGGTATAATAGCGTTTACGTCAAAAATATTATTCATATGCCAAAATGTGTTCGTTTTCTTTCATCTCGCTTGGGCCAAACTGTACCTTTCGACCGCGTTAAATTTAGGCTCTATATAAGCACACCGGACAAAAAATTAGTCACCCCTAATAGCACCGATAGTAGGAAGTTCAAGGTCACACAGAGGGCGCTGATGTAGCATTGGTAAGTGACAAGTAGCGGTGACGTAGCACACAGGATCAGATCTGTTTCGTGAGGTGGTGAAGAACAAAGTGTGTGTTGGATATAGTCTGCAAAATGGGTCGTGAGGCAGACGTTACTCAGTGGCAAAAAGGAGCCATCGTGTTTGGCAGAGCCCACGGACACAAAATGTCTGAAGTAGCCCAATTTGTTGGTGTGTCAACGCGTACTGTCCAGCGAGTTTACAAAGAGTGGTGTAGTTCGCAATCAACTGACAATCGACGGCGTAACTGTGGCCGGAAAACAATTCTCGACAATAGGGGCCGCCGCCATGTTTCTCGTCTAGTAACTGCAAATCGTTTTCAAACCAGAGAACAATTGCTCCAAGAAACCAATGAGGTTCTCCAGCGACCAATTTCCGAACGGACATTGCGACGAGAACTGCATGCGATGGACATCTGGAGCAGGGTACCACGGAAGAGGCCGCTGTTAACAGCAAGTCACAAATTGGCACGTTATAAATGGGCTCAGAGGCACAAAAACTGGACTGCGGCAGATTGGAAACGTGTAATTTGGTCCGATGAGTCCCGTTTTTGTTTGTTCTCCAATGATGGGAGGCGACGAGTACATCGCAGGTCCAATGAAGCCTTTAATCCTGAATGCGTCGAAGGTGTTGTTCAGGCTGGAAACAGAAAGTGAAGCGCAGGAATAGACACCCACGGACTCTGGCGGAACTTCGGGACCGGTTGATGAACGAGTGGCAGCAAATCGATGTTCAGTACATGCACAACCTCGTAGAGTCTCTGCCTCGCCGGATTCGTGCGGTTATCAAGGCCAGAGGCGCCGTCACACGTTATTAGGTACATTCTGAGAGGGGTGACTAATTTTTTGTCCGGTGTGCTTATCTACCCGAGAGCAGAGATGGGCAGTAACGCGTTACATGTAACGACGTTACGTAACGAACGTTACAAAAGTAACGAGTAACGGTAACGCCTGAAAGATTTTCAAATGTATCAATGTAACGGTAACGCTTTGCAAATTTTTTATCAATGTAACGGATTTTTTCGTTACTCGTTACATGTTTGTTTTTATATAATAAGAGTGTTTGTATTTTAGAATCGAATTGGAAAATGGGATTTTCATTATCGCCCATTATCATTTTTTTGTCAATTCCAGTTACTTTTATTTGTTTAATCAAGCTTATTGTAGCTATACATTGTCAATTAAGTTTATTGTAGATGCATTCAATATTTCATTACTGCTATAAACCTATAATCGTAATACATTACTTTAAAACGTTACAGAACTAGCTAGCCTCTAGATAGCAAATTTAGGCATTATTAGTTTGTTATGCCCATGTGTATGATGTAGTCCACATGATGTGGATCTGTGGATTATTGTTGGTAGGCAGTTGTATCATATGTCGCTATTGAATCGTGTTTACAAACTAAAGGTAAGAAGTCGATACTTGAATTTGAATTTGGTAACATTGCCATTCCATTCATGAGGACTATTAAATGCAATTCACTATTCCGTGTTAGTGGCAACAACTAAATTTATATTTTCTAGGTCTCTTCATCTTTCCCAAAAATCCTTGGGGTGCAAATTATTGTACAATATATCGTTCTTAAGAGAACAACATTTATATAGTCAATAATAGTAGCTATTAGAATTTATGTGGTATGGCTGCCATTTGTAAGTTTATCTGTAGTTTTAAAATACGTGTGAAGGCACACAAACAAATATCAAATGTAACTAGTTACTTGTAACGTCGTTACATGTATCGAGTAACGGTAAAGCGCTTTAAGGATTTTCAAAAGTAACCATGTAACGATAACGCGGAGTACATTTTCGACGTGTAACGGTAATTTAATGTAACGCCGCCCAATTTAATGTAACGGTGCCCATCACTGCCCGAGAGTTCAACTAACCTAAATTAACTTACTTAACCCAACAGAAATAAAATGATGTCTCTCCCATTCGGCTCAAATGAACCTATATAAGGCGAACACATTTTGGCTCAAACGTTAAATTTTGGCGCAAACTCGTTAGAGCCCAACAGAATACCTATGGGGACCACAGAATAAAGTAACTGCTTGAACCTTCTCTACGGCCTTGGCCTAACTTTAATATAAAATCTTTTATAATTTTTATCCCCATGCTGGAAAAATTTCTGTTTTTATAACATTGAGCGAGTATTTTATTATGTATATACTTATCTATAATTTTTTATAAGAACTATAAGAGAAGAAAATAGTTACTAATTAAACCTATGCTGAAGCCTGTAGGTCCAAGTTTACTAAGTTCAATTAAAAGAAAATATATTTTATATATCCTATATACTACTGAGCTAAAATGTGTCTGTGTCTGTCCGCTTTCTTCTGAACCGTGCACAGACTAAACGGCACATCGGAAAATTCTGCAACCACCACCAACTGATAGCCCATGAGCTGCCGATGTGCTCTGTCAAGTTTCCCAGTCCTAGGTCACTCCGCGGCCGAGCACGAGCTATTTAATGTCTATTACAAGTGAATGTTAAGTACTTCGAAAACGAAAATGACGAGAGCAAAAATACATAATAAACAGTTTGGTAGTCCCGAGAATACGTAAGTACCAATATACATATACAACTATACATATACAGCTAGCTGTGACATATACTGCTACCTGCCCATACCACTTGTTTGAACTATACATACAGAATATTTTATTGTTTTTACAACATATAACAAATAATTTTCTATGTAAAACGATTTTTCTATTGTGCAAAGAAAACAAGTTTTATATATTTTTTAACACTACAAGCCACGCCTTTGGCTCCCTACCCTGCGGGTAGGGCTTGTGATCACTTCGTGATCTTTAACGCCGCTCATCTTAATAGATCCGACCCTAACGGGCGACTGAGCGAGAGACATTAGCTCCACCCACTTTACGCGAGTCAGCCAATCATAACAGGCGACTGAGCGAAAGAGATATTTGTTACTCCTATCAAGTAACCCGCAAAGTTTTTTATTTATAGATAGAGTAGAAGTGTCTGCATTAACACTCACGGTGTGGAGCTGTCTGGTCAAATGTTTCTTGGGAAGACTGTAGCTTCAGTAATGGTTTTTTAAGTTTTGTAGAATACATTTGATAAACAAAACGTATTACTTTTACTTTCTTGGCTAATATCGAGTTTTGGGGCCACCACATTTCGGTGATCCACCCATTGCATCCATCAGACCAATCAGACTGAGTCTTACGTCCGGGTTAGGTTACACTAGGTTACAGTACTGGCTTGAAAAAAAATAGGACCCCATGCAATCTAAATATAAATATCTCGCATCCTAAAGGTAAGGAGTACGAAGGTCTTTTCACGGACTGCACTCGACCACATAAAAAGGCGTTGTTAACAGCAAAGATACGTGCACAGAAGTTACAATGGTCAAGAAAGTACAAAGACTTCACTGTAGACTCCTAGAAACAGGTACGGTGTCGGGAATGTACGCTTTTTTTTTTTTTTTTTTTTTTTTGGAAAAGTCATTCAAAGTTTGTGGCTCACTTATAGGAATGATCCAGAAAATTCAAACGCATCGCAATCACCTTTAAAGAATACCAGCTAAAGTGACCCTTACTCTGTGGTGCTGGGGCCTTCGGCCTCAGTAACTAGGGGTGCCTGCGGTCCCCCAATTACTGGAGAGTCAACTATTCGGTCAATAAAACTATAGAAAAGACGCAACCATGAAAATCTTAGCGCTAGAGTAAAAAGTTGAAACAAAGCAAAGCGCATTTATTTCTATGTTCAGAATAGATAAGAAGATACTGTAATTAACGTTGCTACTAACTCTTTGCTGTTGTGAGATACTAGACACCCACTTTACAAATTAAAAACTATTACAGCTATGAATAACTTTGCATGTTCACAGGTGGGACGTTCATTACCAAGGGTGTAGTTTTGTGTTCTCGAGATATGTTAGAATTTGAGTTTTTTTCTCGCATAATTTTTAGTGACGAGTTTCATTTTCTGGTTTCTCGAGTTCGAACACTTTTCTTAAGGAAAATGAACGGTGCGAAAAGATCAACTATTCACCCGTCTTCCACCACGAAGCATCCGCAGAAGGTTCTGGTTTGGTCTTGCTTTGGAATCCATGGAACAGATTTGTTTTTTGTGAGTGGAATGATAAAAAGCCAAAAATATATATCAGCGTTGAAAGAAAAAATGTTGCCTCTCGCTAACAACTGGTTTGGACGTAGAAAATGGTTGTTTCAACAAGATTTGGCACCATGTCATACAAAAATTCTGTTAAAAAGTTTGAAGAAAACAGCAATGAAGTATTTGGTTGACCCGGAAACTCACCAGATCTGAATCCAATCGAAAATCTTTGGTTAATTTTGATGAGACGAATGCGAAAGGGAGATTTTTCATCTAAGGAAAAGCTTATAAGACGCCTTCGTGAGTGGTGGCTGAGTGATCCAAAATTTACTAACATTTGCAAATCATTGTTAGAATAAAAGTACTTCCCTGACATACTTTTATTTCAGTTTCAAATACTATAATATATGTGTATATATATATATCTCAAACTTCCATTACATGGTAACGTAAAAGCAGTGTCCTATTTTTCTTTGGCCAGTCCTGTAGGTGGTCATTTTTGCTTGGTTAGTTATTTCCTACGTGATCAACTTTCGACCAATCGTGGGTATAAAAATTGGTGACCCCGTAACTGAATATTTATCTTTTCTTGATTAACGCTCATACGAGGGCAGATGCGCTAAAAGATAATACAACAAAAAATTACAGTGAGGCTCAAAATACCCAAAGGATCAATTCAAAGAACCCTACATCGAGTGTAGGAAAATAGCAGTAACTACGTATTGAAAACAGCAAGGTAGGCCTGAAATAATTACTGCAAGAGAGAATCACGTTATTCAAAGACTCGTTAATAAATTGCTTTAAAAAATTTGGGTAGTTTCAATGCAAATCCATTTATATTTTGATGTAAAACAATTTTCCCCCACAAAACGAGAAGGACTGAAATCTATCATGATTTTCAAGTCAATAAATAACTAACACGAAATTGAATGACACCAATGAAATTAAAGTAATTTATCTCAAAAATCCACGTCCAAAATGATTATTTCAGTTTCTTTGCTGGAGAGAGAGAGGGAGGGAGAGGGAGAGAGAGAGAGAGAGAGAGAGAGAGAGAAGAAAAAAAACCTTTTATAGTGACGACGTCTATATATGGTTTCCTTAGGTCCTGACAAACACACGATATTTCAAAATATTAGGATATTATTACCACTTTTACATTTAACTGATATATAAACAATACATGTAGACTTCAGCTTATAGAGATATTGAAAAGTGCACCACTCGGAACACTGCGTAAATGGTTTATGAATTAAATTTAAAAATTAATTAAAAAATGTGAAACAATATATATATATCACACACACACACACACACAAGTGCGCGATCTCTGCATAAGCGAGGCACTGACGTTTATTATTAAATCCATTTATCTTAAAAAAAATATATTAACCGAACCTAATTAACAAAATTTTTTACATTTTTTAATGTTTCCGGGGTACCAAAAGTGTTAATCTCACTTTTGCCCAGCTGCCTACGCGCGCACAACATACACACATTCCTACGTTTCTTCAAACACTTATTTTTACTGAAAATCTACACTTAGCATCAACCTCTTAAAAAGAGTAATAAAAATGAAATGAAAATAGACAATATTATCGGGAAATTTTAAGAACATTAAATTTAAGAACATTAAATGGAAGCAGACTCGTGTTTGCCAAAGAGAACATTAGAAGGAAACGCTCTAATTTTACACTCGGTTTGAGCGGAGAAGAAAAATAAGATTTTGAAGTAATGAGGGTCTAAACTGGTCAATTTACTTGTGGTAAATGTTTCTTAACGAATGAAAGTGAGAATGGTACAATTTTCGACAGAATGCATTAAGAATAAATTCGTATAATTACGAGTTTTACGTTAATTTCTTTACAAGCTAATACGAAATATAAAGAAAAGTCTTAAATCCAAATCCATTTTACCGCTTATTTCGCTTGAATGTTTTTATCATTATGTCGTTCTTTTCAAACAACCACACACAGTCATACGAGTAGCGCAGCGGAAGAAGGGGATAAACGACAAATCGGCGAAATGGTGTTTTCTGCTTGAAAATTGGAGGTGATAGAGGGAAGAATAAATAAGCGGTTTTTCAAACAGAAAACGCATTTTGCCGACTTTGTCGCTTATCCCCTTCTCCCGCTGCGCTACTATATATATATATATATATATATATATTATATATATAATATATATATATATATATATATATATATAAGAATGAACTCAGAATGATCCCCTGAGTTTTTATGATACACACAGACAGTGCATGGAACAAGGAACTCTTCTGGGATAATTAAATCCACTATAGTCCGAATAAGTATGGTAAATGACAAATACCATAGTTTTTCTTTTTCATGATGCTAGCCCGACGTGGGCAACGGGTCACTCGCAAAGAGGTCCCATAAATTATGCTTCCTCACCAGCTATCTGCAAAGCAGACAGGATCCAGCTTTGGACATGGATCTAGGGTTTAAAGCAGCCTAGCCCTGCCACATTTAGAACCTCAATATAAGCAAAAGACTCGCTGCCTTCACGTCAGATTGAATACATCAAAGAAAAAGGGGGTAACTATTATATTTTTAGCCAAAAACCAAAACTTAAACCTCAACTGGCAGAATTGAGCGTCCACTTTTCAAGGCACATAACATGTGCACGGTCTGTGTGTATCATATATATATAATATATATATAGATATATATATATAAATATATATAAGCAAAGAACCACAGGGAAAGGGAAAGGAAACACGAAGTCCGAGCGCTTTCGTGATATATTTACATCTTCAAGGACATTTCTCTTTGTCCCTGAAGATGTGAATATATCACGAAAGCGCTCGGACTTCGTGTTTCCTTTTCCTTATGGTTTCTTTGCTTGTTAAAAAGATCACGTGTTGCTTTGTGATTTCTTTGCATATATATATATATATATATATATATATATATATAATATACACACACACAGTATGATGACGACAAATTGGAAATGGGACAGAGTAAATATATCAGAGGCTACTATGTACTGATTGTACCTGGGTTTTACTTCCGCCCGAATTATTCATTCAGACGGTGGATCTTGTTGTACGTTCTTGGACCCGCAACTTAAAGTAAAATCCGAACGACGACCCACCAAGGAAGTCTGAAATCACAAAGTCTTCGCTCGGACCAACCACGTAACTTCCTCATCAGCAGACCAGAGTCCCTTTTACCGCGTTTTGTTACATGCACTTGGCCCCTCCTTCCTGCATAAAAAAAGAATTAACTTTCTTAATTTTCCGTCCCCACGCACCCACTGGCCCAATCCTTCCCCCTCCATTTCCTTTTATTTTAAACAAAAATTTACTTTCTCTTTTTTAGCCGATTTTTTTCGCTGTCAGATTTCCTCTATTATTAAACTAAGAAATCTTATTTCTCAAATGAGTTTGGTTAAAAAGGCAGATATGCTCAGATACAAAATATAGAAGGTGAGGAAGAAGAAAAAGGGTAGAAACTAGAACACGCGCATTCATTCACACCGGCATCATGGTGGACCAGCACCCCTTCCCCACTACATGGATAAATTCCACATCGTACATGGTGGTGTTTTCAGACTTTGTTAAAAACAAAAAGAGGCAGTCTCGAACTTGCCTCCAACAAACCTCCTCCACTTCACCCTACTTACAACCACTTCTCGTGCATCACACATCAAGTCTACGCTTCCTCACGCAATCGTTCACCATGTCCCACCCCCTCCTCTTCCTCCGCAAACATTCTTATACACTCTTTTCACAACTCTGTCATCTTCCATTCTTTCAACACGTCCAAACCACCTTAACACATTTTCCTCAATTTCCACTTCCACCGACTTCTGCACACCACATCTGTCCAAACCACACATTTTTTTCACTCTATCATACGGCAGACACCACACACTTCTCAAGTTATCCGTCTCAACTGCTCTTACCCTTGACTTCTCCCTTTTATGTCACGTCAATATTTCACACCCATACGAAAGTGTAGGTACTAACACACCTTCATGTAAACATCTCCCAGCATCTCTCACCTTTCTCCCTTGATTCACTTTACTATTAATTTCACCCACACTCGAACCTCTTTCGTTCAAAACACACGCCACATACTTAAAAGCCTCAACCACCTCAAGTGTTTCACTTTCACATCACACGACAGTCCGAATTTCCCTCACTTTCCACAAAAAATAACTTTCCTGTACCCACATCCACTTTCAATAGTCTTCTCTCATACACCGCCATAAAACTCTTAACAACCTCTTGCGTATCACATTCACTCTGAGCAAATAGCACAGCATCATGCGCATACAATAGATTCGACAGGCCTCCTCCCATCATACGCCAAATTCATTCCTATTTCAAGCATTCGCACTTTCACCTCTTTCATGACTCCATCTATAAACAGACTGAACAGCCACGGAGACATCACGCACCCTTGACACACACCAACACTTATCTACCACCAATATACCCAAGACGTGCCACAAAGCTTCTCCATTTACTTTATCATATGTTTTCTCAAGATCCATAAAAGCCATGTGTATCTAGCAATCCATTTTACATGCTTTCTTAATCATGTCTCAATGCAAACACTTGATCCACACAGCCTCTTCCACTTCGGAACCCTTCTTGCTCATCGCTCACTAAACATTCTGTAATACCACAAACTCGGTCTATCACTACCCTTCCCAGCTACATTCAACAGACTTATACCTCCGAAATTCTTACGCTCACTCCTCTCACCTTCCATTTCATACAAAGGAACAGTTATTGCTTTCTTCGTCCAGGTACCCTCCCATTTATCCATGCACTCTAACATATGCACCACGAACACTAACCCCTTCAAACCCACCAAACTTAATCATTTCCCTATATATCATCCACACCTGCCGCTTTTCCATTTTCAGCTTGCGAACCGACACTTTCACTTCATTCATTGTTACATATCCTCCTCACACCACCAAATCCCATCATATTTATATCTGCACTCCTCTCATTTCTTCCACTCATCAAAACCTCGAAATATTCCTTCCACCTATTCCGTAGATCCACATCCGCCGCGAGAATTCTTCCATTTTCATCCCTTACCCTCAACTTTCTTTGTTACTTTCATTTCTGCACTTCCTCACTTCCTTCCAGAACGACTTTCTAATCTCTACATATTTCTCATACAGCCTCCTTCTAAACTTTGTTTTTACAAGCTCATTTTAAAATGGCAAAGCAGACATGAAATATATACTCGATCAGCTTTTCAAAGGTTTCGTGCCGTTATAATTCCATAAAGTTTCAAATGTTTCTCGACAGTTCCATAGAAACGTCATTAACATAATTCACTGCAATTTATTCGAAACTTTTGAAAAAGGATTCTGTGATTATGATCGCTGTTGAGATCAAACGGCGAATTTGGAATAATTTATTTTTGCATTTCGGGATGTATATTGCACCGATTTTTATGAAATCCAAATATTTTAGATGCAAAGTTTCAGACACGAGTCATTCAATTTGTTATGCGAAGGATATTTGAAAGAGTAAAAATGATCTTGCTACGGAAAAAAAAACCACCTCAGGAAATCCTACAGCCATAATAGATGGCCTTATAAATGGCCACTTTCAACGTTAAAAAGTAAAGAAAATAAGAAGAGGAAAGATTGTCTGGTATAATTTTCACACACCTTTGGTTAACCTTTTACACACACACAATATATATATATATATATATATATATATATATATATATATATATATATATATATATATATATATATTGAACTCAAAATGGTCCCCTGTGCCTCTTTCATGATACACACAGACCGTGCATGGAACAAGGAACTCTTCTGGGAAAATCAAATCCACTACAGTCTGAATAAAAAATGGTAAATGACAAACACTATAGTTTTTCTTTTTTATGATGTTAGCCCGACATGGGTAACGGATCACTCGCAAAAAGGCCCCAAAAATATAGCTTCTCTCATCAGCTATCTGCAAAGCAGACAGGATCCAGCTTTGGGAGAGGATCTAAGGGTACAGCTACACCTAGCCTACTCTATCCAGAACCTCAATATAATCAAGACTCGTTGCATTCGCATCGGATTGAATAACTTTAAAAAAAAGGGGGGGGGGGGTAACTATTGTATTTTTAGTCAGAAACCAAAACTTAAAACTCAACTGGCAAAATTGGGCGTTCACTTTTCAAGGCAAATAACATGTCCGTTTCATGATGGGATGAAAAAGAAAAACTATAGTGTTTGTCATTTACCATTACTTATTCGGGCTATAATGAATTTGATTTTCCCAGAAGAGTTTCTTGTTCCACGTACGGTCTGTGTGTATCATAATAAATAAACACACACACACACACACACACACACACACACACAACACACACACACCACACACACACACACACTTGTGCGAAAATGTAAGCTATTCCATTCACTGCAATCGATTTTTATGGCTGCGGCTGGAGAATATGTTTTGTATCTACATACGACAAACCTTTTGCATCAGTACCCCCAAAAGTGACAAAGTGGTACCTTTGATTTTACCCCAGAAGATATAGCGCGAGCTATAGGACAAATGAAATCAGTCAGTTGCAGGTCTGGACAAATGGAACGTCTTATCGATTAAAAACTAAAAATAAAACAGCTACACCCCTACAGTGGATATGGAGAAGATCTCTAGGAAATATCGAGCATCGTCCCTATTTATAAAGTAGGGTGTATATATAAGTCTCAAGCAAAGAAATATAAACCAGTATCACTGACATTCCATCCCACCAAAATATTTAAAAGAATAGTTAGAGAGTAAATTTATGGCTTTTTGAAGACATGGGATGAGTACCAGCACGGATTCCGAAAGAGAAGATCGTGCCTATCACAACTACGAGTAACAGAGCATTATAACAATATCATAAATGCGCTTCAAAACAATGAAAACTACTTTGTAATATACACAGATTTTGCTAAAACATTCGATAAGTATTATCATGGTATAATGCACACAAAATTAAACGCATGGAAATACCTGACAAAGTAGGAAAATGGATCTACAGGGTGGCCATAAAAGTTTGGAAACAGGATATATTAAGATAATGTACAACGGAGAAAAAACTTTTAATAAATCCTTACTACGATCCTGTTACCAGACTTTATGGCCACCCTGTATAACTTTCTCAGAGAACTTCAGCGAGTCGTAAAAATCCAAGGTATACCATCATCAGAATGAAAAGTACGCAGCTTAGCACCCAGTACCCCAACTACGTGCGATGAGATCGCGAGAAAGCAACTCTCTCCTCCACGAAGTCAGACCCAGAGATGGGATCATCAGCTTTACTTTCGCGTGAAGGGAGACCGACGCACAGAACATCTACAGGGATACAAGGTCTTCCTAACGACTTCTTTCTATTCCCGCTTCGCGGATGATTCCTTTTATCATCGTATTGATCCACGTCCTACTTGAAACCACTTTATTTAGCTTTCTGCACCTTCTACCTCACTTTAATAGTTTTTGTTGTTCTTTTAGATATTCATACTATTTGAGCAGTACAGTACTTCGAATTTCCTGACGATATCGCGATCAGGAATCGTTGGGATTCGAGCTTCCTCCCACATCCTCTTGTTTTCCTTTCCTCGCACTTTCTTGAACGATTTTCTTCTGTTGAACATGGATGATAGAAGTAGTTGGCAGTTTGCGACCTAAAATCGTTACTGAGACCCAGTAGCAGCACCTCCGTCGAACGCCTCGTGGTGACTAGGTTCACATTTTTCCAAGGCTCCATTACTTAGAAACGTTGTTTGTCCAACCTTCTCCTGTAATGATTGAGTTTAGGCTGCTTAGGGTACAAAATCTGTCTTTGTATTTTTACCTTTTAATGTGTCTCCTTCCAACATAGAAAAGGGTAGGATATTGGTCGGCCTAAGGGGAAGAAACTCCAATGCTTAGTGTTTAAGCTAAAACTTGGTATGGGGAGTTCTCTCTCTACAAGAAACCTATTGGCGAGTGAGCAGAACATCATTTAAAAAAATTTCTTTGATCTCTATGAGGATGAACCACAATAATAATAATAATAATAATAATAATAATAATAATAATAATAATAATAATAATTAGCTACAAGTTACGTTCGTTCCTATTCGGTGCTATCTTTTGTGTCACTTTCCTATTATACAGAAAATAGCTACTACTTCGTTGTAGATGCTGTTTTTATAGGTTCAATTTACGTTGTTACGTTGTCAGGTTAGATTAGGTTAACTTAACCTAAATTAAAATAAACACTGGGTGTGTAAAATCCTGAGGTAGCATGTAGTAATAATAATTTTATTTCAATATTTTTCAATTCAAATCTCAACGCGAGTGAAATTCAAAAATATAATAATCATTATATACGATAAAAAAGCGCATTCTCTAAACTTTGTAATGTAACCCCTTCCTACCTTAACCCAAGCGAAAGTAATTAAAATTCTGAAAAAACAAAACATTACATGAAGGAGCTAATTATTAATGTAACTTCAATGACCATCGATGAAAATGTAGGAGGAATTTAACAATTTAACAATTTAGGAATATATATATATAACTGGCTGAAGAATAGGCGGCAGAGGGTTGTAATTAAAGGGGCTAGTTCGGGTTGGGCCTCGGTCACTAGCGGGGTTCCTCAGGGTTCCGTTTTGGGACCACTGTTGTTTATCATTTACATAAATGATATCGACACTGGCATCGTCAGTAGGATCACCAAATTCGCTGATGATGCCAAGCTTGGGGCCAATGTTGGGACGCCCAAAGCCAGGCCTGGATTAACCATTAAGCAAAATAAGCACGTGCTTAGGGCACCAAGGGAAGGGGGCACCACAGAGAAAACTTTTTAAAGTATAAATAAAGTTATAAGTAGGCAACAATAAGAATTATTTTGCATCTTTTGATCCATGTATGTTGAAATGCTATGTATATTCAAGGTTAGAAAGCAATGGAATAAAAGATGTTTTGTTTCGTACAAATAATGATATTTCTTCATTAGAATTTCTTTTTTCAAAAATTGACCACCAACATCGATTTCTGTAGAAAGAATCGTTTTCAATAAATTTTTGTATTTGCATTTTTCCCTTATAACAGTTTTTAAAAAAATGAATAAAAAAGTGTTGAAAATTTGCATTTTTCCTGTTGCCCTAGTTATAAGTAAATAATTTGCTTATATTGCTTACTGCTATTTAGTGTTAAATAAATAAAATTAAAAAACAGGTTATATTTAATATAGTTGTGGGGTCTGGCCTGGGGGATGGCCTGGAAGAAAAATGAATTTTTAATCTATTATTTCACATTCAGCACTTATTGAGTCTTAATGTCTTGTCAGTTAGACAATGGAAGGGTCGAGGGGGAACCATTGTTGGGCTGTGCTTAGGGCATCAGTTGGCCTTAATCCGGCCCTGCCCAAAGCGATCGAGCAACTGCGTGCGGACCTACGTAGGATAGGAGAGTGATTCGAAAAATGGCAAATGCCGTTTAACTTGGGTAAATGCAAGGTCATGCACATTGGCTACGCCAATCCCAAGTCGGACTACTCCATGTTGGGGAGTAATATCGAGGCCACTGATTTGGAAAAGGACTTAGGTGTGCTAATTAGCAGCAACCTTAAGTTTACCAAACAGTGCGTAGAGGTGGAAAAGAAAGCCCAGAAGCTGTTGGGTTATATCAGGAGGCAATTTCAGTTTCGGAACAAGGAGATTGTGCTTTCTCTGTACAATTCCATGGTTCGGCCGCACCTGGAGTATGCAGTGCAGTTCTGGTCGCCCACCCTCAGGAAAGATATTGAGAGGCTGGAGCGAGTGCAGGCGAGGGCCACAAAGTTAATCCCTTCCGTTAGGCATATGGGCTACAATAGACGCTGCTTACGCGCCCTGAACTTGTTTTCGCTGGAAACTCGGAGGCTGCGCGGTCAACTCATCGAGGTTTTCAAGCTCTTACGCGGGTTCAACGATGTCGATTTTAGAAGCATGTTTAGTTTAAATGATAACCCAACTCGCAACAATGGTTGGAAGTTGGGTTTTGAAACGGTTTAGGACTAGTGTGTGTGGGAATTACTTTACGTATAAGATCTGTGACACGTGGAACAGATTACCTTCAGAAGTTGTGAACAGTTCCTCTGCGGATAACTTCAAGAAAAGGTTAGACCAAATCTTACACACTATTTGAGGGTGTAGAAAATTTTCCCTGGCACCCGTTGCCATTGGTACCTCCTCGGTATGGGCCGCGAGGCCTTTTGAGGTACTTCTTTTCCTTATAACTCCTTGTAACTCTCTCTCTCGAGCACAATTTCCCGAATGTCTGACAGGAAATTACTAAAATCTCTGTTCTTTTCCCACGTTATTCATCTCCTGCCTTATTATTAATTAAACTACACTGTTCAACAAAGTTTTTCTCCTTTTGATAAATGTGGGTAATTCTTGTATTTATTTTTATGCTGATTACGAAAATGAAAACTTTTCTTTCCATCATCCACAATTTTTGAGGGATCTGCAATTTAAAATCCTTTGTGATCGAGATAGCATTCCTCAGTTTGCATCATAATACGAGATTTATTGTTAGTCATTTATTTTGTATAAAATCTTTATGTTATGCATATTCTTATTTATATTTACATGTTTACATATAATATGCATTATTTATTTAAGTATACTGCAAATGTACATTATATATATATATATATATATATATATATATTATATTATATATATATATATATATATTATATATATATATATATATATATATATATATTCTTTCTTTTCCCATTGTGACGATATCTGCCAGTACCAAAACCACCAAAGACAAAGACATGGACTTTAGATGATGAACCTGATGATGAATCTCATAATGAACCTTTGGACAGACAAGATGACGTGATACACAATTTCAATCACCTTCATCGGATGAACCTCATTTAATTCTCAGTCAGAGTTAAAATTAATCCTTGTCAGAGAGTGAATCTAAAAATCAGGCTGAGCTCTTAGGTCTACATTAAAAGGTTGGAATCTTTTACAAAAGACTGTAAAAAAATTTATTATTTTTCGTAAGCGTCAGATACACTTCATATCGTTTTTCTCTATGGAAAGTGATTTAGTGTATTGCAATGAATGTGAACGCTCTCATGGAGGACTGGTCGAGAACAAAATCCTAAGAACGGAGGCTTTTGGCGATTCATCAGGTTGAGTTTGAAAGATGTTACTATTGCACGACGATAATGTCTATCCTTCGGTTCCGATTGTACATAAAGTTCATATGAAGGAATCATGTGAAAATATGCAGTTACTTTCAAAACATATTGACTATGATAAACATTCCTGATATATCTGTGGTGATCTGAAAATGATTGCGCTTCTCCTCGGCTTACAGTTTAGAATACACGAAGTTCTCTCGTTTCCTCTGCGAATGAGACAGCCGAGCTAAGGGGAAGGGGAGTCATATACACAGAAAGAAGTTGCCACTTCGACAAAATTTGGTTTCAGCGACAGAAAAATGTCGACCCATCAACCATTAGTAGATCCAGCAGAAATTTTCTTACCACCTCTCCATATCAAACTTGGTTTGATGAAAATTTTGTAAAAGCCACGAATAAATAAAGACGGACTGGATTTCTATATCTAAAACAGAAGTTCCCTAGAATCCGCGAAGCGAAAATCAAAAGAAGGCATTTTGTGGCCCCACAGATCAGAGAAGTGATGAAAGAGACTGCATTTGGCGAGTCTTTGAATGAGGTTGAAAGAACAGCACGGAAAGTTTTTAAAGAAGTGACTACGAATTTCCTCGGCAGCGTCAAATCAGAAAATTGTTTCCCTGGTGGAGCAAATGCTTAGTGCCTACCAAGTCATGGGGTGTAACATGTCTTTGAAAATTCATTTCCTGCACTCCCCACCTGGACTTCTTCCCATCAAACCTGGGCGCTGTCAGCGATGAGCATGGTGAAAGATTTCATCAGGATATATCAACCAAGGAAAAGTGGTACCAAGAAAGATATAGGTATGCTGTCCGACTACTGTTGGACACTTTTAAGAGAAGCCCCTAGTACTAACTATAAGCAAAAATCAGCTGCAAAGACATTTTAGGTAAGGTACTCTTCTTTTTTGTACTATTAAATATACCAAAAAAAAAAAAAAATCTGTCAATATTCATTTGCATTTCTTTCGAAATTGATGGATGATAGAAAAATTCTGTTTTCAAATTTGTAATCAGCGTAAAAAAGTACACTGGAATCATAAATTCATTCGAAAGAGGGGAAAAAATGTTACATTTTGTTGTTCACTGAGTTACTTATTTATGTACTTCATTCACTTCCTTATTAATTTATGTATTTATTCGCTTATTTATTAACTGTTTTATAAAGTAAAGAGCAAGTAGCCATTCCAAAAGTGAACTACAGATGATCACAAAGCTGAATAATTCCCCAAACAAATCTTGCCCAGAAAACTCCTGTGTGATAAAGGGCTATAAGCTATTATCAAAATTTTAATTCCACGCTGGACGTGAGAATGAACATGTGCTACAAAAGGGCCAAGGAGCCTCCATTAATAATAAATAATAATAAATAATAATAAATAATAATAATAATAATAATTTCTCCCGTCTCTGAATTAACATTCCTCTTGTAGTAATAACAATTACACAATATTTAACTTTACACACACACACTATACATATATATATATATATATACACCTTTAGTTAGCTTCCGCCCGAATTGTTCATTCTGACGAAGGTCAAGCTTTTCACTCCACCTTAGACCTACAGTTTAACGTGGAATCCGAACCACGCCCCATCAGCAGCCCAGAGTCTTAATCACTAGGCCACCTTGGGTACCCATTTATCTACCAACCACTTTCTTTATTGTGTGGAAGGATGAACAGCTGGGTTTTGCTGCGCGCCGGCTGCCGTCGGGTCTCGAACCCGGGGCCGATGGATTCGTAGTCGGCGACGCTAACCACTACACCACCATATATATCGGTGTTAACATTTCTGAAGCGTGTATCGAATTATTGAATAGCATCATCAAGAGTCACCCTTACAAAGATTTCTCCTGCCGGTACAACGTTCTCAAAATAGCCGCAGCTGGAGTTGTCACAGTGGAAGAGGCGCCTTGTTTTCGGAGACCATTAATCATAGAGAACTTGACACGGGGGCGTCAACCGCTTCAGAGCATTTCCACGATGACCAAGTCTCACCTCTCCAAGATTTATTGGTTTGTTTAGGTCTCTGCTGTCCATTCGAAGATGTAGCATCTGTTTTTGACAGGTCCTCGTTCCGGCCTACCTAACATTAGTTTCAACCATAAAGAACTCTGAAATTCATTCATGCGTACTTTTACAATTGGTTAATAATCTAATTTAAATACTGTGTATTTGTCTTTTATTAACGCATTAATTCCAATAATTCAATCCCTGTATTACCGCATATTCAACTGAAGTCTCTCTAAACATTTATTTGTTTGTTAAGTAGCAAAACCAGTTTTGAGAAAAAAAACTCAATAATATCTAATGTCTGGAACGTTTACGAGCGTTTGAAACAAATGTTACCATGGGAAATAAAGTGAAGTAGATTTCAATTTTTTGTACAATTAAGTAACACGAATTAAAGCGAAATAAATAAATTATATATATATATATATATATATTATATATATAGGGCGTCCCATAAGTCCGGCATCATAGGAGAAATTCATATTTTTCTATTTCTACAAACCATAATTTCATATTTTTCTCTTTCTACAGGCCATAATGTCTGTGAGCAAGGAAGAACGAATCCAGATAATTCTACTCATAGGAATCGGAGTCAAAGAGAGGCCGCTGCTGAATTTAACAGACTGCATCCAGACCGCGAGCCAATAACACAGAGTTGTGTTAGCAGACTTGTTGCAAAGTTTAAGGAAACAGGATCCATAAAGATAAACCACGCAGTGGACCTTCAAGGAGGTCCACTGACGATGATACAGTGACTGCTATCCTGGCTCATTTTAACAGAAGTCCCAATAAGTCTCTTCGGCAATTGTCCGCGCTGAGACAGGAGTGTCGAAAAGTAGCATCCATCGCATTCTTCAGGCTCACAAATGGCATCCACATAAACTTCAGATCCTGCACAGAAATTAAGCGAAGATGATCCCGACTGGCGGATGGAATTTTGTGAATGGGCTACGGAACAATATGCTCGGGATGCCAATTTCCCTCCACCATTCTGTTCAGTGACGAGGCTGTTTTTTATGGAAATGGTGAGGTAAATCGACAGAACACCCGCTACTGGTCTCAAAACAACCCTCACTGGTATACCTCTTCAAGGGAACAAGGTGCATCTCGGGTGATGGTATGGTGTGGCATTTGGAAGGATCGCATCATAGGCCCCCCCGTTTTCAATGAACATGTCACTGGAGGCACCTACCTACGTATGCTCAAGGAAGAAGCATTTCCCAGTGTCTTGAACGAAGAAGGAAATTTCCCAACATCGTTCCAGCACGACGGCGCTCCTGCACATTACAGCACCCAAGTAAGGAAATACCTGTACCAACAATTCCCTGTTCATTGGATAGGACGTCGAAGGCCTGTGGAATGGCCAGCTAGAAGCCCGGATCTCACGCACTAGATTTTTATCTCGGGGCCACTTGAAAAGCGCTGGTATGCGCAGAGAAATTAGGAGTGTTGAACACTTGCGGCAGCGCATTATTGGGGCATGTAACACCATTACTCCTGACATCATTCACCGTGTGCTTGCTGACTGGGTATCACGTCTGAATTTGTGTACTGAAAACAATGGTGGACATATTGAGCACGTTCTGTAAATAAAAGCTTTTGTTTTGCCTTTTTTTTTATTTTTCCTATGATGCCGGACTTATGGGACACCATATATATAATATATATATATACTGTGTGTGTGTATATATTATTGGATGGACAAAAAAAAAAGGGAGACTCGAACTTTGGCTGTAAAATCCAAAGTTATGGTCAGATTTCAATATTTTTTTCATACCCTAGAACTAAGTAAATTTCGTATACGGTGAGCGGATTTCAAAGAAAACTAATGAAAATTATGGATTTATTTAACATTTGTTTATGCCACTGGAAATTCTCCATTTACACTATTACTGCATTATCGGGTCGGCAAAAAAAAAAAGGGAGACCTTTTAAATCCTTCATATCTCGGCAAATACGGTATATAGAACCAGGAAATTTTAGTATGTTAGTACTAGGTAATTTTATGGTTTGTATGCCATCTTTTAGCATTTTAGCTGAGAAATTGGATTTATGGCGAATATTCCAGAAAAATCTTGCTAATCATAGGTTCAAGTTGATAATTAAAACGATTTTAATTAACGTAAGCCAACTGCAGGAGGTTTGGACAAGTTTCTCAAGAAAATCGATAAGACAGGAGATATCAAAACAATACAGTTAGCGGTATTAAATTTGGCCACCAAACAGTCCTGATTTAAATCCTGTCGATTACGGCCTTCAGGAAAATATGTCACAGAGAATTTATCGGGTCAAAGTAAGAAATGTCGCTCATTTACGACAGCTTCTTCTGGAAAAATGGGATGAGCTAACACAAGAACAAATCAATAAAGCCATAGATGAGTTCCGTCCTAGACTAAAAAGGTTGTAGAAGTTCGTGGTAAACATATCGAGAAGTTTTTTAACATCAAGGTAGCACCATATGTGAGTACTTTGTAACTTTTTATCTGCACAGACAATGCAGTAGTAGTGTAAATGGAGAATTTCCAGTGGCATAAAGAAATGTTCAATAAATCCATAATTTTCATTAGTTTTCTTTGAAATCCGCTCACTGTATAGGAAATTTACTTAGTTGTCGGGTACGAAAAAAATATTGAAATCTGACCATAACTTTCGATTGTACAGCCAAAGTTCGAGGTCTCCCTTTTCTTCTTTTGCTCACCCGATATATTGTACAGCGAGAGCACAATCTCCTTGCTCCGAAATCGAAATTGCCTCCTGATATAACCCAACAACTTCTGGGCTTTATTTTCCACCTCTACACACTGTTTGGTAAACTTAAGGTCACTGCTAATTAGCATACCCAAGTCCTTTTCTAAATCAGTCGCCTCGATATTACTCCCTAACATCGAGTAGTCCCACTTGGGATTGACGTAGCCAATGTGTATCATCTTGCATTTACCCAAGTTAAACGGCATTTGCCATTTTTCGGACCACTCTCCTACTGCCTAGGTCCGCACGCAGTTGCTCGATCGCCTCGGGCGTCCCAACATTGGCCCCAAGCTTGGTGTCATCAGGAATTTGGCGATCCTACTGACGATGCCACCGTCGATATCATTTATGTAAATGATAAACAACAGTGGCCCCAAAACGGAACCCTGAGGAACCCCACTAGTGACCGAGGCCCAACCCGAACTAGCCCCTTTAATTACAACCCTCTGCCGCCTATTCTTCAGGTTTTCAATCCACCTACCTACTTCCCCACCAATACCCAGCGCGCGCACTTTGGCCATTAGCCGGCGGTGAGGTACCTTATCAAAGGCTTTCTGAAAGTCGAGATAAAGTATATCAATCGCCCTACTCTTATCATACTCACTCAACATGACGTGGAAAAACTCGAGCAAGTTGGTGAGACACGACCTATGTCTAAACCCATGTTGGGAGTCCCCAAGCAGCTTGTAGGAATCCAAATGGTCAACGATCCTATCCGCTATTATCCCCTCTAATAACACTGGTCAACAAAGATTTTTCATCAGAGTAAAATTTGTGGTGGCTGGATAGCATTTTCACGCTGATTCCAAAACTGCATTCAGATTTTTCTAGCACGTATAGTTTTCAAGATGAAGGCATATATATAACTACACAGATTTAACCATTTTAAATAGGCAAAATACTAATATTTCAACATTTGATTGTGTTTATTTTATTGTTTTTTTAGTTTATTCATCTTATTTATTTCAATTATCTTAATTATACATCTTATGTATTTCAGGTGTGAGCTTTTACGTCTAGCAGCATTGTGATTCAGGCAACAACGCCGTGCTTTGTGTGTCAAAAGATCAGTCCAGTCCAAGAACTTGTTGTGTCAAGTTGGTGTACATTTTTTTTGAATTTATAGTTTGCTCAGGTCAGTCAACATGCCTCGACAATGTAAGAATGACCCCGACAAGTTCTGTTTCGTATGCGGCCAGTTGACAACTAAAACACAGCGACGAAGTATTACAACCGACATTAAGAAAATATACAAGCTATACTTTGGTTGCCATCTAGGTGACCAAGATAAACCATGGGCGCCACATCAAATCTGTTCTGGCTGTTCAAATGGATTACGTGATTGGCTTAACAAAAAGAAAGCTTCAATGCCATTTGCCATACCCATGATATGGAGGGAGCCGAGAGATCATCATGAAGACTGTTATTTTTGTAGTGTGAACTTAATGGGGTTTTCTGCCAAGAACAAACACCAGATTGTATATCCAAACTTGGATTCAGCACGTAGACCAGTAAAACATGATGAAACATTGCCCATTCCAATTCCCCCAAGTGATAGGCTAGATTCTATCATAGATGACATGGAAAGTGATGAAGGTGCAACTGGCGTTTCCGGACCATCTACAGAACCAGAGTACACTTTTGAAGGTAGACATTTAGAGCCTAAAAAGTTAACCCAAGGACAGTTGAATGATCTTGTTAGAGACTTATCGCTGTCTAGAGAGAAATCAGAGCTTCTCGCCTCAAGACTAAAGGAGAACAATTTACTTGAGAACAATGTTCGTATTAGTTACTACCGAAAGCGGAATTTTGAATTAACAGCATTCTTTTCAGTAGACGGTCCTCTCTGTTATTGCCATGACATCAATGGACTATTTACAGCCATATCTCAGACGTATGTGGCATCTGAGTGGCGCCTCTTTATTGATTCGTCGCAGAGAAGCCTGAAAGCAGTTCTTTTGCATAATGGTAATATAATGCCATCCATCCCCATTGCCCATTCCGTCCATCTAAAAGAGACATATGACAATATGGATATACTTAAGGCAATCAAATACGACAGTCATCAATGGAATGTTTGTGGAGATCTAAAAGTTATAGGAATGCTTATGGGTATGCAGTCAGGATTCACAAAATTTTGTTGTTCCTTTGCCTGTGGGACAGTCGCGCCACTATAGAACATTACACCAAAAGTGACTGGCCACTTAGGTATACATATGTCCCAGGGATAAGCAATGTCCAGTCTGTCCCTTTAGTGGATCCCCAAAAGATCTATCTGCCACCTCTTCACATTAAACTTGGTTTAATGAAGAATTTTGTTAAAGCAATGGGTAAAGTCAATTCTGAAGGGTTCCAATACCTTTCAAGGAAATTTCCGAAGGTTACTGCAGCAAAATTGAAGGAAGGAATTTTTGTTGGGCCACAAATAAAGGAGGTTTGAATGACACTGAATTTGAAAAAGTCCTAAGTCCGCTGGAATTGAAGGCTTGGCTGGCGTTCAAATGGATATGTGAAAACTTTCTTGGAAGCAACAAGTCACCTGCGTATAAGGATGGAGTCAAGAACCTCCTTGATGCCTTCAAAGAAATGGAGTGTCGAATGTCGTTAAAAATTCACTTCCTGCATTCCCACTTAGATTTCTTTCCTGAAAACCTTGGTGCAGTGAGTGACGAGCAAGGAGAGCGCTTCCATCAAGATATTCAGATGATGGAGAAGCGCTACCAAGGATATTGGAATGAAAGCATGATGGCGGACCATTGTTGGATGCTGTATCGTGACAATCCAGGCCAAATTTACAAAAGGAAATCACACTCACAGCGCTTTTAATAAAATAATGTATATATTCTTTATTTATAAGTACATTGAATAAGGTATATGATGTATTTGTTGTTTAGCATTCCTAAGTGTGATCTATACATCCATAAATTTCTTATAGCAATATCAAAACTTAAAAATATAAAACCAGTGTATCTATAAAAACTATACGTGCTAGAAAAGAAATAAAACCAGATTCGGAATCAGCGCAAAAATGCATTAAGAAAAGTGTGATCATGTTTGTGATGAGAAAAAAAGTTTCATTTTGTTGGCCAGTGTAATTTACCTACAACTGAAGTGAGACTAATGGGACGATAGTTCCCTGGACTTTCATGATCCCCTTTCTTAAAGATAGGGGTCACATTGGCTTCCCTCCAGTCACCAGGCACCTGGCCCGTCTCCAACAATTTGTTGAAGACTGTAGCCAGGTGGGGAGCCACCTGGTCGCGCACCTCCCGCAACACTCTTGGGAGAAACTGGTCTGGCCCAGGAGCCTTAAACGCGCTCAGTTTGTCTATCGGCAACGAGTGTCGCGGTACATCGAACACTATCCAGGCCAGCACCTTCGTGCCTGACGCCTGGCTCGGGGATGACGCGGGTGTCCTCCCTGGTGAACACTCCCGCAAAGTACTCATTAAGCACATTAGCGATGTCCGCGTCGGAAGTCCGCAGAACGCCGCTTCCGTCCTTTAACGGACCTATCATGCTTCTAATGGGCTTTCTACTCTTAACATAACTGAAGAACTCCTTAAGGTTCCCCTTGCAGAGGCTTGCCACCCGTAGTTCTTCGTTACGTTTCGCTAGCCTAACCTTCGCCTTCACTTCCCTACACAGGCGGACATACGCTTCAGTGTTCTCATGGGAACGATTGGCCTTCGCCCTCCTATAAGCTACTTTCCTATTTCGGATAGCCGAAGCGATGTCACGACTGAACCACTTAGGCTGCGTTGAAGCAGGGGTGACCGGTTTTGAGGGTATGGCAGCAGACTGCAGCACCATAAACTCGTCCCGGAATGCACTCCACACCTCCTCAACATCGCCGCCGACCTCTAACCCCATCTCACCTACGCTATCCAGGAGGCTAACAAAGTCCGCCCGCCGTAGATCGGGCTTACTGCCTCTCGAGTTACTACGCTTCACCCGATGGACGCACACACGGAACCTAATCAGACCGTGATCACTCCCGCCCAACGATTCGTCAACGGTGAGGCCAGTGACGAGGTTGTCTTCGGTCGTGAATACTAAGTCTAGAACGCTTTCGCCTCGTGTAGGCTCATTGACCCACTGAGTGAGGAAGTTCTCATCAGCAAAGTCAACTAGCCTCCTCCCTTCAGCATCAGCAGTCCTATCTTCCCACTTTATGCCACGACAGTTGAAGTCTCCTAAAACTACACACACCCTATCCCCTAGCAGGCTACGGAGTTCGGTGTACATGGCTGTATCCTCCTCGAAGAGGAGATGCGGACGTCTGTACACCAAGATTAACCTATAGTTCGTCCCTCCCACGTTCAGATCGACGCCAAGCAGCTCCCGTTCCGACCGGAACTGGCAGTCAACCGGACTCAACGTGTCCCTCACGTATATTAGTACCCCTCCCCCCTCCCCACGGGTGCGGTCTTTGCGAAACATTCTATACCCGGGAATTTCGAACTCCCCAACGTAGTTCCTATGATCAGTATGAATCCAGGACTCGGTGATAGCAACCATATCCTGGTATTCTGATGCTAAGAGCGCCCGTAGCTCGCAAAACATATTCCTAATCGACCTAGCATTAAAAAGCATTGCACGGAGGGAGCCTTCCCTATTCTGACCGCCCCCTAGCACGACCCGTTTCCCGAACAGCCAGGGCTGTCGGGAGTTGAAGAGCCCCTCACCAACGAGGGGGCAAATTCCGCAGGAGCCTGAGCCCCCTCCAACGTGGAAGGAGGGTCACCCACCTGTACCTGGACGCACCCTTCAGTTGAAGGTACGTCCGCCACCGGCTCAACATCATCTCTCCCGGGTGGGGGCCCGTCATCTCTCCCCGGGCTCGACCTCACCATTCTGTATAGGTGCCGGTCGAGCAGCGCGCCTAGCACACCTTTACCCGTCATTGAGGTGGACACCATCCCTCTGGTAAAGGTCCCACCTACCCGAACATGTGTCGAAGGAGTCAATAAACCTCACGCCCAGCCGGACGCACAAGTTTTGCACCCTCTCGTTGATGCCAATGGCCTTACTGAGCGCGTGGTCACTGGCATTCATCCGCGGTAAAATTCACATCAACATTCCCCTGTCTGTCTTCAGTTTTAGATCATCCGCAAGAGACATGATCTCGGTGATGATCCCTTCTGTAAGACCTACCCTACCGCCTTTGAGGAACAGGTCGTTGCCACCAGCGTGGACAACGATCGCAGTCCTCCGACTAACCACACGCAGCTTCTCTACCTCCTTCCTTAATTAATTAAGTGCGCCGTTCCCCGCCCAGGTAAGCACCTTACCTTCCTCCCGTCTCAGTTTGCAGAAGCAAAGTACTTCTCCTGGCCCCTGATCTGAGAGAGAGAGAGAGAGAGAGAGAGAGAGAGAGAGAGAGGAGAGAGAGAGAGAGAGAGAATGATGATCTACGTTCGTTTATACACACCATACACCTAAACAACTAGGGTAGTCTGCACCAAATTTAGTATATGCATTAAGGGAGAACCAAGAAAGGTTTTAGTAACACACTCGCACCTCCCACTCCCCCCTCCTAGATTGTGTGTCGGGTGGCTTTTGCTGTGAGCGTTCTAAAGTGTGTGTGTGTACGAGTATGTATATATATAATATATATATATATATAATATATTAGTGGTGGACCGGATATCCGCATCCGCACTTCTGACTGCGGATGTTATGCGGATATTACCTCTAATAAATTATGCAATTTACAATTAAATTAGCTTATAAAGTAGCTCATAAGGCCCAGTCATGCACATTTCATGTAAAGTATTAATTATTTATTAATGAACAAACAAATACATAAACCTCAAAATATAAATACCTGGTAACAGAAAAATGAATGAAACTTGTTTCATTGAATTTTCTGTGGCTGAAACTCTTGAGAAAGTTATTTTTTTTAGCATAATGAAAACATTAATATTAATTTTAATTCTTATGCATTGCCTGTCATAATAGTAATATCACGAAATTTGAAAAATTGTCATATATTCATAATTTTATATTATATTGATAGATTAACTAAATATCCGCATATATTGAAATTAAAGATCCGCATCTACATCCGCAGATGTTGAAAAACTGACATCCAGTCCACCACTAATATATATATAATATATATATATATATATATATGATGAATAAAACCACGAAGGAAAGGAAACACAAAATGGTGCTCAAGCGCTTTCGTCTAATGACATCCTCAGGAACACTGAAGTACATAAAAAGGTTAAGCCTATATATAGGTTACAGAAAGAAAAAAAGAAAAAATACATAACATACATACACACACACACATATATATTATATATATATACATACATATCTATATATACAAATACATACATACATACATATATATACAATAAACAGAGAAGTAAAAATAAAAATTAAAAATTAAAACCTTAAAGGATTACCAGTGAGGCGTACAGATTTGTAAGGAAAAATATCGATTTTTAGCACAAGATCAAATGGATTATAAAAATACAAATTTATACTGGAACTCTGCCCGGGTTTTAACACACTGCTGCCTATGGTCAGGTTTCGATATATATAAAAAATAAAATGCAAATTAAAAGTTAATAAAGTAGAAGACAAGTTTACCAAAGATTTATTTTTATAATCCATTTGATCTTTTGCTAAAAATCGATTAACTTTTAATTTGCATTTTATTTTTTATATATATCGAAACCTGACCATATGCAGCAGTGTGTTAAAACCCGGGCAGAGTTCCAGTATAAATTTGTATTTTTATAATCCATTTGATCTTGTGCTAAAAATCGATATTTTTCCTTACAAATCTGTACGCCTCACTGGTAATCCTTTAAGGTTTTAATTTTTAATTTTATTTTTACTTCTCTGTTTATTGTATATATATGTATGTATGTATGTATGTATGTATTTGTATATATAGATATGTATGAATATATATATATTATATGTGTGTGTGTGTGTATGTATGTTATGTATTTTTCTTTTTTTCTTTCTGTAACCTATATATAGGCTTAACCTTTTTATGTACTTCAGTGTTCCTGAGGATGTCATTAGACGAAAGCGCTTGAGCACCATTTTGTGTTTCCTTTCCTTCGTGGTTTTATTCATCATAAATATTTTTCACGTGTTACTTTCGTGAAATAATTTTCATATATATATATATATATATATATATATATATATGGGATGTGGCGCCTAAGAGTGCGCGAAAACTGCTCATTGAAATTGGTGTTTTTTTTAAAACTTTCACGTCGTTTTCTTTCCACTCCACTCCATCATCCTCGGCAACTACCACTCGTATATCGGTTGAATGAAGAGGAGTATATATCCACTACATGAAATATATAATACACAAAGTTCAGAGGCAAAGCCACGCAATCTTAATGAAAATATAAGGTATTAAGTAAAATTTATGCTCTTACTAAGTGAATGAACAATATCTTTCATTAAAGTTTACCAAGAGCCATTATCCAGAAGTGTAAGCATTTCATACGCACATAGTAATTTATCACCTCACAAGGATTCGAACCCGGACCCAATGACTCGGAGACCCGTGTTAGCCATTCGGCTACGACAGAATAAGAGTTACTAATAAAATGGCAACATTTTACCACCCGAGGGAAACACCTAACGCTATGCCATCAAGAGGTAGCATAAGATGGAAATATAAACGCGTAACCACGCATCTCGGGTGATGAAATGTCTGGGTTTCTTATTTTTCTACTAATTTTTGTGTCATCAGCAAAGGATGTTACTGTGCTATCGTTAGTAACTTCATCATCTATATCAGTTTGTATTATAAATAGTAATGGGGCTAATAGTGTTCCTCGTGATACTAAGCTATGGATCTCCGATTCTAAAGAAGATATTCCTTGGGCTGGAACAACTTGCTGACGTCCACTGAGGAAGTTTGATATTCATTTTCCTACTTTCTCTGTTATTCCCATATATTTCAGTTTATGTGCATGATTCCACTGTCACCTTTGCGAACGTCTTGGCAAAGTCTGTGTATATTAATACATCATAGTTTTCATTGTTTTCGAGTGCATTAATAATGTTGTTTTGTGTTCCATTAGTTGTGATATAACGAACATGGATTCCGGTGAGAAAAGTAGTGCCTAAGTCAATTTTTGAGTCCCCAAAAAGTCAGATTTTTTCTCTATTATTCTTTTTCCCCCAAATATTTTGGCGAGATGAGAGTCAGCGACAGTTTCTTGCCTCAGATCGATCTCCTCCTTATTATATACAGTATATGTTCGCTCTCTTCATGACGCTTCGTATTTCTCCCGTGTCAAGTGATCGTCTCCATATCCAATATAAGGGTTTAGCCATTTCATTCTTGCAGTTTTTAATCAGTGTAGCATTTCACATTCCATTTGTCTGGGCCTGCTGCCAAGTGTGCTTTTAGTTTCCTGATACCTCGTGATAGATCATCTGTTCTGAAGTCAGTCCGTTATACTTTCCCCTTCGTAATTTTCTTTAAAGAACGCATTTTTATCGCACGTTAGTTTATCCGTTTTGGGGATACTGAAAGCTGATTCATACTAAGCTCTTAGCATTTCAGGTACTTTTTTTTTAGATCATCGGATAATGTATTGCTTTCATTCTTCAAAGTTATATACTGTGTATATATATATATATATATATATATATGGTGTCCCATAAGTCCGGTCTCATAGGAAAATTTATTTAACATTAAATTTACAAAAGTAATACATTAGAACTAAAAACAAATGTTCAAATTGATGTCTTGTTTTGGGACTTTTTTTTGTTGCAGGTAGAATAATACGCAATGGTTAATATGGAAGTGAGTTACACTCGTGTGAATTTAATGTTAAATACATTTTCCCATGAGACCACTTATGGAACACCCTGTACACACACACACACACACATAATATATATATATATTATATATATATATATATATTATGTTTGCTCCGAGGGGAACGCAGTTTAAGAATAAACAGGAAAACCCAAATATTTTGAATTTTTGTTTAATATACAAACGTTTCGCTAATTATTTTTCCATCTTCAGTGCTTCTAAAAATTATAAAATATTAAAAAGGTAAAAGGTAGTGCAAAATATTAAAATAAAAACATTTGTGGAATAAAATTAACATCAAAATAGTTAATGATAAAAACTTTATAAATCCTCGAGCATGTTTCATAATAATACTGTAAATATTTGCATCGAGCCATAATACAAAGTTTAAAAGATATTAAAAATTAAAAAATTACACATTTACAAAATTTCAAATACGTTCTTTTTGTTCAACGGATAACTTTATAAACAGACTGATTCTTTGGCCATGGGATCTCTCCCTAGCGACACCTTTGCAAATATTTCTTTTATGCGACTTTGAGCGTAAAAATATCCTTAGCCTACCTTACCATGTTAATTTTCAATATCTCCCGACTTTACTTAAAGTAAATGGTATCAATGTAGTCTTTAAGTATAATAATACTGTTAAATCACGCCTAATAAAGAATAGCCCGGATAATGCGGTTGGCTGTGTGTATTCGATCGGATGTACACACTGTAACTCAGTATATAGAGGCCAAACTGGAAAAACGTTAGATATCAGGGTAAAACAGCATAAATATGCGTGTAGAACAGCAAATAATTCTAATGCATTGTTTAACCATATGTATAGATGTAATCATAGTATCAAGTGGGATAGTTCTAAAGTGCTCGTTAAAAACACACACATAATTGAAAGGAATATTCTAGAATGTGCATTTATCCAATTAACAGTGCCGGAATATAAAAAATTGGCAATATCCTGTTAAAATTCCTTTTGCCTCTCATTAACTCTTGTTAATTATGTGCTAATCTTTTTGTTTTTCCGTCCCGCTTCGCCTTCCCCCTTCATTCCCTGACGAGGTGTACTTCTGAATACACGAAATGCCTTGGAATCATTTTTCTTTTTCCTTGTGGATTTGCATAATTCATTCATATATATATATATATAATATATTATATATATATATATATATATATATATATTCCCTTCCGTATTCTGTGAATATCTATTTTCAGATGAGCGAGAAAACATGAAGAGGTCACAATTTTAAAATATTAAATAAAAAGTAAATATAAATTTTGAAATGTAAATCTGAACAGAGTAAGAAAAAATTTATATATATATATATATATATATATATAATATATATATATATATATATATATATATATATATATATTTATTGAAAGTGATATCATATTAAAGGCCAAGTAATTAATGAGCAAAAATTAAGCGAACCTTGCGAAAAAAAATGTCCAATTATTTTCAATGTGATTCATTCACTATGCGTAACTAAATATAAAGTCATTAAACAAAGGCAAAAGTAGCGAGCTTTTGTTGCACATTTTTTACAATTAAAAAACTCGCAAAACTTTCTCAATTTCTTTTTTTTTTTAATAATTAATCTTATCTCCACAAAGCGAAAGAGGCAATCGGAATGCGACGAAAACGGGACTTTTTAGCAAGAATTTTCGATCGCGCTTCGAGATATAGTCGATGACCTTTCAGGTTTGTAGCGCAATTTATGAAAATTTTGTCTCAAAGTTCCGCTCGAGTTGCCCAGATTTTTTCGAAAAAAAATTCCAAATTAATCCCTTCCCCCGCGAGCTTTTCAAATGTTCTGTGCGAACTCCGCAGATTTTCCTCGGGAACAAAACTACCAAAAAAAATTGTTGAACACAAAAATTGTAAAATTTTCCAGGAGGAAATACAATAAACTCAGCAAACTTATAAGTTAGAATTTGGACGTTAACAAAATTAAATTAAAAAAATGCCGGACACTTTGGGTATTATTTTCAGTCTTTCTTACCGACCCCCATCTCGTTTACAGACGGAGGTCTGAACCATAATTAAACTCTTGAAACAAGTATGAAACAGTGAAACAATGAGATTCACATTATTCAAGTAACAAATACTTTAAAGTCGGTTTATGGAATCAAAATATGCACAAATTTTCATGACTGATTTAACTATCTTTGGAGAGGTATGACTACAACTACTCTATACCTCTAAGTCCGTCACACCATAAGATCAAAGAAATTCCTCCCTTTCAATATCTGAATGACCCATCAAAATATTTTCATTACACGACGCCATTCGTACATAGATTACCGATCTCCTATTTGCTAATCTCAGTTTCGTTATTCCTAAGCTCCGCCTTTCGAAGAAAAATAAAAAATTTCCTCTCAGAGGGTCTCTTTCGAGGTCTCGACTTTAACAAGTTACGCAGATCTCAAATGTTTATATTTGAACTTAACTCTAAACCAAAATAAAAGAACTTTTACGAGCTCCAAAATGAAAACGTTCTTAACGCTAAGTTCTTTTCTATCGGCAGATTAACCGCGAGTGACACATCGTGCTTGATTTATGCCCTTTCTCCAATAGCCGTTCTATAAGCTCTTGGGTCAAATTCCAACAGTGCTCCTTTACCGACACTTATTCTAGATTTAAAAGGTTCAATTTTCACACGACGCGAAATCAAATCGATTTTAAAATCACTTCATGTTTCCATCTATTAATTATGATTCCTCATCTTTATGACGATTTTTACCAAAATTTTTATACGAGATTTAAATATACAAATTTGTCGCTACGACAGCAATTAAGGCAGAGCAAGTTCATGTAAATCTCCATAATACCACACTAATATACTCTATGTTCATCAAAGTTTAACTAATTAGAAAGCAATTACCTCCATTCGATAGCAAATAATCAATCGCAAACTAGATATAAATTGAGAATCTACGAGGGCCACTCAATATATTTTGTCCAACCTTTTTTTTTTCTTTCCAGTTTTCCTTGCAAGTTCCAGAAATTTTGTACACGAGTAGTTACATACCTTTTTTAACAAGTTTTTATTTTTCCACATAGTCTCCATCCTTTTCTACGGCTTTCCTCCACCTCGAAACAAGGGCCTTTATTCCTTGCTGGTAAAGTCCGCTGGGTTCCGCTGCAGCCCCTCTTAACCTCCTCAACAACCTCATTGTCACTCTGAAACTTTTTTCCACGAATAGCATCCTTCATTGGTTCAAACAAATCGAAGTCTGCAGGTACCAGATCCGGGCTGTATGGAGGTGGGGTAACACAGTCAAGCGCATTTTTGTGATGGCCTCTCTTGTTTGCAAACTGTTATGGGTCTTGCGTTATCGTGCAAAAGAAAGACGTCTTCCAGTTTTCTCTCCTTTGAACTCACTTTATACGTCTCTGGAGTCTCTGTAGGGTAGCAATATATGCCTACGAGTTCATTGTTTGTCCTTTCTCATAATGTCCACCAGAATCACCCCTTTCATCCCAGAAGATGGTGGCCATAACCTTTCCTGCAGAGGGAGCCATTTGAACTTTTTCTTGCGTGGGGAGTCTGCGTGATGCCACTCCATGGATTGGCTTTTGTTTCAGGTTCAAATGGTGTACCCAAGTCTCATCCCCAGTCACAATTCGTGAAAGGAAGTCATCCCCTTCTGTCTCGTATCGAACCAACGACTCTGAAGCAATTTCTTTTCTTTTGGCTTTGTGATCTTCAGTCAGTTCGCGAGGAACAAACCGTGAACACATTTTTAGTATCCCAGTTGCTAAATTATCGTATTCACACTCCCTTCACTAATTCCCAGCTCCAGTGATAGCTCCTTGTATATGACGCGCCGATTTGACCGAATGATGCTGTTGCACGTTGAAGTGTGTGAGATGTCACAGCCGATGCCGGGCGACCGCTGCGTGGCTCATCATCGAGGCTGGCTCTCCCTCTCTCCGATGATGTCACACATTTAGACCAGCGTCCAACTGTGCTTCGATCAATAGCAGCATCTCCGTAAACGTTTTGTAAACGTTTGTGAATATTTCCAACTGTTTCATTCTCTGCGGTTAAGAACTCGATAACAGCTCTCTCTATTCGAAAATGGCGTCTGACGCACATCACTGTCAGACTTCCGTTTTCGAAACTGCGTTAACCATCGGTTTTTATACAAGGGCGTTTAAAAGCGGTTTTATACAAGGAGGGGAGGTTCAAACTGGAAAAATCCGGTTATGTGAAGCTCAGAAAGTTCAAACTTACGGCTAAAAGACATTTCAGCCCATGGCCTATTATTTAGCTAAGAAAAAGGGTGGGGCAAAATATATTGAGTGGCCCTAGTATATGTTCCATCGGTTGGAAAAGTCTGGCTAAAGAGGGCCGTTGGGAAGACGGGAGAGCAACTGAGCGTGAGAGAGATCGAGTGCGTGATAACTTACGGATGTAGTGGGGTAATTTTTTTTAGGAGGTAAAACGCTTTGTACTTCGGAACATTAAAAAATTCTAGAAGCATTTTTACTGTCAGAAAAAAAGATATGTTGGTTCTGACCAGGTTAGGTTACGCTACGTTAGGTTTGATGACGTGAGGTGAGGTTAGCTTGTACCTCACTATTTAATGATTAAACAGAAAACACCCTTCGAGCCCTTAATTGCGTCCGAAACAGTTAACTCGCCCTTTTCGGTTCGATGGCACTAAGATTAGGTTATGTTAAATTTGGTTTGGTTAATTAGTTTTGGAGATATATGGATTTTAAAAAATAGGCACCTCGTTTGTGTGTGTGTGTGTGTGTGTGTGTGTGTGTGTGTGTGTGTGTGTGTGTGTGCCCCTACAAAATACATTCAGTACTCATAAAAAAGAAAATAAATAAATCCATACAATGAATTAAGTATAAATGGTGAAACTTCAATTCTCTTTCTTCTCGGGACAATCTCAACCTTTCATACACTTGAACTTCACTCGTTCATTATCTATTTATTCTATTCGATGTCACTTTTTTCTTTTTGAATGAATGAATAACTTTTTATTGATAAAATAAATACAATTTTACAATTTTCGTTGTTAAAATAATTTTAACATAAATAATTGTGAAATTGGACTATTTATTTTATTTAATTTGGTCCTTAAGCTTTAGGTTTTAAGCTTTGTTTTACTGTCATCTTAAGCCAATAAGTATATTCTATAACTACATAATTTTCTATTTTCACACATTACACACTTTATATAAGTTTACCTTACTTAGTTTTCTATAAAAAGCGAACTTCATTGGAGTTACAGTACACCTTAAAAATAAAAACAAAACCAGCAGCTGTTTGGCCAGACACCAGACATCAAAATCAAACTCCAAAGTCGAGTGTGTGAGTTGCATACCCGACTGTTTTCCTTCATATAAAATTATTTTTAAAAATATAATTTCAAAGTCGGATAAAAATAATTTTAATTAAATTCTCTTTTGATCTTCTATATAATATAATTGAGGCAGAGTCTGTCAAAAAATAAGAGAGTAAAAAAAAATTACCTCAAAAAGCTGAAATCGGATATCGAAGATTTTGAAAAGAAATTATTAAGACAGTAAAAGCTCAATATTTATTTTAACCCTTTATCGCGCAGTGTTACTGATTTTGTTCTGGCCAACGCCAGACGATTTTATTCAGTCTCGGAAAGACCTCTGTACAGTAAAGGGTTAAGAGACGTTTTACTGCACAGAGGTCTTTCCGAGGCTGAACAAAATCGTCTGGTGTTAGCCAGAACAAAATCAGTGAAGTAACACTGCCCAATAAAGAGCTTAGCGTGCACGCTTGGTAAAAGCAGTTTTTTGTATTAAATAGTGAAATAGACTAACAAAAGTAAAGTGAAACCACGATTATTGAAACCACGATGCCAGAACGTATGTCAGTTTTATATAAAGCAACACGATTCTGAATATAGTGGTTCACAATACATCTGTTATTATTTATTGACTTTTTATTATCAGGTCAAAGACTATGGAAAAAGCGAGGGTGTCTTATTTTTGTCTGTACATTCTTGAAAACAATGAATTCTCTCTCGACTGCTCTTCCTGCCAGAGTTTTCAAGTGTTTGGATGCATGACGTTGAATCAAGGTCAGGCTGACGTAATTTGCTCAACTGACATTTTATCGACTTTTTTTTAAGGGTTAGGTTAGGTAAAAATGTAATGATGGGGATTGTTTAACGCTTGTTGGTTAGGTTATTAGTGTTGATAAAATATCCTGCCGACGAAACATCTAAAGTTCCTTAAAGGTATGAAATATTAGGTGTAAAAAAATCCTCTCCCAATACCAAAGCGGTTATAATAAATGTCACAAAATTTGTTATGCTTATGTAACATGATTTCTACGTTTTCTCCCAAGAAGTGACTAAGCGACAAAAGTAAAAAACGTCAGAAAACGCAGTTAAAGTTGTACCAAATTTGAAGGCTGCCATAACTTGTTAACTTTTGAAAATATTTCGACGAAATATCTTCAAAAGTTCAAAAGTTATGGTACTTTGAAATTTGTAAAAAAATTACTCCGTTTTCAGGCGTTTTTTTACTTTTGTCGCTTAGCCACTTCTTCCTAGGGTCTTATATTATAGAATAATAGCCATCTTTCAGAGACACGATATCTGCTATCTCTTTTGCCTAAATTACAGAATATACAAATACACTTCTAACGTTTTCATTTTCAGTGCAGTTTTAATTGAAGCAAAATAAAATAAGTGACAAGTGCCATACCCAAATTGTCAATGATTACCCGTCTGACGAAGTTACAGTAGTTCTTGGGCTCGTTTTAATCTAACCAAGTAAGCCTAACCTAACCTACAAAAGGATAGCATTAAAATTTCATCCTCCAAAAATCCAGATAAATCCATCTAACAATATAAAAAAAAAATTCAGATTTTTCCGATTTTTTTCTCGTATTCTAAAAGGTTTTATTAGTGTTAATTTTCACTTCCATTCATTCATTTTAACAAAATTTATTTGAATAAAATAGCAATCCTTAATTAAAAAACTTTCAATTTATAACTTTCATAAATTTATGCTTTGTCACTGACACAAATTATGACGACCAACGACTAAGCAATGGTGTCCCTAACACGTATTTTATGAATCATTCTGACTGCCATGTGTAGTCAAGTAGCTACTTAACCCTTTCAAGGCCAGCTGGTACATGTGGACCCCAAAATAGTGTATCTTTTCTTCTAATTCGTAAATAAATCGGGCCGGAAAGGATTAAGCAACGAGGTAATCCGTTTGAGCCAGTTCGAAATGGGGCCCTTCCCTAGTCAGCATAAACCTTGCTTAATTAATAGTAATTACAACTAATACATTTTCTGTCTTAGAGCCAGAGCAGAATGACACGCAGGAGATTAGGCTAGTTGGCGATCCTATTATTCGAGGGCAATTACAAGAGTTCTGCGGCAGGAACCCAACTCGGAGGAAGAGGTACTGCCTACTGGTATCCTGGAGCCCGTGTGGACGACATCACGGACTCCATAGACGAGTTTGGTAAAGATGCTGATGATAGTACATTATTTATGGTGCATGTTGGGACTAACGATGTTAATGTTTTCAGGTCAGAGGAGCTAATAGAGAAATACAGGCGGCTAATGTGGACTCTGAATGATTGAACTAATAAATTAATTTTTTTCAGGAATTCTCCCGAGAATAGCAGGATCCGACAACTTTTTCAGCAGAGCTACCTACATAAATAATATTCTTAAGTCCCTTTGCCAACAGGAAAATGTTGAATTCGTCGATTTGCAGAGTAATTTTTCTAATAAAAAGGATTTATTTTTGCGTGATGGTCTTCACCTGAATGGCTGAGAGCATCTCGCCTTAGTAGACTATTACATAGCTGGAGATAGTGCATAAAGTTGGCCGTAAATTATTCTTGAAAAAATACTTGGCCGTAAATTATAAATAGATAAAGTAAAATGATTTTTACACGTTTAATGTAATGCCTTATGGTACTTTTCCATTATCTGCCCCCTCGAAACCTACGGGAAAATTATTGAATATCCAGTTAGGTCAACTGTACGCCCTTGATCATTGGTTTGGTTAAGTCTTGATATTTTCGTTAGTTTTAACGAAAGTATCACGACTTAACCTAAGCACTCATCAAGGGTGTATAGTTGAAAAAATACTTGGTCGTAAATTAGTTAACACCATTTTCTTGTTTGTTTGTGACAGCTTTCGAAAAAAACAAAATGGCGGGAAGATCTAGAAATGATACCATGTTGATATGAATTTTTATTGTTAATTCTGACATTAAACGTGTAAAAATAATTTTACTTTATCTATTTATAATTTTCGGCCAAGTATTTTTTCAAGAACAATTTACGGCCGACTTGACTTTTCAGGCAAAATACGGCGTTAACTCCTATGAAAGCGACTAGCCAAACAAATTTTCCTTACAGTGAACAACTGGCTCCACGAAGAACTGCGGTTCTACTGAGGTTCTACTGCGATACTCAAAATTTTATAAATGCATTTTATATTAATGCTCGAAGTTTAAGATTTAAATATGATGAACTATTAAGTTCAATTTGAAGTTGTAACAATTATTGAATCGTGGTTAAATACAGAGAGTAGAGATTTTCTCGAAGAATATCATATCCCTGGTTATGAGATGCTTAACAGTGATAGAATAGAAAGAACAATACTTGTATTGTACAGTACTATACGTTCGGTCACACTTAAAATCCATAAAACATTGCAGAAACTGACTCACGAAAGAAATTAATTACAGGTTTAATATATATAGGCCCATAGGGCATTATAGGCCTCCCTCTCAGACTGTCGACAGTGATAACAGACTTGAAGAGGAACTAATTTTTGATGTAAGTTGCGAACATGATGCGATAATTATGGGAGATCTTAATTTATTTTGCAGGGAGTGGGGTGGTCCTTTATAGTCTAATTCCGGTCGTCAACTGTACGAGGATTCGCTCGAAAGTTAACTTTTTCAAATGGTCAAGGAACCCACTAGAGAACGCAATATTCTAGAGTTAGTTTTAAGTACAGACCTAGACTTAATTGATAATATCTCTGTAGGAGACAACTACTTCACCAGTGATAACAGGCAAGTAACATTTGAAATTAAAATTAATGTTCACAATTGGAAGAGCGTGGTATACGTTTTGGATTTTAAGAGAGCTAAACTTCGTGACATGAAACTGCAACTTTCGACCCATAATCGGGATGAGGCTCAATCACACGATAATATTAATGGGACAGGAACTTCTATTTTTAATTATTTTAAACGTTTAGAATCAAGAAATATCCCATTAAGTAAAAAGAGACTAGCGAAGTCTGTTAAACCTAAATGGTGGAATGCTGAAATTAAAAGTAGCTTAACGTTAAAAAGGAATGCGTATTTCAAATTAAAAAAACAAATAATTTGTCCGATGAAAATGCTTACAAGCCATTGAGAAGGCGAAGCAAAAACCCCATTAAAAAGTAAACACAACTATGAGCTATATATAGTGAACCAAATTAAATCGAATCCGAAGGAATTCTATAATTATGTTAGGGATAAAAAAAGCAGTTTCGCGGACTATTGGTCCATTCATAGGCGAAACAACGAACAAATTTACGATCACTTACAAATGACGGAAGTTTTAAATAAATTCTTCTCTTCCATGTTTACTAACGAAAATATAAACAACATTCCCGTTTCCATAATCATGCTCAGTGATGATTATGTAAAGTTTCACGACTTTACCATTAGTGAAAGTGAAGTACTCTGGGCCATAGGTAAATTTAATCCTAATAAAACTCCAGGTCCAGATAAGCTCTACCCGAGGTACTTAAAGAAATGAACTGCGCAATAGTTTTTCATCTCATATATACAAGGTGGGCCAGAAAGTCGCTTTACCGAAGCGAGTTTCGTTAAACTCACTTCGGTATAGCGACTTATGACCCACCCTGTATATTTAATATATAGTTAACAGTCTGGAGATGTTCCGTTCGATTGGAAACTTGCCAACATTACACCAATATTTAAAAAAGGGGACAAATTGCTTCCCGAAATTATCGTCCCATTAGTCTGACTGCAGGAGTTGGTAAGCTTATGGAGGCGAGTATTCGAGACAAAATTGTAGTTAATCACTTAGAAATAAATAAATTAATCAAAGATTCTCAACACGGCTTTCGATCCTGTCATATTCATCTGCTCGATTTCTTTAACCCTTAAACTCTATCCGGCGTACTGTTGTACCCCAATACCATGAATATTGCTAGCGTAACTTTTATAATGGATAGGGATTAAAGGTTAATGATATTGTACATATATATATATATATATATATGGCGAGAGTGAAACAGTAGATATTATATATTTCGATTTTCAAAAAGCGTTTGATAAAGTGCCCCATAGGAGATTATTAGCTAAACTTCATTCTCACAAACTGATGGTAATGTTCTCAAATGGATCGAAAATTTGCTTAGTAGACGTAAACAAAGAGTGGTCATCAATGGCAAAGCATCTAATTGGAAAAGTGTAATTAGCGGCGTGCCTCTGGGATCAACTCTTTTTGTTACTTATATCAATGACATCGACTTGGGATTAACAGTAGTTATGAGTTCAAAATTTGCGGATGATACCAAACTAGGAGGACGAACAAAATCAGCGGCAGAACGTTTACAGATTCAAGAACGTTTACAGATTCAAGATGATAATAATAAAGTACTCGAGTGGGCGGAAATTGGCAAATGACCTTTAATGTGGATAAATGTAAAACGTTGCATATCGGTATAACAATGTTAAAAAAAGTATTTTATGCGCGACAAGACACTGATGAATGTTACGGAAGAGAAAGATTTTGTTATTATTGTTGCCGATACTCTTAAATCAAGTAAGTAATGTATCGAAGTAGTTAGAAAAACAAATACAGGGTGTCCCGTAAGTCTGGACCCATAGGGATTTATAATATATTTGTTTATTATGTTATTATTATTATTTTATTATTATTATTTTTTTATTATTTTTTATTATGATTTTTATTTGTGGGGCCACTTGAAAGCCAAAGTGTACGAGGTCAAACTTCAGAACATTTTCCACCTTAAAGCACGCATTGTGGAGGCGTGTCAAGAAATTTCTGCGACTGTGATTCAGAAAGTGCTTTCGCAGTGGAGATTGCGTCTTCAACTATGTGTGCGACACAACGGCGGACACTTTGAACAGATTATGTAATAAATTTTTGGACTATTTTGTAATTTTATTATTTTTCCCTATGGGTCCAGACTTACGGGACACCATGTAGAATCTTAGGATTTACTGGTTGATCATTTGAATTTAAGTCGTAGTAAAGAATGCTAACATTACATAATTTCTTCGTACGCTCCCACCCGGAGTACTACGTTCAGTTCTGGTCCCCATATTTACGACACGACATCGACAGAATGTAGAGTGCAGCGACGGGCTACTAAGATGATTCCTAGACTTAGAAACAAATCATACGTTGCACGTTGAGAAACGTTAAATTTATTCTCACTCGTAAAATGGCGAATTCGAGGAGATTTAATCCAGGTGTTTAAAATAATTAAAGGGTTTAATAATGTAAAAATATTTCGCCTTCAGAAATGCAGATAAAACTCGCGGTAATGGTCGTCTCAAAATTAGTGGATAACATTTGAATTTTAATGAAGTTAATATTTTTTTTCAATAGTTAATTTATGTAATGCGTTACCAGCCAGCGTAGTTCAAATCCTATAAAAAGAGAGATGCTTATCTTGTCTTTTAACCACCAGTTAGAAGCCTTTGTTAGTGCATAAAGTAATGTAGAATTTTCACTCGGATTCCCTCCTCTGTACTTTAAAATTTTCACTTCATCTTTAAATTCTTTCCTACCTCTCAACCTCTTTTCTCTGCTTTGCTTCGAAACTTTCACTCGTCTCTAAAGTTTCTTCCTCTTTTAAATTTTCTTCCTTCTTTCAACTCCCCCGTTCAAACAGACAGCCTCGTCGGGACCAGCCGGTCTGTTGCCGTTTGGTGTCCTTTGTATTTCTTTGTATACAATATACTACTAAATCTAGGGAATGAGGTCACGATGGGGAAGTGTAATTTGGGTCTAACTACACTTAACCCTTTCATGGCCACGGTTATAAATTTGGTCATACAATTTTATGAGATTTTAATCCTTATGGAGAGTAACATAATGTAGAAAATTGTTTTAATCTTAAACATAACCCGGGCATGAAAGGGTTAACTTTATTTCTAAACTATACTAAAATGTGGGGGAACCAGAGCCCCATGAAAGTAGGCTATCGAGTCTATAATCACACGATTCAGTTATTGAAACAAATCTCGTACTTTGTCAGACAATACAAATTAAATTTAACAAATTGAATTTAACTTAATTTAACATACTGAAAACAAACTTTTACTTGAAATGAAACTACGCAACAAATACAAAGAAAATTGTATTGATCGGTAACTGCAAGTTTTGAATATTTTTCTTGTGCATCAAATGCTGTAACATATTAACTTTAAATCTGGTTTCAGTGTTTATTTATATCAATAATAATAATAATAATAATAATAATAATAATAATAATAATAAATAATAATAATAATAATGAAACAAAAAAAAAAAAAAAATACCCAACTTTACCTAACCGGACATAAACATCAACTTTATATAGGAGAAGCGGGCTTTAGTAATTAGTTTTTTATTTGTTAACCCATTTTTTAGACGAGAAAGTTGTTCAACTTGTTGAATATCAAAAAGGTTGAATGAAAGTCAGGAAAAAAAAATTAGATGCTGATTGGTGAGAAAACTGAAGTAGCAACTGACAAAGACATTACGATAGATAGATAGATAGATAGATAGATAGATAGATACACTGAAGGAAATGAAGAATTAAAAGAATTTAATATTTGGAGTTGTTTAACTTCCTTTGCAACGGCAAAGGCTATGTGACGGGTTGGATTTAGAATTTTACGTGCGATTCGAACCACGAGTCGTTACATCATCCAAATGCAGAGTACGATTACCTATCCAACTAATGAACAGAACCTGCGCCGCTTAACCTCGCTGATCTAACGGGAAGCGGTGTTGCGCTTCAGATGTGGGGGCAAAAAAAAAAAAGAAAAAAATTCACTGAAAATGTTGAATTAATTGATGAAATTCTGAGAGATTGAGTGAGGAAACAGCGTTTAAGAAAACGATTTTCCTCGTTCATGAACGATACACAAGGCTTCTCTTCTAAACGGAAATTCATAACCACAAAATTTTCATCCCCTCAACCTTTTTCTTGACGATGTTGCCGTTTAACATGGCCAACCAACCAACCTTACCCAAACAACCAACTACCACAACGATAGTCTCCCATGATTGTAATAAGGAATGTTTATTAAAGGATTCCATCATTTAAGTTCTCCATTTTGTCCACCACTCTTTCATTCGTTTTATTTGAAACGGGGAACATATTTTATAGGCGACCTTCAGTTCAACTTTTACTGATGCAAAAATAGAGACAATTAATTGTACTTAATTTGCGTGGAATCCTGTCGGACTATCGCGGTGCTTATGGTCAGAATATTCTCTTTCTCCGACGCTTTAGCAACCAAGCGTAATTAAGACTTTAAAAAAAGTATGAAAACAAAAAATTTACTGTAGTAAATTTATCAACTAAACGCGTTCGGCTCTCTTGTATTCGACCAAATGGTGACAACACTTTGCGCTGCAGTGATTATGTCCAACCCCAAAACAGACCATACAGTCTATTTTTATTTATTGTACATTATGAAATAATTCAACCTTATTCCACAGTTTACGGATACCTCGTTTAGTCTTCAGCCTTGAATATGTTTCCCTACTACCAACTGTCTTCCTGCGCATATGCCCGAAACAAGGCCAAACTTCTCTAATATTAACTAAATTATAATCACATATATTTACTCTTTTTCCTTGCGTTCGTTCTCGTTTAGCTCAAAACTTCGGATTAATTATTGTATTAATGTTTTTGTTTACAACATCGCCTCTTTAATACACACACACACCACATATTATATATATATATATATATATTATTATTTTTTTTTTTAACTGCAAACAACACACAGTATAATTAATGTAAAGAACGATGCTTGTATAGAAGAACGTTCCGCACAAGATGAGGAGGGAGAACGAACAAATGAAAAATGTAACCACCCGGGAATCGAACCCGGGATCTTCCGATTGCCGGTCAGATATGCTAACCACTACACCATGGGCCTCGATTAATCAGAAGTCGTAATTCTCCCACATACGAGCAGAAACCAATGCCCTGAGGGGGCACCTCCCGCATGCCGCACATATAACATTTTAACTGCAAACAACACACAGTATAATTAATGTAAAGAATGACGCTTGTATAGAAGAACGTTCCGCACAAGATGAGGAGGGAGAACGAACAAATGAAGAATGACTCATTTTTCATTTGTTCGTTCTCCCTCCTCATCTTGTGCGGAACGTTCTTCTATACAAGCGTCGTTCTTTACATATATACACCCATCTAACGTCCAGCAATTATTATATGTTCATTAAGAAGATTTTTAATTCTAAAACTTTCCTTCTATAGCGTTTCCGTCGCAAATGCTTCGTTTTCGAGATATAAACATTTTTTTGGTGTGTATCTAGTGTGTGTTCGTACGTTCGTTTGTGTGTTCGTACGTTCGTTTGTGTGTTCGTTACATGTCTGCCCAATCACTGCGCTCCATCCATTTCGAATTTGAATTACTTTCGTACCGGAATGGAACACTCATTCCACTCATTCAGAAGTACATTAGGCCTGGCTCTGTGATTTATAGTGATTCCTGGGCTGCCTACAAGACTAAGTGATTTAGGTTAGGATAGGATAGGTTAGGTTAGGTCAGGTCAATTTTGAAGGTGAAATTTATGTTTTTCCTATGGTTTTTGATGTGTTTTAAACGAATCTGACCTTCAAAACCGTCGGAATGACTCGTTTTCGATTGCCGGCTGGGGGAGGGGGGTTATCTCAAAACGAGTAATTTCCGACGGTTTTGAAGGTCAGATTCGTTCAAAGCACATCAAAAACCATAGGAAAACATAAATTTCACCTCCAAAGGGAGACGGGTGTAATATATATATATATATATATATATATATATATATATATATATATATATATATATATATATATATATGAGGGGTCCCGCGTCTTAAGGTACTTAAGCGCCAAAATTAAAATTCGCCAGAAACCGCCTCCAAAGTTCAGCAATATTCTGGCAATAGTATCTGTTATTAATTGAGCTACATAGAACGTTCATTTTTGGCTAAATTAGAGTTCTTAAGTATGCTAATGAAGATGTTGACGAGTTTTTGGAATAGATTTTCATATTTTATATTATATATATATATATATATTTTATATTTTTTAAATTTTGATTTTCTTATTATGCCGAACTTTGGGTGCGATTTCTGGCACAGAATGATTCCATTGATTTTTCATAACTATCACTTACACGGTGAGACATTGCTGCACACGTTGATAATAGTTAAAAGCCGGGTGAATACAATAATCCACGCAATATTCAGCAATATGAGCACGAACACAGGACGCCTGCTAACAGCAATGCGAGTCTTAAGGTATTGGCGGGATGTTAGTGTCGTGTCCCTCTCGGCACGTGGAGCGGGTGGCCAATCAGAAAGCAGAGCGGCGTGGCTGCCATGCTTTCATTGGGCGGCAGAGGTGAAGAAAGTAGTTCGCTTCATAAGGTTTTCAACCATACTTCTAGTGTCGTAAGGTCATTATAACCCAAACCACGCGATAGAGGAAGGGTGAAAATAGTGATATCCATCAAAAACACGTTTTCGCCTGTGGTGGCGCTTAGGTACCTTAAGACGCGCGACCCCTCATATATACAGTATATATTATATATATAATATATATTATATATATATATATATATATATATATATATATATATATATATATATATTTATATATATATATATATATACAGTATATATTATATATATATATATATATATATATATATTATATATATATATATATATACAGTATATATTATATACAGTATATATATATATATATATATATATATATATATATTATATATATTATTTATATACAGTATATATTATATATATATATATATATATATATATATATATATATATATCGTAAAGAACGACGCTTGTATAGGAGATATTCCGCGCAAGACGAGAGAGAGAACGAAACAAATGAAAAAATGAGGTAACCATTTTTTCATTTGTTTCGTTCTCTCTCGCTCGTCTTGCGCGGAATATCTCCTATACAAGCGTCGTTCTTTACGTTATTTACTGCGTGTTCTTTGCAGTTGAATGTGTATATATATATATTGTTTTGATTTTCTGAAAAATTAATTCATATATATTTTGTTAGGAAAGAATTTGGAAAATATAATTTTTGCATTTTTTAAAATATGTCAAAGAAATATGGTTTGTTTTTACTCATGAAATAATTAGTTTTCAGCTCAGCATATTTCTTCTACGTGACTTTTTTTTTCTCAGATGTGGTTATCTATTATATCAGTTTAAAAAAAATGTTTTAAGAATGAATATATTACACTACACACACACACACCACACAATTTATACACGAAGAAATTTGAAATCGTATATAAAGGTATGATTTTCAGTCTTCGGTTGGTGCTCGCCTTGTTCGGTTGTGTTCAAAATAAGAGGGATAGAGAGAGAAGAAAGTGAGAGAGAGAGAGAGAGAATGTCATAAAGAGTCGTACCTAATTCTTTCGTCTGACTCTTATACACGACAACGAAGAATGATCTCCTCGGCAGTTTGAATTACCGCTCGGAAAAACCCGTAAAACGAACGCTCGATCGACGCGACTAAAAGGGAAATGCAAGGACCATTTCGGCTGGATTAAAAGGATCACAATAGCCGTTAAATTCACTCTACGACAATATATAGAGAGAAAAAGAGAGACATCGAATCGCAATGACTTACTCCACGCCCAAGTTAACTACTCTCCAGTGGAGTGGCAACGACTCCTCTTCCTTGTTCGTTGGCAAAGACAACGACACTAACCACACCAACGACACCAGCTGGGTGTCTCTGCTCGAAACCACCACCATTTACCGCATTCAGCTGTACGTCATCCCCTTCCTGGTGGCGTTCGGGGGCGTGGGAAATTTGCTCAGTCTGTGGGTGTTTAGCACACCCGCTTTCAAAGGACTCAGCTCTTCCTGCTACCTGTCGGCCCTCGCGACCTCCGACACCCTCTTCCTTCTCGCTCTATTCGTGGTGTGGGCGTCGAGCACGGCGGTGGATGTGTACAACGCCCAAGGATGGTGCCAAGGCATCACGTATTTAACTCACGTCACCACCTTCGTCAGCGTGTGGCTCGTGGTGGCGTTCACGGTGGAGAGATTCATCGCCGTCTGTTACCCTCTGATGAGGTCGGTCGTGTGTACAGTGAGAAGGGCGCGGATCATCGTGACCGGCCTCTTGGTCACCTCGCTCTTCCTCTACTCGTACTTGCTCCTGGCAGCAGCCGTACAACCCACGCCTCCCGACGGCACCCTTCGGTGTACCCTCAGGGAAGGATACGAGAGACTGGCATCAGTGATGAACACGGTGGACACGGTGCTCACGCTCGTCCTCCCCGTCATCGCCATCCTCTCACTGAACGCGAAGATCGCCAAGTGCGTGTACTACATCGACAGCCTCAACAAAGAGTTTTCGGAAGGGGGAACCACGCCCCCTCGACGTTTCGTCTCTCGGCAGCGGAGGGGAAATGAGAGGAGGGACAGTGGTTTGGCCGAGGAGAAGAATGTGTTGTGCGGCGACAACAGCGCCACCTCGAAGACGAGAAAGCCGCAGCATAACGTCACCAAAATGCTTCTGGTCATCTCCACCATCTTCATTATTCTAAACCTTCCCTCGTACGCCATGAGGCTCTACATGTACTTCACGGTGAGCGAAAACATCCGCCCACAACACTACAACCTCACAACTCCAACATTAAAATTAATATTCGAGTTACTAAACCAAAACTTAAATTACAACCTCTCAAGCTTCCTGAAAGGGGTTCACTTTTACAGAACAAACACTGATACACGAGAGATTCTCTCTCTACATTTTATCTATTCAATCAACCAACATACCCATCCGAGGTAAACCGGAGTTTCAGAAACTAAATGAAAGGTAAATGAACAGCAAATTCTAGCTCTAACCTAACCTACAACTTTTGTGAACATCTAACCTGTACTAAATTTGTTAGTACCACTTTTCTCATTTTGTTCTCAAGAGTGTTGTCAAGTTAACCTGTTCGCTTATTTTTGAAAATGTACATCAGGGGTCTCAAACTCATTTCGGCTGTAGGTCGCAATACAGCATGTACGCCTGCTTGTGGTCACATATATATATTATATATATATATATATATATATATATATATATATATATATATATATATATATATGGAAAACAACACTAGTCCATATGCACACATTTACTAATCAAAGCTTTCTACATATTCTAATGTCATCTTCAGTGCTGAAATGAGAGATACAAGTACATACAATTAAAACCAACTATGAATTTAAAACAAATTTAAATATTAACACGAATACCACAATCGAAATGTAATTTCGTTTGTGGTATTTGTGTGAATGATTCCCTGACGAAGTGTATTGCTGAATACACGAAAGACCTTAGAATATTTTTTCTTTCTCCTTGTGAGTTTGCATCATTCATTCATTCATTTCTTGTGTTTAAGTGTAAAACTCACCCCATATATATATATATATATATATATATATATTATATATATATATATATTATATATTATTAATATATAATATTATATATATGGTGTCAAAAGTCTGGAAACATAGGAACTATGCTTTTCAATGCAAATATATATGTATATTTGCATTTAAAAGCATAGTTCCTGTTTCCAGACCTTTGACTCACCCTGTATAATGTGTGTATAAGGAAACGGAAATTGTAATAGTAATGTATTGGCCAACATTTCTTTACTGATTAGTTCTACTTATGAAGCACATTTAAAGAGGAATAGTTATCATATCTTCAAATTTCTCTTCTCTGATACTAGCTAGTGGTCGAATTTTAAAAACTTATTCACATTAAAACGTAAACATTTTAAACAACAACAAGTACACAATGTTTAAAAAGTTGATAAAATAAAGTGTGCGAAACATTAAAAACATTTTTACAATGGGTAATTAGATATTTTGTAACTCATCAAGAAATCCACTCGTATCAGACCAGAAATAGATCAAAACATGTTATACCTCAATTTAGATTGTCTTCATCTCAAAAATTACCCATTTTCATTGGATTGAAACTTTGGAATGATTTAAATGCTGATATAAAAAATATTATGAATGTAAATGCGTTTACAACGAAGTTGAAATCCCGATTAATAATGGCAAATTAATAAAAATCTAGGATTAATGTACATTACTATTGTTTATTCATCCCTCGTGTGTAATCTACGATTAAAGATACATTACTCGTGATTGTTCACTTCTTATCTCTCGTGTATAATATTGATTTCTTTATATGGTATTGGTATAAAACCATCAATAATGACTTTGCATTTGCCATATCAATAATGATAATTTAAGATTAATATATACCTTAATTAATAATACTTATTCATAATTTATTTATTATTAATAACAACTATGTTTTACTTTTAATAAGATCCCAGTAAAGCCTTTAAAGCTTAAGGGCCAAATTGAACAAAATAAACAGTCCAGCTTCGCACTTATTTAGATCATTGTAAATTGTAAAACCAATTTTTTTATTTTATTATTAATAAAGGTCAATCAATTAAAAAAAAAAAATTCCAGAAATATAATATCGTTCCTAAATTAATTACGTTCATTTAAGCTAAAAAAACAACCACCACAAAAATGGATAAAAGTTTACTTCATTAATAATTTTCAGCAAATAAAGATTTTGCACAAGACATAACAATATTTAATCACTTTCGCTCGTATCAAAGTAGGAGCGGGATTGGACAAGAAACTTCAGAGAGAGAGTTTACCACACACGATGTTTAATTTTTCGAATTTCAACAGCGTTAGGATTTTGATTAAAAAAAAAAAAAACCTTAGTTTAATAAGTCAGCTCTTACGCTCGCAAAGACTATACACATTACACAACCTCTGATTTGTTTTAGGTTAGGTGAACCTACCCTCGAAAAAGTAGGTCATACAAGAAAAACATATATATATATATATATATATATATATACAGGGTGGGCCGTAAGTTTCCATACATAGGAAAATTTAAACGTTTGTTTTTATGTTTCAGATACCCTAAGAATATGCGTTTGTAAGATCTTGTTTACTGATGAAGCAAATTTTTACGTCAATGGAGAGGTTAATCGGCAAAACATACGTTATTGGAGTAATGCTAACCCTAACTGGCTGAGTCCGACGAAGATGCAAGGTGCCGGTAAAGTGATGGTGTGGGCCGGGATATGGGGTGACAGAATTATTGGACCAATTTCTGTCAGTGGAAATCTTAATGCCGAAAGGTATCTTAACATGTTGCAAGAAGAGATTTTCCCATCCCTGCTAAACGAGGAAGGTAACTTCCCAGTTTACTTCCAGCAAGATGGAGCTCCACCTCATTATGGTCTTCACGTGCGTCGGTATTTGGATCAGCAGTTTCCGGATGCTTGGATTGGTCGGCGTGGTCCTGTGGAGTGGCCTCCCAGATCCCCAGATCTCACCCCCCTTGATTTCTATCTTTGGGGGCACTTGAAGGCCATGGTGTATCAGGAAAAGATACGAGACTTAAATCATCTAAAGGAACGTATCACCAACGCCATTACAAGCATAACGTCAACTGTGCTAATGCGTGTTCATCAACAGTGGGGAACACGTATTGAAATGTGTTTTCAAAACAATGGCAACCATGTAGAGCATATTATATAAATAAAAATGGTTGTCCATAAAAAAATGTTTATTTTTCCTATGTATGGAAACTTACGGCCCACCCTGTATATATACACGGGCAACGTAGTGGCCGATGTCGTAACACCGCTTTTCGGAGATCAGCTAAGTTAAGCGACATTGGGTCTGGGTAATAGTTGGATGGGAGACCGTCCTCTGCGCCCAGATTATGTAGCGACCCGTGGTTCGGATCCCACGTAAAGTTGTAGGTCCCCTCCGTCATATGACTTAGATGTTGCGAAGGAGGTTAAAGAACCCCAATTAAAAAAAAAGAAAAAAAAAATATATATATATATATATATACAGGGTGTCCGAGAATTATCTGTACAATTTTTGGCTGTTATTAAAAGTCAACCATGAAGTGTAGAAATTCCAGTGTTGTCCCATTTTACAGAGAATCTAAGTTTTTTCTGATACCACGTTTTGACAAGTTTTTTAGAAATGTAAGCGGGTGACAAACATTGATGATTTAAAAGCAAAAATCACAGCTGCTATTGAGCGAATTGATGTGGATATGCTGCAGCGTACATGGCAACATTTGGAGTATCGATTGGATGTTTTGCGAATTACTAATGGTGCACATATCGAATGTTTGTAACAACGTTACTTTAATAAAAGAAACTTTTGAAAATACAGATTCTAAATAATCTTGTTTAAGAATTTTACGTGTGTTATCAAGAATTTTATTAAAAGATGAAATTGTACAGATAATGTTCGGACACACTGGAATTTCTAAAAAACTTGTCAAAACTTGGTATCAGAAAAAACTTAATGAGATTCTCTGTAAAATGGGACAACACTGGAATTTCTACACTTCACGGTTGACTTTTAATAACAGCCAAAAATTGTACAGATAATTCTAGGACACCCTGTATATATGACCCAACTCAGAATGGTTCCCCAAATAATTCTTAATGGAAAACAGTTTAGGGTTTAAGGCTAACCTAGACAGCTATATTGAGAACCTCAACTTAGGGTAGGTTGATAAAGCGTAAAATTCTTTGTGCTGTTGAAAGGTACGCTTTGGCCCAAATCTACTACTCCCCTCTCCGCCTCAAACACACAAACAAGAGCATTTTCGTAGGTATTATTTTTACCAAAATAAAGTTAAAACCACCACTTTTAATCTCCTGAACAACGACAACATTCCAAAATTTTACAAAAAGAATAGAAAAAGTTCGATTTCATTCTTTCAAAATGTCAAAGTTTATCTATGTTTAAACTTAAAAAAAAAAAATAATAAATTACTGTTAACATTCAACAGTAAGAATTTATATGATCCAAAGATATGGGAAAAGGTTTTGTTTTTTTTTGCGTTATATTTTGAACGAACCCACATACAAAAAACACGTCCAACCAACCAACCAACCAACCAACCAACCAACCAACCAACAAACCAATAAATAAAAAAATAAAATGTGGCGTCGCCTTGTCAAACCAGTTTTGAGATAGACGCGTTTAAGCTTTGTGACGAATGTACGAGGGACACACAGCAGCTCAAATAGACGCATTGA